>JAUCMU010000053.1:15910327-15940983 GCA_032275025.1 Enteromius treurensis | reverse complement strand
TAAAATATACAGAATAAATATACACAGTACACAAATATATTATGTAAACAAAAACTTTTACATTGGATGGGACTGACATATATATATATATATATGTGTGTGTGTGTGTGTTTGTTGGTGTGTATATATATACACACACACACACCGTATACACATATATATATATCTCAATTGGACAGGATCATGAAGGAAACAATTATGCAAAGAATTGTGCAATTATGCTAAAATGTAAACCACTTTTTAAAGAAATTAAAAGAATGTAAAACATTTTCAGAAATTACCAATCAATTATATTTAATAAGATTTATTCATTTTTAAAGAAATTCAGGAAGGATGCATCAAAAGTGGCAGTAACATAATTTAAACAATTATAAAAAATATCCCTTTTTTTTGTTATAAATTTTATATATTTATATTTAAATTTTAGTTTTAATTTCAGAATATTACACTAAAGACTAAACGCTCTGACATTTCAACTCACCTCTCCATATAGAACGATTCCAGTTTAGTAAAGTCCTTCCCAAAGCCCATCTTTTCCATAAACTTACGCACATTGGGATTCGACTGCCTGTTAGACACAATAGCATAGCTAAAGTTTTTGCAATTAAAACACCACAGTTTCTGCCAATACAGTCAATCTCAAACGAGGTGCTCAAAACAATATCAAGTGTCAGAAATGCTTACCAGCAGGCAAAACTGACCTCATCCCCTCCTAAATGAACATAAGAGTCAGGAAAGACAAACTTGATCTCTCTCAAGAGGCTTTCCATGAACTTGTAAGTAGTGTCTACGGTTGGATCAACAGGGCCGAATGAACCAGACGGCACACTGCCCTTGTAACAAGGAGTCAAGAGGCCTGGCTGTCCTGAGAACAAGACATGAAGCTCATTACTCTGTTACTTTATTATTTATATTATCTGCTTTCATGGTTTTCCAGCAGACACATGAGTGTGTGTGATGTGAACCAAATCTCCACACTAGTGTAGTAATACCAGTATATTTTGACCTCGACCTTGCGGGGTCATTTTTATTGTTGCCATGAGAAAACAAGCTTATGAATTATACAAAATTAGTTTTTTTGAAAATCAAAAAATGCTGGAGGTTTTCTGTGAGGGGTGGGGGATAGAAAATATGTTGGACTTGGACCACAAAACTAAATAAATAAGCTTTATATTGATGTATGTTTATTAGGATACAAGACAATATTTGGCTGAGAGACAACTACTGTATTTGAAAATCAGGAATCTAAGTGTGCAAAAAAATCTAAAGACTGAGATAATTGTCTTTAAAGTTGTCCAAATTAACTTCTTAGCAGTGCATATTACTAATCAAAAATTAAGGATTAATATATTCACAGTAGGAAATTTACTAAGTATCTTCATGGAACTTTTTGGCATAAAAAGACAATAGTTTTGACCCATACAATATATTTTTGGCTATTGTTTACAGTATAAATACCATAACATCCATAGGATGAACCCATAATGATAGGAATACCAGTGTGTTTGTGTGTGTGGTTTGGTTTATATATTCTGATGGGGATGTAAACCTGAATACACAGGTTTATGGGGACTCGTGTCACGGTGGGGACCTAAATTGATATCCCCAGGGTTACAAAAGCTTATTAATTATACAGAATGACTTTCTTGGAGAAAGTAAAAATGGCTGTAGTTTCCTGTAGGGGGTAGGTTTAGGTGCACTAATGCTGTAGGACGTAAAAACCGTTACGCCTATAGAAAGTCCCTAAAAGGATAGCTGACCAGACTGTGTGTTTGTGTGTTTGTACCTTTCCCCCATGACTGAGTGTGTCCAGGAGAGTCAAACTCAGGAACGACTCTAATGCCTCTCATTCTGGCATGTTCAATCACCCTCATCACATCTGTCTGTGTGTAGATGTGTGTGAACGGATGAAACGCTCCCTAGAAGAAAAATATACAGCAGTGATGTTATTATTAAAACTGTTAGATACTGTTCTCAATACCTGAAACGAAGGTCAAATAAAACACACATATGAGAAACTCAAACTGAAAAACAAAACACTTAAATGAAAATGTTGCCTTGGCAGCTGACTGAAATCATCTAAAAGTTGTAGAACTAAAATGAATAAACCTAAAACAAGTAAAAATTCTAAGCTAAATAGAAATATTTAAATACATAATGATAATAATAATATGACAAAGCACATAAACAATACAAAATCCTAAATGAAAATATAAAGACAAAGGCTTATTTAAAAACTTTAAACAAAACAATAATAAAATAACACTAGGTGCCTAAAAATGAGGAGTGAGATTGAAGTGTTAAGAAATGTAGCCGTTTTTTAGGTGATTTTACAGCATCTCTACCTTATTACTGAGGTCAGGGAAGGTGCGGCTCTGATATGGGAAGGAAGGATCATCCACAATGTGCCAGTGAAAGACGTTCAGTTTACTGTAGGCCATAGCATCCTATGTGGAAAAAAAAAATATATATATATATTATTATAAATAAATATCATAATATTTTATTTAAAAGTTTTGTAGTCAGTGAGATAACATTTTTTAATACATTTTTAAGGAAATTAATACTTTAATTCAGCAACGATCAATTTAAGTGATCAAAAGTGACAGTAAAGACATTAATAATATAATATATCCCAAATGCTTTACTTTTCTCCTAAATCTATCTTTCTATTAAGAATCCTAGAATTAAAGCATCATGGTTTTTTAGAAAAAAAATTAAGCTGCACAGGGAGCTTTTTAAATGGCATGTTAAAATATATTCAAAATAGAAAACTGTTAATTTAAATTGTAATATTATTTTATGTTTTTGTCTGTATTTTTAAATGTCTTCTTTCAAAAATGTACATAAAACTAACATACTAACCCCACATATATATATATAAAAAATGTGTGTTTATGTGCATATATTTTTTATTTATTTATTTACACACACACACACACACACACATGTATATGTATATATAAGTTTTAATAAACAGTAAAACATACCAGAGTATTCAAAATAGCATGGAGAGGTAAATAGTGCCTTGAAGTGTCCAGTAAAAGTCCTCTGAATGCAAAACGTGGGAAGTCTATGATCTCTGTCTTGTTGATATAATACTGCATGGAAAGACTTAGTTAATTAATTAATTAGTATATGAATATATACCGCTGCACTGCAGCAATCTGTCACAGTCACATGACAACACAGTACTCACAGTGCCATAATCATCCTGGTACACAAGCTGACTGAAGGACTCCAGACCTGATTTTCAGGTTCAATCATTTGAAAAAGACACAATGATTAGTGCTTTAAATTCCAGCAAAGCGTAAAAGAGACAATAAGCATGGAGTCACACCTCTCAAAGCGCCCCATACAGACACTGATCTCAGCACAGCCTGGCCCTCCGACACACTCAGAGCATCTGGAACAACAAAGCATCAGAACCTCAGCGTATTAGATATCTGAAATACTTCATTAGATTTAAATGACTGGACTCAAAGGCCACTGCAGAAGAGGAATGACTCCCCCTGCTGGAAGTGCACTGCGTTATCGCACCTTTCTCTAACATGACAGAAGCAATTAAATGTCAAAGGTCAGCAGGGGTTACTCCTAAGATACTCACAGCTCTCATCTGAATCTTCGTCAGGGTAGCCGTCACATCGTCTGGTTTTGACAATCACCGATAGGACAAAGGGTTGAGTCTGAAGCACATGTTCTGTTAAACATTATATATAACATATGAATATATCGATTTTGTCATTATTTAGTCTAAGAAGCTAAAACTGTCTAGCAAAATAGAGTTTCTCTATCAAAAATACTGTGTTCCTTTGAGAAACTTTGCTTTCATTTGCATTCTTTAGCTGAAGTATGTGCATATTTGTAAGGGTATATTTGTAGCAATAGCCAACAATACATTGTATGGGTCAAAATTATGGATAGTTCCTTTATGCCAAAAATTGTTAGGATATTAAGTAAAGATCATGTTCCGTGAAGATATTTTGTAATTTCCTACCTTAAATATATTAATATATTATTTTGCGCCCTCAGTTTCCAAACAGGCTTGTTGTATATCATCCAAAAATTGTCCTATTGCAGTTGTATTCAGGTTGACATGAGTGATGTTTTTAACATTTAACATTGTATAAAATATTGTATTCATATTTTAGCATTTTTATTTTTTTAAATAAGATGTATAAATAATTAAATTTAAAAAGCCTTAAAAAGGGAAAAATTTCATAAAACGTGGATTAAAATTACAATTTATTAAAATTACAAATTAATTGTATTAATTAATTCTTTATGACTTGTTTTGTGGTTCAGGTTCACCTATGACACTGACTGGGGTAATGTTTTAACATTATCATTTTATAAAATATTTTATTAATATTTTAGCATTTTTATAAAAAAAAAGATGTATAAAATAATTAAATAATTACATTTAAAAAGCCTTAAAAAGGAAGAAAATGCCATAAAACATTGTGGATTAAAATTACAAATGAATTTTATTAATTAATTCTCTATTACTTGTTTTGTGGTTCAGGTTCTCCTATGACACTGACTGGGGTAATGTCTTAACATTAACATTTTATAAAATATTTTATTCATATTTTAACATTTTATTTTTTTAAATAATTAAATAAAAAAAGCCTTAAAAAAGAAAAATGTCATAAAACATTGTGGATTTAAATATATTACAAATTAATTTGATGATTTTTTTTATGACTTGTTTTGTGGTTCAGGTTCACCTATGACATATTATATGAATAAAATATTATAAAATATTTTATTCATATTTTATCATTACAGATTTTTAAATAACGAGTTTTACGTTATGTTACCGTCTTGTTTACTTGTTACACACATCCATCCTACACGGAAGTACATCTGTTTGATTCATTCTCAGTCATCAACTGACCTGGTCCTGTCGTGAAGTCAGAGAAAATGATAGAGAAGTATCTTTTGAAAGCAGCATCCAGGACGGAGCACCCGGTCTGCGCAGCCGAGTCCCTCCCGTAGGTGAAGGAGAAGAGCTGCGGGCTCAGACCGTATCTGTCCGCGGACTGATGGAGCTGCTGCGGCAGCGGCCAGACCCCATCCACCCACCCCAGCGACACAGCGACCACCGCCGCTAGTAAACACAAAGAGAGAGAGCCGGAGCGGGACATCATACCGGACACTTCAGCCAAGTTTCACACCTGACACACAATGACATGACATTAAAAGCGCTGAGACTGTCAAAACACCAGTCATGTGACAGGACAGAGTTTGTGTTCACCTGACCTGAGGACTGCTGTCATCTCATTGGCTCAGCATGAGTCACATGGTCTATTTCCGGGATGGTTTGAATATAAGTAGGCTAATAAAAAGGTCAATTAAAAAAAAAAAAAGATTAGAACGTAGAGCATTAAATTGCACAAAGAAATGCTAAAAAGTCACACAATTAGTGCAGAAGTATAATTTCTTATTACCTAAAAAAACTGTAAATCATAAAAACTAAAGGTTTGTGCCTAGTATTGTTTACAATGTTATTTGGTGTATGTATAGAGGAGAGAGAGAGAGAGATCAGATAGACAGACAGATCTCTCTCTCTAGGCCTATAAGTACGCGGTATATAAGCATGTATCATTATTACTGAGAAAATATTCTAGTAGGCTTATATTATTATTATTAGTGGAAACACCCTGGCTATATTATATTATACTAGATCCCTTCTAAAATGTATTTAGGCCTGTTACATTTTTATTTGTCACTGTGTTTATTTTTGTGTTGGTGTTTTGACAATAAAAAAGAAAAGCCTAAAGTATTTCCTAAATTGAAAACTAAATTTGAGAGTCAGAAAAGGCCTCTAGAGGGCGGTAGTATACAGCAAAACAAATTCTGAAATACTAGACTTATTTCAGCAACGTTTCTGTCCTTTCAGTTCAACATTTGACAAAGGGTAAGTTCACCCAAAAAGGAAAATTCTGTCATTAATTACTGTCCCTCATGTCGTTCATCTTTGGAAAACAAATTAAGACACTATTGATGAGATCAGAAACACCTGTCCCTCCTCAGACGACAACACAACTGATAAGATCCCAGATCCAGAAACGTAGTAAAAACAGTCCATGTGACATCAGTAGCTCAACTTCACTTTAGCGATGCTAGGATAATACTCTTTTTTTTTGCGAAAAAAAAAAAAAAAAAAAAAAACATCATTAAACTATCATTCGTCTTACGTTTTCCATCATTGTAGGGAGTATTGCAAGGCATGATGTCACATGGACTGTTTTGCCGATATGGAACACACGAACGCGCCGCAAATAGCAGGGACCACAGCGGAAATGTTTCAGGGGGGCCTCAAAAAGTGACAAACCCATCTGAGAGTAACTCTAGCTAACATAGCATTCAAATAATGTTTCACAGTTAAGTGTGTAATTCGTCAGATTAGTCTAATAATATCCAAAAGACTGTGTGATCAGGTTGTTAAAATAAACACAGAAAAACCTTTTAGTTCAGCGACAACATCTCTGCGCTGACCAAAAGCCACAGAACAAATAATCAGGTCCTAGATAGGTTCGTCACTTCTTGAGGTCCCCCTGAGACATTTGCGTTGTGGTCCGTGCTGTTTGCAGGGCGTCTCTGTGTTTGTTTGCGTTGTGAGAATGAGCAGTTTGCATGTGTTTATTTCTTTTTGCATGAGTTTTCTTCTGTTTGCAGCGCGTTGAGCTCTCTCAGCCACCGTACTATCCGAATGGACACTACATCTAATAATAGCAGATGCAACCATCATTATAGAGCCTGGAGAAAACATGAAACAGCTTAATTAGATCAGTTAGATCAAATTAGCATCAGTCATAACACCACTCTTCCACGAACAAAATCAAACATTATGTAATTGCTATTAAAAAATCATCCCTGGATAATAAAGCATTATCCAGAGTGGAAGTCATGGGGCCAACCTAAACAGACAAAATCAGGATTAATAAAGCTTTGTTTTAAGCTTTATTCAGCACATTTAACTTTAACTCTTTACTTTTCTGTATGTAATATTGTATATCTGTCTGTCTGAGCTGCGGAGGCTTCTCTGACAGACGTGTAAAATCACACACACACTAGAAACCCCTCCCTGTGTGTGTCACCGTTCATCTTTTCGCAGAATCAAGTGCACTTGATGTCACAATCGTCGTCTACTCCCTGTTCCACTTTAAATGTCACTGACCGGAAATGCTATGCTGCACTCTGCCAAATACTGTACTGTATGTGACCGCGACGAAGTATGACTCACGCAAAAGTTATTGAATCCTTACAAAAGAGTTCATGAGATTTCATCACTGTGATATTCACTGCAACACAGAGGAGTGGTATTTGGCTTATTTACCCTTATGCAATTTATTAATTAAATATTAATACATATTTATAGATAATTGATGATTTTGTGTTAACGTTTATAGTTATTACTATTATGCAAGAAGTTTTGCAAGGTCCTTTCGTCATATTTGTTGTGTTTTATTTGCGTTTTAACAGAGCCACACCCAGTGAAACCCGTGGAAACAGCACACAAACTGTTTTAAGCCCTTGTAAATACACAAACACACTCAGAACATACTGTAAAAATACAGTAAGTGAGAATTAATCACTGCTTAAATCTGCGTTAAACTCCCCAAGCTAGGTGTACTGTACGTTGATAATTATTGTTAACTAATAAACCTCTGTGCATAAAAAAGAGGTCAGGTGATTATTAGGAGGTTTCGTTTGTCCACTCAATGTTTTTGTTTGTTTTGCACTTGAACTGGAATTGCCAGTATTTCCAAATGAGTACTTTCTGAACGACTGCTTTTCATAATTGTTAAAAACTCCAGCTTCATTCTAGACTCACTTTTAATTGTTCAGAATAAAGGTTGCCAAGCCTGTCTGATTAATGTAGTTTTACTGCACCTTGTTAATCACATGGTTCATATCACCGAAGACCATAAAATGGTTATCTTGGTCTGGATCTCTGGCCTAGTCATTTAATGTTTTGATAGTCTCCGCCATATAATCTCTTCCAAAAAGCCTTTAGTAAAAACTAATAGTTAATCACAACAGGATAACCAAAAATGTTTAATCAGACATTTTATTCAGTAATGTGTACATGGTAATCATAATATGTGCATTTATTGAAACAGAAAGTTTAAAAGAGAGTTCACAAGTTGTCTAACGTCTAGTTCATTTTTGTAACCACAATAATCACGTGCCATAACTAGGTTGGTGAAGGAATTCTGTGGTTCCTGTTCTGCAATAGTTCTGCAGAAACTGGTCATTGGAATGGTCATACGCCCCTAAAAATGAATTACGATTAATCTACTATTCTCTGCTAAATAAATAAATAAATAAATATTAAAGCAAAACAAAACAGATGAAAACGCAACATAACAAACTAATAAAACAAAAAATCAAAACAAGACACAACCTGAAATAAAACACAGTTCACAACACAAAACAAAAAATCTATGAAACACTCAAAGCAACAAATAAAAACGAAACAAACAAACAAAAGAAACGCATTTGAAACTAAACAAACACAAAATAAACAAAACAATTCAAAACATTTTTGCAACACACATCAAAACAAACAAAAAAAGCAAATAGCTAAATTAATTGAAAGAAAAGACATTTTTTAAAGCGGTACATATTGTTTTACAAGGATATGCTATATAACGTTTACATTTCAAAATTGTACTTTTAATTAAGTTTGTTATTTGCCATTTATATGTACTGAATTTGATAAATCATAAATGATAGTTTATGCTTTTCAAACAGCGTCTTTATGCTTTGTGTAAGTGACAGTGGTTTATTTTAGCGTAGTGGATTTACCCCATGTTTCGCAGGGCATTCTGGTCTATTCAGATTTGAAGAAAGAACGAGAGCATTTCAGACGCCACGTTTAAGGTGGTACTAAGTTGAAAGCGTTTCTCATAGGGAAGGGCAAGTGATTCTGTCTTCCATCGAATGAGAATCCACCTGCCCTGGCCTCAGGAAATCTATAAAATATGTGACTTTCTTTCTCAAAGTGACTCACCTGTAACACTGAAGTTCTGGACTTACTGTATACTGTAATCAGTGGATGCCACCCTCCTGGGACAAAAACACTGGGCTGTCTGATGAGCATGACTAAAATAACTGCATGTTTCAATTAACTAATGATTACACACATTCAAATAAAATAAGAAACCATAACTTAAAGTTATATATTGTTTTATAAGACACTCTACCGTTTAAGTTCCATATTTTTTTCAAAGAAATTCATACTTTTATTCAATATTACATTTATTAAAAGACATGTATAATGTTACAAATGATTCATATTTAAAATGAATTCTATGCTCTTGAACGTACACCAATAAATGTCACTTTTTATACCCAATTATGAACCGTTTTCAACATTTGCACAGTATTATTTCTTCTTTCCCCTCTCATATACGCTGCATTTGATGCAAAGGTGATCTTATGCAAAGTAGAGTGTTTTAAATAAACATACATTAAAAAATGTAATTGCAAAGCTTGTTCGATGCCGCTCATCACAGTCTCTTGACAAGGGTCCATACTGAAGTTGATAATGAGTGCGTTTATCTTGGGTCACTGCACTATTGAACCTGCGGTTTTACAAAACAAAAGAAGAAACGAAATAAATAAAGCAAAGAAAAGAAAACATAACAAAAGCACAAAAAAAATAAAAGTAGCAACTGTTTATCTTGCACAGATATTTGTTTACTGCGGGGGCTTTTCATATTGTGCATTTGATCCTGAGGTTTTTACAGAACAAAATAAGCACACACAAACAACTGTTTGAATTCTATTTTGCTGGCCATTGGACTAAATAGGTAGTATTGTGTGGCTATTTAAACCGGAGGTTTTACTTAACAAAAGATTGGCTGTAAGTGATTTTATCTTGCTGCTCACTACACTGAACATGCAAAAATGTACACATATTGACATCTATAATATGCAAATTCGCGTGCATATGAGATGCAATTAGTTGGCCTGCATTTGATTCCACGCAAGCTGACCCGAGGTCTATGTAGATAGAAATTGCTCGTTCTAAGGTTATAAGATCATAACGGCTTATTATGTAATGCTTTTACTAATCAAGACAAAATGGAAAAAAAGGAGATGGGCGATTAATAATTTTAAACGTAATAGTATTGTGGGGGTTGTAGGTTTGTCTCAGATCCTGATGTCTGCATCATACCTCCACCTACAGACTTGCCCATTGTCTTTCTCTTTCTCTCTGCTGTAACCGTCTGACACATTATCACACACGCCTTAAATCATGGGTTTGGTTACTAGAATAGTGATCGTCAATGTACACACATGTATCTTTTTTAATGGGATAAGGGCGAGGTCATATTCTATAACTCCTTGCCTCTCTCTGACAGCTGTCAGATTTCCACAAGCAATCTGCGGGACAGCACATTAAATATATTTTCTCAGCACTGGAATTATACGCTAAATCCTGATAGTCCTATTGGTGAGTACAAAGATACGAACACTTTCTATTTGTTCTCATCTTAGAATAAATGGACACTGTTGGCAGCTTATGAACAAAGCGTGATTCAGTTTTGTGGACGAGCATGCAGATGCTGTCTGAACAGAATCAATACCGGTCATAGTGACTCAGTGCTGACTGAGAAAGAAGCTGATTCGTTTTTTGGGGGGGGACTGTAAGCATTTGTGTGCTCCTTAGTTTAGCACATTTTATAAATGAAGACATTTTCAACAAATAATATAAACATGAGAACTGTAATTTATAATTGAGGGTTTTAAATACATGTGTTTTATTTTTTTAAAAAGTTAAAAAATGACGAATCACACTTAATTAAAAAGGGGGATTTAAACTGCAGCTTATTGAGTTTATTGGCTTTGGTAAAATACAGATGAAAAGTATCGTCCTTAAACATCAGATATTGATATAAATGTTTGTGTTCTACAGAAAGCATACCGTGCACGAGCTTTTTAGATAAACTTGATTCAGAATAGTCTGCCGCGCTTACTACGTTGCTTGGAGACGATATGATACAATCACAACAAGCTGTTTAAACGGAGACACACGTCACCTGCATGTCAGAGCACATTCCCCGAGGATTTCGCTGAAACGATGACAAGATATCTAGAATCAACTGCATGTTATTTGGTAAAATCGCGTAACCATGGAGTTTTATAAAAAAAAAACACACACTGTAAATAATGTTTGTCGGGTCCAAAAATAGATAGCCTATTAAATTAAGTTCTTTAATTAAACTTATTTATATATAATTTATAAACATATATACATATATATATATAAAAAAAATTATTGATATATATATATATTTTATATATATATATATATATTCAGTACTTAAATAGACTATATAACCCTGTAACAAGCACATCTTCAGATTAAGTAATACCTAATTTATTTATTTATTTGTATCATTATATTATTTAGAGTTAAATAAATCTGCAGCGTACTTGCAGGGTTATAATTCAGTCTCAGAAATAAAGTTACAAAAGCTGACACTGGGGCGCGATTTTTAACCTATTAGGTTCAGATATGTACACTTTAAGTACTTTTAAGGTGCCAAAATGGACCGTTAAGGTGCATGCACCTTTTGAAAAGGTACCGCCCCAGTGACAACTTTTGCACCTTTACTTCTGAGAGTGTTTAAGTTAGTTTTGGGTTACTGCGTGATGTAATTATACACAATATACTGTTATTACTTTAGTAACGTGTGTAACGAACACTAAATAAACTGTTACCAAAAACTCCTCACTCTTTAAGGTTCCAAAAGGGTGTTTTCTCATTGTTGCCATAGAAAACCCGTTTCTGGTTCTCAGAAGAACCTTTAGTTAACCGTTATAAAGAACGCTTTCAGCATTTGAAAGGTTCCGTGGATGTGGAAGGTTCTATATAGAATCACTGATGCTAAACAAGAACGTTGATTTATCGATATATAGCCTGCACATTCTTTCGGGAAATGTAACTTGGACATACATCCCCATTTATTAGCTCAAAAATTTACATAGAAAAAAATAGAGCCTGCTTTGTTCGTACTTGAGTTTACCTGGATCAGGTAACTATGACTCACCTCAAAGCCCCGCCCTCCCACCTGCGAAAAAAAGCCGCAATGTTCAGAACAGCAGTCAGTCGCTCCAGCGTCAGCGCGGAGAAACACAAGCTGACTAACCGAAGACGCCTTTATTGTTTCGCGCCGCGGGGACCTACCCTTTCCCACTCTCTGGTGGAACTGTAACTTTTTCAAAAATCTCGGTGGTTCAACTCGGTCCCGTCGTCGCTTCGCCATGAGTGTCAGTGTGACCTCGGACAACGTCTTTCTGACGGCGCTGCAGCCCAACTCGACGGTCAGCACTTACGCGGTACCCTCCGAAAACGAGCTCTCTCACGGTGGGACCCACGCCAAGGATGAGGCGAGGTTCAAGCGCGTGCACCAGCAGGTGTCTATGAGACTGGCGGAGAAATCCACGGGTCCGCGCCAGAACGGCTCGTCGTCACAATACGCAGCCTCAGGTGTGTCACCGCGCGCTTTGATCTTATTGTAATACATATACAATAACACAACAGCCTTTGAATTATTAATCTACTCATCATCTGCCAGGTTGACTTTACATAAAAGCCTTAGCGCGGAGCTTTTATACAGTATGTGGTTTCATTTAGAGTTGAATTACACCTTCTTCAACTTTTATTATGTGTTAGAAATCAATAGAAGAAGCATTATAATTAAATTCACACGCACAGGCTGTAGGCTACTGTGCTGTTTACAGTCACGTATGCAAAACAATAAATAGTTATGAGCAAAAACTGCCTGGAGCAAAATTGTGGTCACATGGTTTCTGTCATTTGGATATACAGTGAGAATAAATATCCCACATGTCATTTGTAGATAATAATTTGTATTTATTTATTTTTTTTGACCTGAACTAGTTTGCATTTAGCTGTGTGGATAACAAAAATAATGTCATAGATGGCAGTCAGTTCACATCAGGGGTGGTAGATTTCGTTTTTCAACGTTGCTTTTAAATATTAGCAGTGGCGATTTAAATTAAAAAGTGTGAAAGTTTTGAATTCATGACTCGTTTCTTTATCAGTAAGCATAGAAAGTGGCGCTGTGACTTCTGGTTTGTGTTAATAATTTACAGCAGCGAGTTGAGCAAGGTTCAAATATAATCTCAGTTCCTGTTACACGACTAAGTGAGAGTGAAAGTTTTAAAGCTCTACTTAGAAAAACCCCACCCACTCTAAACAAAAAAGTGCTTAGCACTGCACAAAAGAAAGCTCATTTGGATCTGTCAATCATAATGGCTTATAAATCAATTGGTGTGACCGAAAAGGTGAAGAATGTAAATTGCAGTACCTTACAACTGTAAAGCGCATTAGTATACATTATTGTGCACTTGAAAGTACTCAAAGCTTCTATGGTGTTGAAGAATTTGAGTGGTTAAGACCAGTGGCTGAATTCCTGCTTTATGAGGTTCTACCATAGCTATTTTCAGGGTTTTAACCTCTGGTGCTCAGCGGATAATCAAAGTTAACCAGACCCCAGTTTATGAGGTTTACCTGTGTTTGACAAGTTAGAACAGCCTTGCGTATTTCAGGAGGAGATGCATACCATGTCTTGAAAGTGCAAGTCTGAAAACTAGATTTGACAGTAGTGAAATACCAAGACTTACGAGCTAATGCAGAAATGTTAGTTCTAACTTAGTAGTTACCTTTGCGTTTAATGCTACTGATTTGAAGCAATGCATTAGCCCAGGGTGAGGCAGGCTGTAGGGTGTGTGTTTTTTGGGTAGGGACATTGGGAGTGTCCCAGTCATCAGACCGGTTCTGTCTTTTTTTTTTGCTGGCTGTTGTCTGCAACTCACTCCACACTTATTCACTTATGAAACGCTTATACCACTCCCTAATACTCACACACACACACACACACACACACTCAAGTGCATGTACTTGCATGCCCATAGATACATAAATAAGCCTTTGATGCAACAAACCTGGATGCCTTAGCCCCCTATCTGCTCCTGATCCAGAACACACCACTTTAAAACTGCGCTAAACTTGCACTGCGGTAATTCATGTAACTCTGCGAGTTTGCCTTAAACTTGTAGTGTCACCAAAGACACATGTAGCTGTAAAGTAACAGACTTGATTTCACAGGGCAGTAAATCTGTAAATGTAACTTATTTCCCACTGCGAACAATATAATTTGTAATGCCGTCCATTCACAGACTTGATTACCTTCACACAAAACATAAAACTTGGCTGCAAGCAAGCAAACTATCTAACATGCAAGTTCACAAAGTAGTAAATAAACTTGTCTTGCCTTACATGCGCATACATAAGTCTCACAGACATGAAAGTTGTTTAATAGTACTAATTTTTATCAGCGCTTACGCTTGAGTTTATAGTTGTAGAGGTAATAATAATTTTGTTTTAAAACCAGTTACCATTGGAACCAACTAAGGGGCCTTTTAAGTTGACATCATAGGCTTTATTTTCTTGATTAAAATACATTGTAGCTGAGCTGTTATGTGTGTCAGTCGTGTTCGGGGACGTGTAGAATGTGATGGCAACTCGAGAAAGTTCACGGGAAGGATTATTCATGCTGTTATATGTTACTAGTCCAAGAGGAAGTTTAGCTGTGCAGTTATATTAATTCTTTGTATTTGTCTTCTCTTAGAATCTGGGGGGAATTACTCAACGATGACAAAATATTCAACAATGAGTCAGAATTTCACTCCAAATTTCAGCTCTAAATCCTTCGTCTATGGCTCCGGCAGACAAATGACGGTACGATTCTTTCTATTTCTTTATAAATATTTTACAGTAGGTTACCTGTTTGAAAAACATAGCACTTATTGAGCCAAGTTAAAGAAGTGTTATGTGTGTGTAACTGTATGGACATGTATCTTATCCAAATACTGAAAATGAGTAATGGGGACTGTGTTAGTTAGATGTGAGATTTCACAGGTAAGCTCTAACCAACAGCCGCATATGAAAAATCACAAGTTTAGAAATCACTTTCACTTATATCCCTATTGAGTGATACTGTGTTAAATGTAGACTTGTTGATGCAATGTATTAGAAGATTAATTAAAATGCATAAATTAATGCATTTTAATTAATTAATTAATGCAATTAAACGTCCCCATTGCATATATTATCTCTCTAATAAAGACTTGGAAAATCACCCCAATTTTTTGCATTTTCTGAATGATCTCAATTTCGGGGCCTTTCTCTGGCATGATTATTTGATTAATTCATTGGCACATGTAATTCAATAGAGTTTTTTAATCCGTCAATAGCTATGGCACTACAGTTAGGGTTCTCTTTTTTTCCATATGTACAATGTCTGTTTTCTTCGATGTCTAGGCCCAGCGCCCATCCCAGTACTCTAGTGGTTACTCATCCCGCTCTGCTATGGATTTCAGCCCAAAACCCAAAATCAGTTACACAGGAGGTGGCGGTGGAGGTGGGGCATATTACCAAGAAGACTATGTGAGCGGCGGTAACCAGGGTGGCGGTTTTCAGGGCAGTGGTTACCAAAGTGGCGGGAGCCAATTGCAACAGCAGCAGGTCGGCTCAATGACTCGATCCTTTAGCCGAATGGGGGCCGACCCGGAGACCCAGTCCATGCATTCCATGCGAGTGGCGTCCATGCCGCGCCACGTGACTTCTTCGTGGGTGGCGCAGGATGACAGCGATGGCAGCTTGGTTTCAGAACGAGACGCCATTTACACGCAACAGGCCTCCATGCAGAACATGAGCAACGGCTACGCTACCAACACCTACCCGCGTCAGTCCGTGTATTCCACCTCTAGGGTGAATGGATTTGAGGGCGGACAGCAGGTCAGTTCCATGACGCTGCCGGCTATGAAACGCTCCCTCAGCGGGACGCTAGCAGTTGGCGGTGGAGGGGGCGTCACGGAGCAGGAGGTGTACGTTAGACAGCAGTCCTTTAAAGGACCCGCCCACCGCACCATCAACCGAATCAACAACCGCCAAACAAGTCGTGCATCCAACATTTCGTCAAGCATGTACGGATCTGCAGGATTCAGCGGCTCACAGAGCAACCTGGCCATGCAGCAGGGACGACTGTCGCGTGCCGGATCCGTCAGGAGCATGCATAGCGTCGGGAGAGGCAAGGATGTGTTTGACGGCATGGATATGATGGGCAGCATGGGTAACCTGAGCGGGTAAGAGCACGTGTGAGCAAAATGCCTCCCAAATAAGTCAAGGGCAGGAAAACAGTAGGGCAGTTACGATAAATCAATGCATTGCGATTCATGGATTGATTGTGAATGTATCGCGATTCTGAGCATCTGCTTTTTAACAGTTTTTTAACCGCACACTCAAATTCTCAAGACGAAGAGTGACATGCAAATACATTTAGGCTCAGAATACTTTTATGACATGAGATTAAAGTACTGTAAGCTCACCGTGAACCCCATTTTAATTAGCTTCTAATTAGTTTAGGAGGGCGTAAGCAACGGGAAACAAGCAGATTATGGCTGTTTCTAAAGCAAGCAGTGCAGTCTGTCATTAAAAACTAGAATCGATTGGAGAGAAAATTGCAATGCATTCTAGAAAATCTCAGAAACGATGCAGAATCATTTCTTGATTTGTGACGCATCGATTTATTTCCCCAGCCCTAGAAGAAAGTACTGAAATGGAAGTAGTGGCAGATCTTTTTTGCACATTGTGAACATGAAATAAAAAGTAGGGCCTAGACTTGGTTCTATCCGTCCATTGAATGGAGGGTGATCTGAATTGGGGTGGAGTTTATGTGGACAAAATGATTGTAAAAGTCCAGCATATGTCAACAGTGAGAAGACGATTAATCAAATGATAAGATAGAGTCACGCAATCTTGATTTAAAATGATAATATTTAAGAAATGGAACATATGCATGATTGAGATCAAACATATTTAGAAAACTTTAAGGAAGTTGTTAGACAAAGTAGAAAAAAATTGAGAGAGAAACTTTGAGATGTTGAACTGAAGCGCAGTCACATGTGCTTTTATACCGCCTATTTTACAGTGCTGTTGACTGTGACTCATCCAACCATAATTCAGCGTTGGTTTTATTGTTTGGAATTTTATTTTCTCTCTGGTGTTACATAAGGTACATGAAATTGTTATTTCCTTTGTGCACATACCAGACTTTTATTCATGAACAATCTTTTCTTTTGGTTTGCGCCCATAAAGTTAATGATTATTAAGCAAAGAAACAGAATACCCTTTATCTAATGCTTTCTTTTAGTATTTTATTTATTAAATAGTTGAAATTGGCACATTATATATAATCCAAATATATGTTTTTCACAACATAAGAATATTTATCTTAAATGACTTTTAAAATGTGCACAAAAGTAGTATAAAACAACACTTAAAAGTAGGCCTAATTGTATGAAATGCCCAAATAACATGTGTTCAACCACAAATTACATGTTTCTTACCAAACTCTTCTGCTGTCGGTCAGAAATTCCTTGAATTATGTACCTTAGTTATTTGAGACATACTATGTTTTACCACAAACACTGCATATTACCGATCGCAAATTAGTCTGTGAGCTGTTTTCGTTAAAGTACTTAGTTTGGTGTGTAAGTATGGATAACAGTGATTACACGCAGTGAGTGCAGGACTGACCTTTGAAGCATAAAATTATTCATACTGTGCTTTAACAGCCTGTCAATACACCCATATTTCGCTTATCTGTCGCAATAACTCTGTGTGTGTGTGTAAATGTGTTTGATGTTGCCCAGCCCTGCCAATACGTGTGTAAAAAGCGAGTCTGTTGCGCAGGCACACCCAAACCAGTCCAGCCACTTCGCACTTCATACACCCTGGGAAAGAAACACGCGCTTCCTAGCACTCCGGCAACATGCACCAGCACACACAAACACATATGAAGGAATGTGCTGTTTAGCAAAAGCTTTTTCAAATAATGCTGACTCCTAAAATGGAAGACGTACTAGAGAAGAAACTAAGATAAGCTTATTTGAAAAAGAAATATCCTATTTTTATGCGCCATTTTAGGCTAACACTGAAAGTGAAACAAATTTGTGATACTTTAATAGTAGTGAAAGTTGGAAATTATGGTTAGGAAAGTTGGTAACAAGGTTGAAAAAAAGCACAGGCCAGATTCAAACCCAAATTTCCTACATCAGCTCCAGAGCGCAATGTCTAAAGTGCTATGACTGCGACAAATTAATATTACCAGCTAACGAGTATTATCTTTACAGGACAATGTCAACAATTGAAGTGTTAATTTTTAATATACTGTAGCAACTGAATAGCAAACCTCGTTAATTACTTATTTGTAATGTTTTACATAGGAAGCAACTGCTCTTGTCAAAATAGGCTCACAATTAATTCCAATAAAGTTTGATGTTAGCTTGTAACTAAGTTAATGAATTCAATTTTTTGTACTTTCCTGCATAGACTTAACAGTTTGGATATGCCGACTGCTGTCGGCTATCTTGATGAGCAAGATCCAAATCTTCAGATGTTGGGGGCTGCCTACATTCAGCACGAGTGTTACCATAACAACGAAGCAAAGAAACAGGTATGTAGTTGCTGTACGTGCAAAGAAACACTTGAGTGAGATGCTTAAATGTGCGTTTTCGATATAAGTAGAACTTCTCTTTCTAATAGGTGAACCAGCTGAAGGGCATTCCTCTCCTGGTGAAGCTGTTTACCAACGAGAGTGAAGAGGTACAGCGCTACGCCACCGGCGCCACCAGAAACATTATCTATGAGAACATGGAGAACAAAGTGGCCCTTATTGAATCCGGCGGAATCCCCATGCTCATAGAGGCACTTAAAGAAGACGACGACGAACTCCGCAAGAACATCACAGGTGGGCATTTCAGTCAGGACGTACTAGTTAACTTTACCACTGTTGAGTCACGTGTTTATGAAACCAGTTTTATAATCGGCATCCTTTAAAATCAGTTTGATATCTTGCCATGCAAACCAAACCTTGCCAAGCCTAAAGCTGTGGTTAGCTTGTCGTTGTTGCAAAATACAGTCCAATTCGTACGTATTTTACCATGTGGCTAATTTGTGCCAATTCGTACAAATAAGCACAACCTTACTCGTACGGTTTTATACAAAAAGACTGCAAAAATGTTGATGGGAGTGGAAAGTTGATCTACTGACAATGCGCAAATATAAGAAGTATGTAAGTAGATGCATTATGTTTTTAACATGTAAAAAATATTGAACATCCTTCAATTAAAGATTTTTGGTTCACAGTAGTGAGGTGTCTATTTAGGCCATCAAATGACTTATGAAGTGTTTTTCAGATACGTACCTGTATGCGTTGCACGCAGGGCGTCGTCTGATCTCTCAGTATTGCATCAAACTACTCTAATTATTACTCAACGTTGTCTTGACATGTGCAGAGGAATGAGTGGACACCTGTAGCAAAGCTTTTTCAGTCAGGTTTATGTCAGTCCTTACGGCTCTGTTCAAGTCTGGATATGCAGGCGCTCCAATAAACCCAATAAATCTATCGATGCAAATCCCACCACTAAAAATTAGGGCATTTAAGAGGATGACATCATAACGATGTTATCCCCCCCCCCACTTTTCCTTGTCTTGTTTTTTCCTTATCTTTATTTAAATTCTTATCTATTTCCCACGACACGTTCCCATGCTCTTTTCCTCATTCTCTTTTTCTCTGTCCCCTTTGTTCTCATTCGCTGTAGGTATTCTGTGGAATCTGTCTTCTAAGGATAACCTGAAAGAAAGGCTGGCACAACAAACTCTTCCCGAATTGACAGAGACGATTCTGATTCCCCTCTCTGGGACCGGGTACAAGGATATTATTGAGCTGAACCCCTCAGAGTCTGACATCTTCTTCAACACTACCGGCTGCCTCAGGTGAGCACACACTCTCTCTCTCTCACACACACACACACGCACAGACGGTTCTGTGTTCCCCATTACTTCTTCCTGTTCCTACAGGAACTTAGTTGGACTTTACAGAATGAAAATCCCCTCTAGCCACATCCCTGATAGGACACCTGAGAACGAGAATACTTGAGAGTCATGTTTCAACCCCAAACACAAGCCAAACTATATTTTAGAAAATTATAGAATATGAAGCCTGTTTTTAGTACTGTCTTTTTTAGAAAAATATAAAAAGCATTAATTTTGTTGTTAGAACTGTTAATTTTTAAAAATCATAGAAAATTTTTTAATACAAATTTAAGCCTGATTTAGGACTGTTATTTTTAGAAAATAATAATAATAAAAAAACTATTTTAGGACTATTATTTTTAGTTAATATATTACAATATTATTATTGCTATACAATTATATTATTATTTTAGACAAGTATACAAATTATTTTTAAGATTTTTGTTAAAATTTGTTAAACTATTTTTAGATCTTTAATTTTTTTTATTAAATTAGAACCTGTTTTGAGAAAAATAAAGGACCATTTATAGGAAAGTTTAAGACAATTTTAATTGGTCTGGTATTTATTTATTGTATTGTGACTTTTTTTTTTTTAAATATTTAAAAAATACTGTATTTTATAAAAATATATTTTTAAGGTTAAAGAAAATGTAAGGAGATTTAGTGAATCTTTAAAATGACAAAACAGTATGTATATATGTGTGTGTGTGTGTTAATAAAATGTTTTTCCATGATATATATTTTTTCTCTGTTGAAACCAAATCTTTCTGAGATTCAGCTTTTTATACATCTTTCTGGTTTCTTGTACAGGAACTTGAGCTCGGTGAACACGAAGACCAGACAGCAGATGAGAGAGACCCGTGGCCTGATAAAGGCTCTAGTTGGCTATATTCAGAAATGCTTGGAGGACTTTAAAGTGGAGGACAAGGTAATTGTGTAACCCTCTCATCTATATTCTGCCTCTGTTGTTGCCTCCGCCTGCAAGGTATGTGTTCACATGGCCGTTCATGAGTGTGTTCCTCTCTCAGGGTGTGGAGAACGCAGTGTGTGTGTTGAGGAATCTGTCCTTTCAGCTGTACGAAGAGATTCCCCCATCAGCCCTTATGCGGCTCGAGGGTCCGAATCGAGCTCATGGCTCCTCAAATGGAGAGGCTATCGGCTGCTTCACCCCAAACAGCAAGAAGGCCAAAGATGTAAGAAGCTACTTTCTAGTTCCCATTTCAGTTTTTATTCCCAAACCTCAGCTTCAGCTCATACTGTGTTTTTTCTTCCAGAGACAAAATCAGGACCTCAGCACATTTACAGAAGTGTCCCGGGAGCCCTCCGAAATCGAGTGGCTCTGGCACCCTAAAATCCTGGATCTGTATAACCTGGTGTTGATGCGCTGTGAGATCAACTCCACAACGCGAGAGGCTGCAGCCGGAGCCCTGCAGAACATCACCGCTGGAGATACGAGGGTAAGAGCCAGCAGAAAATGCCCTCCCTTCCTTGACTGTGATCGGAAGGTTGACAAGTAACAATATTGACCATTCTTCAAGGCTAAAGAAAAAAATCCAGATCGCTCAGCATAAAAAAAGATTTCCACCTTTTAGTTACGCTGCTGGCGTTTTAAAACGACACTCGCAGTTGAAAACAATTCAAAAATCCTAGGCTAGAAGTAGCCCAGCAAAGCTCTGACAGGACACCTTAGCAACTATGAAAACCCCAGCAACTGTCAAGGAACTACCCCAAAATACCTTGTTTTTTGCTTGTTTCAATGCAGTACAGCCTAGCAAAATTTACAACACTTTACCCTAGCTAGCTAATCCTTAAGAGCATATTAGCTACTGCCAAGCAAACCTCGAAAACAAGCTAGCAAACACCTTAGTTCGAGCAATGCCCCAAAAATGCCAGGTTAAACACAACCTAGCACTGGGTAAAATAAGGACAACGCTAGCGATTACGTTGTTTTTGACCCAGTGCCTGGGTTACTGCACATGTAACCCTTTAACACTGTCACATCAGTACCCCTTAACAAAACCACAGTAATCACAAAGAAAACTTTAGTATCCATCTAGTAATCACATTAGCTACTGCAGCTAGTTATTAAGCAGCATCTCTCATGTTTCAGTGGCCGTCCATCTTGAGTCGTGTGGCATTGGAACAGAAAAGGATGTTGGCTGTCATTCTGGATAAACTCAGGACCAACAGCGATCTGGAGCTGCGTTCTATCACCGGCTTCCTCAGAAACCTCACCCGTCACGCCAAGGACAAGAACGACATGGGTGAGGCTTCCTTCCTTAGCCACAGAACTTCAGTCCCTCACATCTTCGTAGCCTTAGAGAAGCTCATTGTTCTGTGTCTTTAGCCACAAAGGTGGTAAATGTCTTGACTGAAAAACTGCCCGACGATGGCCGCCAGAAGGAGCCGTCCAGTGACGTGGTGGTGAACATCTGTGGAGCTCTCAACAACCTGGTGACCAGCAGCATGGTGGCTGCACGAGACATCTGCTACTTCAATGGTCTGCCCAAACTGATGGGCATCAAGACAACTCATGACAGCAGGTACAACTACAAATCATCCAAACTTAGCATAAAAATTGATGCAAAATTATATCGTTTCCAAACTAACGTTGCAATTTTTATAAATTTTTTTTTAGCCCTGCTAAACTAAAAGCAGCTAAAGCAGCGGCAACAGTGATGAGCAACATGTACCAGTACAAGAAACTACACAAAGATTACAGAAGCGTAAGTATTAGGGCCACATAAATTAAATAACACACATATACATATATTATATATATATATATATATATATATATATACATATATATATATATATATAATAAGAGAGAGAGTGCTGTCAAATGATTAATCGCATTCAAAATATGTTTTTGTTTACCTATGTACGTGAATACACACATTTACAGTATATACTGAAAATATTTACTTTTAATATATTTATAAATTTATATTTATTATATTATTATATTATATTTTATATTATATATAAATACATTTTATATGAATATTAAACAAAATAAGCAAAAATAAACATATATATATATTAAATGTGTTTGTATTAATATACATACACTCTAAGCCACCAGTCAAATCGGCCTAAGACAAATCACTTTATTTTATTTTTAGTTATGACATAAATGAACCTGTAAATAAACTATTTCTACGATACTACAAAAGTATGGGTAATTGAAACTAGTTTTGCCCGGGCTGTGTAATAAAACCAACCCAACTGGAAGTCAATTTTCCCAATTGCCAAAAACTAGCCTTTTCGCATTCCAGGGAAAAGAGGCTTTAAAAATGTCTCCAAATTCACTTTCTGAAGGGTGGGGTTAGAGGGGTGTTGCTTCAATCTACAGACTAAAAAACTTCTCGCAGGAGCAAACAAGTAGCCCAATTCCTTGGGGAATCTGCAGACTTGGCAACACTATTAAAACTTTCCTTCTTCCCAGATTCATCCACAGCAGTAGGTGTCAAGTTTAATGTCCTAAACCGCTATTGCATTATCAAGCAGAATATTACGTATTAAACTTTAGTGTATAACTGTTTATGCTACAGACATGAATGAAAAACATTTTGTCTGATTAATTTGCATATCTAGCCATATCTATAGACTACAATATTATAGAAACATGGGGGTGGATGCATTTGATTTGAAACAGTAAGCAACCCCATAACAAAGCTCTAGCAACCACCCAGAACACTTTGGAAACCGTCCAAAACACCACTATCATTAAAAGCAAACTTACATAGCAAGTACCACTCACATTAAAGTAATTTTACGCATTCTTCCTTAGTAAAACTTTAGAAGCAAACTGACATAAACTCACATGAGAAATATTGTCTATGGAGCGGGTCGGCCCCCTACTGGTGGCCCCCATTCTGATATCACGAAATACAAGTCACTTTATTTACTATTTATTATTTACACTTTATAAGATATCATTTTCCATTACAGACAACAAATATGCCAGAAAAAGCATTTGTATTTGAAAACATTTTGTTTTGTGTAATTCTTCCACACCAGTAGGTGTCAGTATTTCCTTTGAAAATGCAGTAGTAGTCTTGGATTTACACACTATTTCATGCTACCGTTACGAATGACTTAAAATCACGCCGTTTGCCAAACTCATGCACTTTTCTTAATTACCCAACGTATGGTTTTCGAAAATTACAAAAAAGACGAATACAATACAAATGACAAAAAAGAGTGACTCGAGCCATATCTAGAAACCGGAATCTCATAGAGACTTGAGAGTGGACGCTTATGATTCAGGTCAGTCAGCCACCACTCAGAACATGCTAGAAACCAAATAGCAACACTCTAGCAACCATATAGCAACAATGAGCCTCATTCATGAAACATTCGTAAATTTGTAATTTGCGCGTAAAACAGACCTTCCTGAAAAAATCACAAATTTATGATTTTTATAGTTAAACATAACGTTACGTTAACCAATAATCTTAATGAATTCCAATCGTGCACGCTCATTCACAATTAGCATAATCCCTCCTATGAATTACAGCTACGCAAATTGCAAGTCCAGGAACGCAGTGGAGCATTCTGGTCTCCTTTCTCAGGTTTGGCTCCAGTATATTGCATAAATGCAAAAAAGGCTAATAGGCCACATGCCAAACAATAAATATTTAATAACATGCGAGTTTTTAGCGTTTTTAATAACATGCGTCGTTCTTCTTAAAACGACCAGAAGGTGGCGCTTGAAAACGTTTTGGTGTTTCAGTGCTTTTCTCGCTTTCAGTTTGCATAAAAAAGAACACAGAACATTTTACGCACGCGTAAAAAGAAAAAAAATAGTTTCAACTAACAATGCGCACATTTTCATTAATTTGACAGTTTACCAACAATTCACGCAAGAATTCATTCTGCTTGTGTTTTATGAACGAAGCCCAGTCCTCGGAGTGACTTACATTTTCATCATGAATTTTTATTTAGCTTAAAAAAAAAACAAAAAAAACTCGTAAGGTATCTCTTTGTGTTTAAACTAGTACAGTTTACTGTCAATCTGCCCTGCCCTCCAGACTTGTTCCAGTTATTTGAAGACTCACATAAACACATATCGCACTGGATAATCAGATGGGAAATAACACATTCATATTTGAGTTCCTTACTTCCAAAACACACAAACACACACAGTTACTGCATGTTGATATGGGAGGTAGATATTCAGCCACACCCTGCGATGCGGATTTTGGGTAATTTCCTCGTGAGCATGTCCTAACACACCAGAAAATGCCACCGGTGAAAAAAAAAAAAAAAAAAAAAAAAAATGAAACATTTTACGGCTTCTACTTCAAATCTGGGATGCTAGCCAGTGTGCTACCTGGAACAACTATGTGCCTGTGAGATTAAACGCGTCACTCACTCGTGGTGTTTTTTGCTTTGTATTTTACAGAAAGGGTACCAGAAACCAGACTTTGCAGACATGGCCTACTGAATGGATTATTTTGTCAAACAAGAAGATATTTAGTATGGACAATGAATAAAGAATCCACACCCGGAACACCAGCCAAATAAATATTCTGAAAAGTGGAAAACACAAACAAGACTTTGTTGCTACTGTATAGGATGAGCACTTCCTATTCAGCCTCGTATTGTCGTTATTTCCCCCCCAAATCCTCAGGGATTTATTGCAATATTTCTTTTATACTGGCTGTTGCCTGTATTTTGTTCTAATAATATACAGAAACACAGATTAACCATGATATAATAATTATATCTTGGGTATTTCATCTATCTTTTCAAAACCGTTGCATTTTTTTAGATATTTTTTTAGAAAAATATCTGTATTATGATGATAAGGAGAACATTTTAGCTGGTTAATTGGAATTGTGAGGGTATAGAAGATTGTAATATGTTTTATTATACACAGAAATGCTGTAAACACAGGCCAGACAGATTTGGGCTTTTCATCAGCCGTCTTGTCATAACAGACTTGCTTATTTCTTACTAGTCTGGATTAATATCTACTGGGTTTTCAACCTTTTTTGGTGTTTTGCTGTATGTACAGATAGTAAGTGTCATTATTAAGTGTACAAATGATAACTTTAATGATATGAGGTAAAATACCATCTGAATGTTTGGATGGAAATGTTGCATTTAAACCCATCGATTAAATTAATTATGTTTTCACAAAGAAACATCACTATATGCAAAAAATACACATGGACCATTTCTGTTCACTTCCGATTTCTTTTTGTATGTGGTGCAATATGTGCATTAATTTGATAGTAAGCCATTCGACTTACATGTAGTGTTCATTTTTTGTATAAACATTTTTCTTGTTTTTATTATTGTGGATGTTGAATGTTTGGTTTGGGTTGGTATGTTTCCAAATGATATTTAATCTGGTGCGTATGCTATAGACTGTTATGAGTGATTTGCAATCTTTAAATATTTTACCGAACAGAGATTTCGCAGAGAGGTCTTGAACTTTTTGACCTTTGAGAATGTATGGAATGTTCTCCTTTCAAAGTCTCTGATGATCCAATGTATATTTTAGAATTCATGACAATTTCATTGTAAGATGCATGTGCGTGCGTGTCATAGATCCATGTTCATACAGTATATAAAAAAAGCAATAAAAAGGAAATAGAGTTTATGTTTTCGTTTTTGTATTATTCTTTTAAAGAGACAGTATACTAAAAATAAGCTCTACTAATTTACATCTATGTAAAAAACAAAACAAAAAAACCCCCCGAAATAAATAAATGGTGTTTCCCATTCTTGCTGATTTTGTGTCTGTCATGTCAGCAAAAACGGTTCAAATGCCTTTCATCCCACCCTGTGTCCTTTTCTCTCGCGTTTTTTACGTCTGTTTCTGTCCTCTAATGTCGGCCCACCCTTATTTACATACTTTCTCTCTGCTTCGACATGAACAATCCTCTGCCACACCCTACTAAAAACCTGATGACTTCCTCACGAGCCGCCACATTTGCAACATCTCTTAATCATAGACTGTCCTAAAATGTCTGTATATTCTGAATAAAAGTATGTATTGATGACGGCTGTATCACAGCAACGGCTTTCTCGGTACTGCATGTTTAACATTTTTTTACATTGTGACCTCAACGTCAATAGCTCCCGGCAATGACAAGGGCAGCTATGAGCTACCTCACGGCAAATTGCAGGGTACAAAACATTCAGTGTTTACATCACACCCACCACAGAGTGTCACAGACTGTTCCTTTTCTAGAGTTGACTGATGGCCGTTTGGGGAAAAAAAAAAGTGAAGTGGTGTCATCATAAATCTTCCTTTCAGAACTTAAACCTGAATTGTTAACGTATCACTTATAACACAGCAGTTTGGAGATTTCATCCATTGCAGTCACACTTATTAATAATATATGGAAGTGTTAATCAGAGTGATGTGTCGGTTGTGTTAGTGTGGTTTTTAGGCGGTTAATGCAAAGGTCACGTGCTAGGTCACAATAAATGATGCCGCCGTCAAATGAATATTTTGCTTATGCTGACACCTAGTGATACGTATGGATGCAAACAAAATTAAACCAGTTTTTTTTTTAAGTATGTGGATTTCTTTTAAATCTTAATTTGTGGATGAAAAAAAATCTGGATCCTTTAAGTAAACTGAGTGTGTGAGGTAAGAGACACAAACAGACCAGGATTTAAAAACTTCCCTAAAGGATGCAAAAATACTATAAGAGTAATATAGTACAGGTGTGTGTTGTAGAGTATATGAGGCTTGAGGTTCGTCCCTGAGGTACCTGACTTGTCCATGTCTTCTGAGATACCAAATATCCCGAGATACAGCCAACGCTCCCTGAGGTTTCTCTCAGTGCTGCTTGAGGTCTCCCCTGTCATGGCCAAAAGCAATACAGCATGTGAAATCAGTAGCAGGATTGTATTCATAGTACTGAATGCCACAGTCCTGGCGTTTATAATAATCTTAGCTAAAGATCTTGTGCTAATACACGGTTACATGACTGATTCTCATCGTGAGCTGAAGTCAATGATCAGACAGTTTTCTTCTTGAGACGAGCAGAGATCGAAGCTCAGGCGCTGGCCAGTGTTTTCATGTTTGATACTCTCTTATCGGTCAATGATTTGAAATCATTTTTATAGGCTATGAGGGTTTGGTATAAAACAAATCTAGGTAGGTCTTCACTTCTTGCATTTTTAAGACAAATGCCTACATTTTTACTTTTTACTTTATAAAACTGACCTAAAATTGAGATGACGTTATATTATAGTTGGAAAAAAAAGAATATGATTCTATTGATATTCATATCTCTACTTATAGATATAAATTAAATTGTCTCTAATTTAAATAGTCTCACTCCTCGTTGTTGAAACACACTGATATGAACAACGGATCAAGCTCAAAGACTCCAAACACCTGAATATCACAAACACTCATAAAGTCATACGTTTAATAATGTGCTATTTTTAAATTCCTGCCAGCCTTTTTATACCACTTTTAGTTATTTGTCTT
Source organism: Enteromius treurensis (assembly GCA_032275025.1). Taxonomy (NCBI): domain Eukaryota; kingdom Metazoa; phylum Chordata; class Actinopteri; order Cypriniformes; family Cyprinidae; genus Enteromius; species Enteromius treurensis. The sequence continues at coordinate 15,912,583 of JAUCMU010000053.1, read as the reverse complement.
TAAATCTATTATTTAGACTAAGATGGAGGAAATTTCCCTACAACAGCGATAATATTCTGGGCCTTTTATTAAACGCAGTTTAATGGAGCTCGACCGAGTTTGCAAAGAATAACAGGAATAATGTGTAGATAACAGTGTGTTTTATTTTTGCATCCATGAATGCATTAAACTGATAAAAATAAAAATAAAATAAATAAACAATAAATAACACATGAGTTTCAGCTGTTATAACAATCTTCCTTATTAATTTGTAATTATTTGTGTCTTTGATTCATTTATTTCATAATTTCATATGCGTTACAGTAAAGTTCTTTGACACTTGAGCTTGCATTTAACAAATTAGTTCACACACACACACACACATTTGTGAAAGTGACTAGACATGTTCTTAGCTATATATATATATCTCTCAGTACCTGACAGCAGTGATTCTGGTCTGGAATCAGGGTCTTTATTGGACACAGCAGCAGAGGACGGTCGTGAAGGACAGACTGACACCTGCTGGTCACAACCTCGTAACAGAGCAACAGTTCTCATGAATGTGAGTGGAGCCTAATGACAAGCTCTGAGCGCGTGTCAGCAGAACATTTCAGTCTGATATTGTCTCAAGATCAGCATCACTGAAGCTTCTTATCTGTACTTCCCTTCCAGCAGCTGCAGATCCTCTCTCTCTCTCTCTCTCTCTCTCTCTCTCTCTCTCTCTCTGTCCTTCCTTCATTCCTTTCTTAACTCTTTCTTTTTTCAGTGATAGGGCAATATTTGACTGAGATACAACTATATGAAAATCTGGAATCTGAGGGAACAGAAAAATCTAAATGCTGAGAAAATGACCTTTTAAGTTGTCCAAAAGAAGATCTTTTCAATGCATATTACTAATCAAAAATTAAGTTTTAATATACTTTCGATAAGAAATTGACTAAATACCTCCACGGAACATGATCTTTACTTACTATCCTAAGGATTTTTGGCAAAAAAGAAAAATCAATAATTTTGACCCATACAGTGTATTTTTGGCTATCGCTACAAATATACCCCAGCGACTTAAGACTGGTTTTGTGTTCAAGGGTCACATTTTATATCTTAGTTTCTTGCTGGTATTTCTTGAGGTCTGGACTGGGATTAGTGCTGTAAAGGATTTTAACAAGTGGGTTTAATAAGGGTTTAACAAGTCAGGGTTAGGGTTACCTTTCTGACCCTCTGTGTGAGGTCAGTATTGTTTCGTTTATTGATAGGAGTGTTTTAAAAGAAACCTTCACACTTCAGGAGTTACAGTTTACCGCTAAATGAGCAAACAATGTCAGATCATTTCAAAACTGCTGTTTATTCATTTCTACTGCATACACTCTCAGAAATAAAGGTACAGAAGCTGTCACCGGGGCGCTACCTTTTCAAAAGGTACACTTTTCTACCTATTGTACCTTTAGGTAAAACATCTCTCTTTTGACCGCCCCAGTGACAGCTTCTGTACCTTTGTTTCTGAGAGTGTACTTCCTGTTTCATCCTAAGTCTTAGAAATAGCAGAATTATTCACTTAAAGTGTAATATAACAAACACATACACACTTAACCCCACTCTCAGTCTCTCTCCAAACACATCACATCACTAAACAACACCCTGCTATCATCTGTAAACCTACAGGCTTTACACAAATATATTTACACTAAATGTATCATTTAAATTATATTTGTTTATAAAATGTGTTTTTTCAGTGAATTTATAAAACCACAAGCTGGTGACAAACCACAGACTCCTTTTGGAAACCAACTAATAAAAAGTTTAATCTACACAATATTAAATATCAACTATATGTACAATTCGTCGAGTGCCTCGGTCTGTTCCTCTTATGCTTATTTACACAGTTTCCCATTTCTTCCCCCTCTTCTCTACTCTAATCCTGAAAAACTCTAGCTGATCTCTGGCTCTGGTTTGTGCTGCTGCTGTGTGTTCAGCTCCTCCAACATCCACACAGAGCCTCTCACTGACCGAAGGTGACCAGGAAGCAGTTCTCTGCACTTCCTGTCACTCCCACTTTCCCTATACAAACAGTAAAAAGCATTGATCTAGACTGATCCTAAGAACACAACCCAGCCGTGGCTGCTGTGATTCAGATAAGTGTGTGTCATTGGTCTTACACCTGTTTAGTGTAACCAGGGGTGGCTCTCAATGTCGTCTAAACTGGGCCGGTCTGATGCCAGCGAATCAGCTGACGGCACTCTGTTACACACAAGGCATTGTGCAGCAACACAAAAGCACACG
>JAUCMU010000053.1:15891468-15907428 GCA_032275025.1 Enteromius treurensis | reverse complement strand
ATGCAAATTGACATATGATGTCATCTAGCAATCTAAAGCGGGTTTTAAATCGGATGTGTGGAATGTTTAATAATTTTTTGTTATTAAAACTGAAGTTCTTGTTTGAAAGTTTACAGATAGATGGCTAATGTGTGTGCCATTGATATGTTCAGTGTTCATTTAAACTGTTTAATAAACACTTAACTCAATAAATTCCGTACCGTGCCATTCATACCGAGGTATTACCGTACCGTGAAATTTTGATACCGTTACATCCCTAAATAATATTAGTGTAGTCAAACAATTAATCATAATTAATCAAAATAAAAGTTTTTGTTTACAGCATTTGTTTGTGTACTGTGTATATTTATAATGTATATATAAATATACACATGTATATGGTTCAGAAAAATATATATGTACATATGCTGTTCATACTGTACATGTACTTATATATATATATAACAAATATACACAGCATACTATGTAAACAAAACGTATTTTGTATGTGATTAATTCATTTGATGGTACTAAACAATATATTTATTAATTTAGAAAGAACAAATTTATTTTAATGTTAATTTATTAGTTTGTTTTGAAAATAAATAAACTAATCAGAAAGAATCATGAAATAAATGACGCATGGGATCCACAAAAATATGAAGCAGCACAATTATTTTCTAAATTAATAATAATAAATGTTTTTCAAGCAGAACATTTTAATTATTCAGATTTAAAAATTATTTCTAAAGTATCATGTGACATTAAAGAGTGGAATGATGATGCTGAAAATTCAACTTTACATCACAGAAATAAATGATATATTATATATATATATAATATATTATACATATATTTTTACATATATATATATATATATTTTTTTTTTTACATATATATATATATTTAAGATATATTCAAATAGAAAAAAAATATTATGAAAATGTAATTCCTTTAAAGAAATTATGCAATGAATAAATTTAATGAATTATGCAATATGAAATATACATACTGTATGATTATATATTTATTAATTAAGGAATACAGAAATTAAATACAGACTTCTTGCTATAGTTTTACCTTTTTGTTAGTATACATAAATCAACAACACATTGTATAGTTATATATATATATATATATATATATATAGTATATGTATATATATAAAAGCAGAATGTAGTGCAAGACAGTATAAACAATGCAAAGTAATGCAAATACACTAGATGTTACCTAAAGTTGGTTGTGCACCACTCCTGCTCCAGGTACGACTGAGAGAGAACAACAATCAGCCGGCGACAACGACTAATGTTCATCAGCAGCTCTGCAGACGGCTCTGAGAGTAACACACACACACACACAATATAAACCATCTGCTTTCAACTTTCCTACACATTTATTTCTTTATAATCACTACCACAAGCTTTGTCTGACTTAATATACACCTTTATGCATGTATAGCATGCGCTCTTTATTTAACAGATTCCCTATAAGATTTCATTTGTGAGGTTTACCGGCTCCAGGAAGGATGTTTGCGTCGTTGAGCAGCAGTTTATGACTATACTTGTTCTCCAAATGAGGTTTCAGGATAAAGTTGACAAATTTCCTGTCATTCTCATTGTTGATGTATGAGATGTAGGCATCGTACATTTTGCCGTCTAAAAAAAACAGCAAAAAATCCTCATAAACTGCAATATGCAGAAGATGAAGGGATTTAATGTACAGAATGCAGACTAACCGTTGAGCTCATACTCTCCGTAGATGTTCCTATACCACAGTTTAAAGTCGAGTCTGCACTTGGAGTAGACCACCGCTGCCAGAGCGAGCACAAGAAGCAGGACCACTGACGCCACCACAGCCCCGGTGTGACTCGGTGATTCTGTGCATAAAAGATGGGATAAACCTTATTATTAAGCACACAGAAAGAATTGGTAAGGATAAATAGATGATGACTATGTGAATGTATTGTATAATGTTGGAATAAGCTATATTAAATACTAAAGTAGGTTAATCATTTGTCATTTCTTACTGTATTTCTTTACGTTGAATTGCGCTGTGCTGTTCCTCACCGCGCAGAAATACACCCCGAAATCGGCCTGATCTTTCAGAGTCAGTGTTAATTCGCTGCTCTTAACGATGTGACCCTCTTCAGGGAACCTGCCGAGTGGGGTAGAGTGAGAAATACTACCGGCTGTGTTTAAAATAGCATACTAGCATACCACTCGTAGTATTTACCTAGTAAGTGTACTACACAGTGTGCAAACTGTCTGCATAAATAGAAAACCTATGATGCACAGTGCCAAAATGTGCTGTATACAAGAAGTATACACTGAAATCTCCTTGACTTGAAGGAACAAGAAGCTCAGCCAAGATTAACTAACATCTTAGGTCCCACTTTATATATGGTGGCCTTAACTCACATTTATCATTTAATAAATGCACTTATGTACATACTGTACATGTTTTTAAATTGCACTTATATATTCAAAAATACCTGTATGTAATTACACTGTTGACACATCCCTTACACTTTACCCTCAAACCTACCCATATCCCCAAACTTGTCCCAAACTGTATCCCACCTCAATTGCAGCAGAAGTGTTTTGCTATACGATATGAACACAATAAGTATATGTCGATGTAAGTACAGAAAAGAAAGTAAAGTTAAAAATTAATTTAAACAAGCCTTTTTGGTAACAAGTAACAGAATAGGGGGCCAGAATAATGCATTAGTTAAGCATTAATTAATAGTTAATTTGTTCAAAATTAAGCATTAGTTGAGCAAAAACACACTAATAATTAACAATTAAAATGTTAAGTTAATCATTAACTACTAGTGTGTTTTTGCTCAACTAATGCTTAATTGTGAACAAATTAACTATTAATTAATGCTTAACTAATGCATTATTCTGGACCCCTATTCTGAAGTGTTACCGCCTTTTTTTCTCACAGATTGCATTTTTTTCATCTCAAACTGTTTTAATTTTACAATTCAAACTTTGTTTCTCACAATTCAATGCAAGGTATGAAAAATGTATACTTTTAACTCTCAAAAACATTAAACTGCGAGATATTAACTGTAATTCCATCTCATAATTCTGACTTGTTGAAATCGCAAATCTACATTTTTTCATTAATTTTGAGTTTGTAACAGTAAAACTAAAAACACAGTATGCTAGTATTCAGAACAGCCAGGATGAATTTCCCACTAAAGCTCCTTTCATATGTTTTCACTTCAATATTTCTATTTTGATAAACATGTGTTCAATATTTGGAACTGTATTGCATCATATACCCACCAGTCTTTTACATTTTCTGAGTAGGTGAGGTTGGTAAGCGGTGCACCATCTTTTGTCCACTCCAGGAGGTCTTTGCAGTCTGAATATGTGCTGTTTAAGGCTATGGAGGCCGTGCAGTTGAGGACCACGCTATGGCCAAGCGTCTCTGAAACCGACTGAGTTTGATCATGCTTGAATTCTGGAACGCTGCTACAAAGCGGATCTTTGTTTTGAGAGGGAAAAAACAAGAAATGAGCGTGTCAGTGTGTTACAATGGATAAAAACTTCATTTTGTGCCAAACAAACTGCTAGATTCATTAAACAGGTAGATGTGCACACATGAATGGCGCTCAGCTAAAAACAATGACTTCTTTATTTGGCGTAACCTTGCTCGAGTCTTGGGGAGGATATCTAATCTCAGGAGAGATGAGTGAAACTCTATTCAGATCCACAGGTGAGGCTGTTTCTCTTCAGCACTGCTTCATATTTCCAGGTTTGAGAAGCATGGATATGGTGTTTTATGCTATAAAATGGAAACGTATTCATAAAATGTTAATTTAAAGGTTCATTCATTATTAAGGTTCATTTGAAAGCTGGGCTGGTTAAGAAGCCCATTAATAGACATCACTGCCAACATAAATATTGTACATGTAGCTAGATTCCTGGGAACGTGGTTGGGAAACTCCAATATGGGCAGAGTTTGGAAGTAGGTCCATAAATCCTTCAACCAACAAACTTTGGGACTGTTTGAATTGTTTAAGAAAATCAGGTTAGGACCTTTGACAAACACTTCTTCTGCAATGCACTGTACACACGAACACTGAGGATTCGAGGTAAGACGGCTGTTCATTTATTTCTACGTGATGTGAAAAAATAGCCCAGACCGCTCCTAATGAGCGGTTTAATAACAAATCCAGTGATCAGCTGTGGCATAAACGACAAGCAGCAAGTGATCAAATGTGATTTCAAATTCGTACGTAACAGTAGGGCTGAGATATAACCTTAAATGAAGGTTATTTTCCAACTTCTCTAGAGTTAAACAGTTGAGCTTTAGTGTTTTTGAATCCATTCAGCTAATCTCTAGGTCTGGCGGAAGCACTTTTAGCCGCAGCTTAGCATAGATCATTGAATCTGAGTAGACCGTTAGCATCACGCTCAAAAATGATCAAAACGTTTCTTATTTAAAACTTGACTATTGTATAGTTAGATTGTGTACTAAGACTGCTTAATGGCCTGTAAATGCGTTAGACTATTTTTACAGTAGGTGCTGCATAATATCACTGCGCATGCTGCAAACATGGCACAGCAGTAAAGTTCCTTGATTATTACGCCGGAATGAGAGAATAGTTCGCAGTTAAATCAGCCTAGAAAATCACAACTTTTCGGTCTTAGTACACAATGTAACTATGGAAGAGTCAAGTTTTAAATAGGAAAAGTATTGAAACTCTTTGGTCATTTTTGACCATCACTAACAGTCTAATCAGATTCAATTATCTATGCTAAGCTACTGGTCTGTTTTTCATTCGAAAAAGAAGAGGAAGAGGTCAAACAACAAGAAACTACCGGAGAAACAACAAAAATAGACACCTGTGGGGAGGTTCAGAAAAAACGCAACGAGTACAAATGATTTGTATCGCTCATAACATTGCAAGTAGGGCTGCACGATTAATCATATCGCAATCCCGATGTCAGCCTGTGCGATTACATTACAGCAAATGTTGCGATTATATTAAATAAACAAATGAATTTGTTGACGTAACAAGACATTCATTCTTGCGTTCACACCAGACGCGAATGAAGCGTTAAGCGCAAGTAATTTGCATGTTAAGTCAATGCAAAGACGCAATTAGACATCCTTCAGCGCCATTCGCGCGAGTTAAGCGGCGCATTCAACACGCCGGTGTAACTGCACGCATAAACAGCGCGGAAGCGGCACGTATGCAGAGCAGGAGAGCATGCGCCAATTGTGCTTTCATACTGGCAGCTTGTACAGCTGTACGCTGTATACAAGCATCTTTCTGTCTTATTTTCCAGCGTTCTTCTCCGAACACTGCGTGCCATGTGCTTTGGTTTACAGTGTGTAATTTCTCTGCACCTGCTACGCACTTCTGCGCCGCTCCTGTGTGAAAGCTCTCATCCGTTTACATGGGCGCCGAAAAAAATACGCGCTGCTGATGCGTGCAGTGTGAAACAGGCGTAAACTCGACATGTTCAGGCGTCCAAATACACGCGAATAGTGAGATATATTCGCCCAAGTTGCCTCAAGTGTGAACGCACTTTTAACAAAGAGAGATTTGAGAAAATGATTGACACACTGGACAAGAGATACCAAAAGAAATATACTAAGTATATGTTTCATCCTGCTAAAATGTTTTGGGCAACATGTAAAAATATTAAAATGGGTATTTGTTTTATTTATCTGTATTTTTGACTTTTTAATTTTATTTTTAATGTTAATTAAATGTAATTTAATTAAATCATGTAAAGATGTTACTGTTATTTAATTTTGAAAAATTTAGTTTTAATTTGTTGTTGCTAGATTGCACTGTATACTGTACCTCAGTTGAGAAATACTGATTTCAGCATTATTAGTAATCTCTGTGTGCATTTTCCTTGATAACAAGCAAGTTGAGTCACACACCTTATATATTGTATCGCAATCGCAAATCGCAATTTTGACCTTAATAATCGCAATGAGACATTTTCCCCAAATCGCGCAGCCCTAATTGCAAGGGAAATAACGCATAGAACAAGGAATCTATCTAGTGCATGTGTTGAGCACATGTGTTTGCACACGTTATTAAACATATATTTATTACTATTTCATTTAACCCAAAGTACTGTTTCAAAGTTTACGGTTTAGCGTTATGTATAAGTTAAGCATTTGCGTAAGAACTGAAGTGTACCTTGGGCTTTACTCTAAATTGAAAAAGCCAACAGTTGGCGGCTTGAGTCCTCAGGTTTAGTAGAATGGATTTACAATATTTAATATGTTATCAGTAGTCAGGTCATTTTTTACAGTTATTTATCAGTATTGCTCAATAGCATGTATGTAATTGTACACACTTGACTTTGGCGTCATTTACTGTTCAATAAAAGTGTTAAATTTAAGATAAATAATTATCGGCTATTTTTAGGTTATCTGTCATAAGATTATGTGCGCTAAATCCCAAATTATTAGTATTTCAGTATAATTTACTAGTATTTTACTAAGTGACGTCTGTAAACTGCACTTGCAATATCCTGGCTCAACATTTGCGTACTTGAATAAAGTACTGTTTTAATGGGTAATCTTGTTAACTTAGATGAACTGTATGCATTATAAAATCTTCCCACGTTCAACCAGTTCTTAAAGCTTACATTTAACCGCTCGTATCTTTGATATCCAGATAGATATAAAATATCCGAGCGTGAAACTGAAAGTACAGAACTAAATTTGCATGTATTCAAAGCAAGTAGGAAGAAACAATAGCAAATATTTCCTGTAACTCAACTGGCAGAGCACAGTGCAGGAAATGTCAAAGATTCAATTAGCCAGGCACTGAACATAGTGATAAATTAATATCTAGAAAATACAGCTAAAATAAATATGTCATCTAAACTAATAATGTCAATACCAGGGATTCAGAGGAAGGAAAAGACCGGCAGAAGAAGGAAAACATTGTTATTAAAGCAAATATTGACCGTATGAGAACATACTCTTGTTTCCAGAACAAGTTTACACTGCATTGCTCACTTTACGGCCACTTTTACCCATGTAGGTCAGATGCTTTATGCAAAAAACACCAACATGTGAAAGCTCATATAGGTGGAAGAGCGATATGTGTATCATCATGACAACAGGTTTGACAAATGCTTTATGCTGTATGAATGCATTTGGTAGGGTTTTACAGTATTACTATGTAACCTATCCCATGGGTTATAACACTAGTCACAACTGTTTAAGGGTTATTACAACTATTTTTAATATCTCAGATCCCTCAGCACTGCATAGTCACTATTGCACCAGATCTTTTCACTGTGTAATGTTTAAGTAAGACCATTGTTCTGCACCGCAGCCAGTAACTTCATTCAATCATTAATCAGGAGCAGCTGAACTAAACAGGCTGTGACCGGGTACAAAGTTCCCATTACAGGTTGAGACGGTTTTTTTCCTGGTAGACAAACAAGGTGCTTAATTAATGCTTGCATGGACGGGATGAACAATATTAACCGGAAAAACAGCTTCGATGTAAGGGGTCATCATCATATATTTGTTATGTAAACATGTGAAACATTAAAACTACAGTGATATACATAAAGGTCGAACATGTTCTTTAAATGTTAATCACTTAAAATACAATATTGGTACATTTGTATTGTACCATTTCAGGGTTTTTTTTCTGTTTCACTTTAAAATTTCCCTAAAAAACATATAGGTTGTTTAATGGCAGGTTACATTTTCACAGGTTACTCCATAGTGTGTGACAACATGCCCCACAAAAGGTCAATGCATTAAATGAACCGTATCTATACAGATGCAATAGCCATTTAGACAGATAGATAGATAGACAGACCGACTTACCCACAGACTGAGTCAACTCGAGACATGTGAGATAAAGAATCCAAAGACAACGCCACATCGCAGACCTGGCAGAAATTCTTTCATTCGAGTGAAACAGCTTGTGTCATTAAGTTAACAAACTCGAACGGAGACTGGAGTAGGTGACATGTCTCGCTGACAGGCTGCATGTAAACGCGGAAGGTTGAGTCGAGTTGGTCGCCTAGAATCACTGTACAGGGAATACACAGGGTCACGTGATCCTGCTTACCTGCGCGCTCCTCTCAACAGGTAAAGCAGTCGTTCACATTATTATACAGCTGGACAGGGCGCTGTGAATGAGTACTAGGACGTCGAGACGTGTGTTTAAAGCTTTAACTAGAACATTTGTAACTAGCACGCTTGTTGCGCGACGCAACGTTCAAAAACGCCTGTCTAACGCGTTTGTGTCCATTACTAGTAGCTAAAAATAGCGCAGACTGAACGCTAGAAGTTACGCGTCCTGTGTGAACGAAGCGGCGTCGTACTGTCTCTGAGTCTGAGGATGTACTGTATAACAGTCAGTTAACAACATCGTCACAATTATATTATTGTACAGGACTAGGCCTATATAAATTATAATCCTATTATTAAAGTAACTTTATTCGTCAACTGCACAGTTAAATGAGAAAAAAATCACATTAAACAGTAGCCTTTTATTTAATCTCGCGAACCGAATCAGCCCGCTTCAGTGAATCATTAGTGAACCGGATCAGCTGTAAAGATCCGACTCAAATGATCATGAGCGAATAGGTTTCTCTGGGCTATTAACAGTAACAGGTGGTGTTTTAAAGATGCTTTCTTTGGTTTATTTGAATACTCAGAAAAGAATGTTACATAATTCATTTAAAGCTTTATTAAATGTCACTTTTACAAACAAAGGCTCCCTGGCTCTTCTTTATTCAATATGGACTTGGACATATATAGTCAGTTGGTTCACTGAGTTCAGTCCGGATGAATGTGAATCCTGAATGAATCAGGTGAACAGAATTAAAAAAAAGATCCGGGTCTAAAGAATGATTGGTTCGTTTGTTCTTCATCCAACATGAACGGGTCGGGGCGGATGTTCAATGATTAATAGCTTAACTTTTGCTCAGTTTTTTTTTTAAACACTAAACTAACATATGGATTCAGAATAGTTCTCATGTGCCAGTTTTCATGATACTTTAATATGACTCAAATTCACTTTTGGTGCTTCATGTCAGAAAGCAGGATATGCCACAAGAGTGAGAAACTATTATAGCATATTAATTAACCAGCACCAGTTTACCAGACCAGACAGTTAAATGTATTTTTTTAAGCAGAAATCTCTGCAAACGCTGGTACAGTCTGATTATTTCCATCACAGGTGGTGTATTGTTTCTAAGCTGTGGATCAGAAAGGACCTGAATGACCTGCTGAACAAGACGAAAGGTGGCCTTCGAGTCTGAGAAGACTTGACACACGCAATGCTGAAGAAGATGCATTGTGCTGAAAAACGCTGCAGGAGACGAACTGGAGTACAAGATTCAACACAACAATGTGAAGCAGGACATTGAAAAAAACAGCCTGGTGACCTTTATAGCCAACACTAGCTTACTGGAAGTTAAATACAAAAAAAAAAAAAATACATGCAATGTGTATATTATAAAGACTGGAGATGATTCAAATGTCAAGTTGTTTATTTTGCTGCATTGTAAATCATATAGAGTCAAGAAACAACTGAATGAATCATGTCCATTATTTGAGAGTTTTTGTAGACAAAATATGGCAAGAAATGCTTTTTTTTTTTTCAAACATTATTCTTATATCAGCATATACACAGATATATCCATAAATAAGTATTTCTACCTTGAAGAAACAATATATTAACTCACATTTCATTCCACTAAAAATTACAACTAAAACATGTTTACAGATTGCGTTTTTTTCCATAACATCATGGCTGCTCCATTTCCTCCAAACAGATTTTTCCGAAGCCGTTCGTGTTTTAAACAATATGCAATAAGTCTTTTTTTTTCTTCTTCTTTTAAAGTGGAGAATAGACATCTCGAGACAGACGCTTCTCAACTTGTGGCATTGGACGTTTCTTTAAAAATTCAACACACCGAATGTGTTCAGTTTTCAATTATAATCAACAAAAGAGCAATAGCAATGTTTTATTTTCCACTGTGGCACTAATTTCCATATAAAATGACTTTTCACATGGCAGCTAGGCTGAAGATTAAATAATATTGGCCAGGTTATACATAAAAAAATACTTTTTTTTAACTTAACCCTTTATAATCACTTTCATCACTATAACAAGTCCATAACGGACAGTATTAAATAGGCATACAGCGTTTAACAGAATATTCATTTATAAAGCCCGTTAGTGGGATTTCATAATCATGATTCAGAAAGCAAATTATGCAATAATATCCAATTAATTATGGTATGGTTATTTCATCACTGCACTTGCTGCATTGGGTATTCTATTTAGTTTGAATTATTATTATTAATTGATTTTATACATAACTTTCTTGATTATCCGCATGATAATGACTCACGATTGGTTGACTTCATACTTGAACGTACAATAACTGCAAATCTGTTAAGTATTATATGCCATTGGATAGTTATTATAAAGTGATTCCCACATTGGATCGGTTTATTTTAGTGTCTATTATCAAACAGCCATGCACTGGTGGCATTGACATTTTGGTTTGGTGGGAGACGGAGAGAGAATAAAACAACATAGAAACACTGTCCTAGACAAACATGACCTTCCGATGAATAGCCTCTGAAGAGATTTTGAAATGAAAACTCGATTCATTTTTTTCCTTCACCAACATTTCTGACCAGCAGTGACCACCTTTCTTTCCCTTGCAAAAAGCATTAAAATATTTATATTTCAAATTGCAGTCTTTTTTATAATTATTCATTGAGAATAAAAACTTACAAAAATGTGATTCGGCTGTATTTTACACAATCGTACTCTTTTAAAAACTGTATAAATATGAAAGCGTTTCAACTCAACGCTCATCATCCAGTAGAACAGTTTTGCACCAAATAAACGCGATATTAACTGCATATCCGGTGCACGTCTTGGCAAACGTCCCGTCAGATTTAGTCCGTAGGTCAAGTAATGGATATTTGGATGGCTGTCGAATGCGTGTTTTCTCACGGGGGCTGGACTTGTAGTGCAGTGAGTCACAGTGAAGCGTCAGACATTGGCTCCAGATCGTGATCCATAGCTCGTGTATCTTCCTCGTGCCAAAACTGAAGTCCTTACAGTAGATGTTGATCTCTGTGGCTCGTGCTGTCGTCCGTCTTCAGGTCACCTCGGTGAGGGTCTCTTGTAGAATCCTCTGTGCCAGTGTAATAATGGCAGTGTCAAACATTTCTTGATGTGCTCCAGCTCGGCCTGCATACGATCTCTCTTCAGAGCCAGGTTGTGCTTCTGTGCCAGTAGGTCCTAGTTATGAGGGAATTAGAGAACATGTAACAATACTTACTCACAGTGCCCACTGACAGTTGGTAGATTTGAAAGCTGACACAAGAGGGCGCCAACACTACTGTGATTGCCAGCGATGCTGGTTAAGAGCGTGTTTCCTATTCAAAGACAATGATGTATAGCAACCACAGACTGTAAAAAACCATAGTTACCACAATATGATGGATCACTGGAGAAACTAAATAGCTAATTACGATTGTTTCTAGAAACCAAAGCAACTCTGTCACAGTCAATCGCTTAAATATAAAACTGTGATGATAAGGAAGTAGCTTCACAATTCCCTTCATAGCATTTAACTTTTTTTTAAAATAAATGAGCAAAAATGCTGAATGTTGTAAATATTAGAAATTATAATGATATATATATATTTAATTTTATTAAATATACTATTTTACCTTTGAATGAGCAAAAATAAATAGATAAAATGAAAGAAAATGCATTTATTTAGATTTAATAAATTTCTTGTATAAATACACACACACACACACAATCATCACATTACATGATTATTGCAGAATTTATTTATGTTTAGTATATATTTATATAATATTTTGTTTATGATATTGAGTTCTCATACCCATGCGAACATAAAAATAGGATACTTTTTTAAAATAACGTACAAATAGGATATATTTTTACCCTCATGCTGTGAGAAAGCTGTTCGGCTGTGAGAGTGAGATTGTAATGATGCGTCTCCAGACGTCTGCACTCGCTCTGGAGGACCTGCTGCTCGATACTCCTCTCTGAGAAAGAGAGAGAGAAACAGATGAGCAAGGCACTCTAACCCTAAAACAAACGTTCACTCTGAAAGCCAATATTGTGCAACCACAGACAAAAATGAAAGCAGCCTAAATGTTTGCTCACGTTAACCATTGGTTGTCAGTTTTCCAATCCGCTAATTTCTGGTTTGTCGTCATTTACCCTACCTAAAGGTTTTACCAACCTGTGTGCGTTTCTGTCTTCTGTTGAGCACAAAAGAAGGTATTTTGAAGAATGTAACCAGTTTTTGGTCCCTATTGACTTCCGTAATATTTTTACCCCACTATAGAAGTCAATAAAAGACCATCAGTTATTTGGGGACCAACATTATTCAAAATAATCTTTTGTGCTCAACAGAAGACGGAAACTCATACAGGTTCAGTTTCTATCCAAATAATGTCCATTCGAAAGCATCAGCATACCCTCCATGTACTCCTCGTACGCCTCAAATATCGATTCAATCCCTTTCCACCTGGGCCCGAGCGACTCTTCCTCCTCGTCTTCATCTGAACTGACGCCCTCCTCGGCTGAGAGGTCGTTCCTCACGCCCGGAGACTCTCGCTGGGCTGATACATGGCAGGAGTGGCCATTGCTATGTCCGTTCGGGACTCTGTTCACCGCCCTCTGGAGGCCTGGAGGGTGAAGCGCAGGAGGCTCGAACTGCTCACCCGCTCCGCCTGCTGAGATACGAACACAAAAAACATTACGCAGATGTCTCGGGTCGTATTTCTCAAATCTGCCAGCAGAGGGAGCCATCGTCACCTTTCTGTTTCTGCTGGGACGTTTGCGTGGACTGCAGCACGGACTGGTGGAAGTGCTGTGCAAACTCCTCAGAGTTGATTTGCTCCCAGGCGGGGCGTTTCAGAGGCGGGTGTGTGGCCCGGGCGAGGGGCTGCGGAGCGCTGGCCTGCAGGCTCGGGCCTTTCCTGCACGGGGACGTCAGGCTGGGTGGGCCTTGAGGGTGGAGAGGAGCCAGTGCTGGCGGGTCTAGAGGCGGGCGAGGGTTTTCGGGCGAGTGGTTTTGGAGTTCGGGGTGAACTGACTGGTTGGGATGTGGGACAGCTGTATGATAGGAGAAAGCAGAGTCTGAATTTGTCATGTTTTTTTTTTTATTTTTATCATATTTGTCATCCTTTCCTATGAAAACATGGAGAAACTTGAAGAAACGTGATGGACACGACATGAGCATGTATTTTATCATGTGTTTATCTTAACATTTGTTTAAAGCCTTATGTGAATGTGTTGTTGTTACCAGACACTGAAGCGTCCGGGCTGGAAGAGGGCGTATCCGCGGTGTATCTCAGGGTGTCTAGAGTAACAGTCTTTTGTTTGATGGCTTCCAGCAAGTCCACAATCTTCTTATTCTCTGATGTAAAAAAAAAAAAAAAGAAGAATTAATTTGACCAAACTGTATTTGTCAAATTGTAATGCACTCAGAATTTAAAACTATTCTTGTGAAATATTTTGTTCAATATAGCAAACCGGTTTAAATGAACTAATATTAAACTAATAAACAATAATTAAACTAATATTAGTAAAAAATAAATAAATTATCAAGTTGCATTTCCTGTTCCTGCATATTCCAAAAAAAATGATTTTGAATATTTATAACTTTCAGTATAAATAAATATAAATTATAAATTAGTATAAATTATTCCATTATAAATTAACTTTTTAAAAGAAAAATACCAAGAATATACATTGTATTCATACACATTTTTATTAACAGTAATTTAATTTAAATATATATATATATATATATATATATAAATAAATATAAATATATATATATTTTTTGTTTGTTGTTTGTTTTTTTCAAGGGTTTTTATTAATATTTCTATATTATTATGATTTAAATTTTACAATAAGTAATTTTTGTATTATTTACATTCAGGTTTAAATGATTCAATAATTATTAGGTATAGTTCACCAGCCTCTTTAGCACAGGTAGTGTGACTGTGACAGTATTCGGTGTGTGTGTGTGTGTGTGTGAGTGTGTGTGCTCGTTTTTGTGACACATGAGGTCATAAATTTGTATAATGACGTGTATAGCATTGGTATTGCGAGGAGACGGTGATTTTTCAGGAGATTACCCCACGTCCACACTTCAAAACACTCAATCAAATCAGGCAGAATAAAGCTTTTTGAAAATGGAAAAATGCACAGTTTCCTGTAAGAGGTAGAGTAAGGTGTAGGGTCGGTGTAGGGCAATAGCACATACAGTCTGTACAGTATAAAACCATTATGCCTATGTGAGTACGTACTCTGTCTCTCCTCCTGACTGACGTGGCTGAGGCTGAAGATGCTGAGGAAGTGTTTCTTGTGGTCCAGTTCCTCTGAGCGGTCCATCTCCTCCGGGGTGAAGCGTGTGCTGAGCGGAGGCTGAGGAGGAGACGGGGTCTTGCGTTTATTGGGCACCACCACGGGTGAAGGGCCTCGCTCCTGCAGCATCCTCCTCCTCTTCCTCCTCTTCATCTCCAGCAGCTCATCGCGCTTCGAGAGTGTGGTCAGTCCAAACATACACAGAAACTCTGTCTTCTGCCGAGAGAGACACAGCGACTGTGAGACAGTGACTGCTTTAAGATACTAGCTTTTCTGAGGTGTTAGTGTTTCTGCTATGACAGTGGTGTTGTCTGCTGTTGTCATTGACTGATGAAATGTGACCGTACCTCTCGACACGTGTCCAGTTTGAGAGGAGGCTGCTGAGAGACTCTCCTCAGATGAGCTCGAACCTCCTCCTCATCGCTCTCATCATAAGAGTCGTCTAACTCATAGTAATAACCTGAAACGGGCAGTAGATGATTACAAAACAACTAAAAGACGTGAATTTAATTGTCCAACTTATTTCCTCCATTCTTATAATGTGACCCTGGAGTCCAAAACCAGTCTTAAGTAGAAAATGCATATAAGTAGCAATAACAAACAATACATTGTATGGGTCAAAATGATCTATTTTTAAAATATAATGAAACTTAATTTTTGATTAGTAATAAAATGAAAGGTTTAGCTAATCTTTAAATAACTAGGCCAATTGACTTTTCTTTCTGTGCAGTAAAATATTGTGATCCTTAAACCTAACTTAAAATATTATTATATTGTAATATCAACTATAACCAAATAACAGACATTAATGTTTTATCAGTATCAGACAGAATTCTGGCATCTGTTAAATTGAATACTTATTTAAATATAAAAACAAATTATATAAATAAAACGTTTAAAAATGTATGTATTTTATAACATATTTATAAATGAAAAACATGAAAAAGTTTATGAGATGAATATGGATGGATGGATGGATGGATGGATAAAACATAGATGGATGGATGAATGGATAGATAGATAGATAGATAGATAGATAGATAAACCATAGATGGATAGATAGATGGATAGATGGATAGATAGACGGATAGATGGATAGATAGATGTATAGATAGATAAACCATAGATGGATAGATAGATAGATAGATAGATAGATAGATTAACCATGGATGGATGGATAGATAGATAGATGGATAGATAGATAGATAGATGGATAGATGGATAGATAGACGGATAGATGGATAGATAGATGGATAGATAGATAGATGGATAGATAGATGGATAGATAGATGGATAGATAGATAGATAAACCATAGATGGATGGATAGATAGATAGATAGATAGATAGATAGATAGATAGATAGATTAACCATGGATGGATGGATAGATAGATAGATAGATGGATAGATAGATGGATAGATAGATGGATAGATAGATAGATAGATAGATAGATAGATAGATAGATAGATAGACGGATAGATAGATAGATAAACCATAGATGGATAGATAGATAGATAGATAGATAGATAGATAGATAGATAGATAGATAGATAGATAGATAGATAGATAGA
>JAUCMU010000053.1:15850890-15863887 GCA_032275025.1 Enteromius treurensis | reverse complement strand
CATCTCCACATCATTGCATTCAGTTTTTATTCACAATTTGTTTAGTGTCCCAACTTTTTTGGAATCCGGTTTGTGCAAGAAATGGACACTAGAGGCAGTAAAACTTTGGTTTTGGTGTAAGGCATATTTCTAACATGACAGAGCGTTAACTTTTAGCAACAGTAAACAAATGTCTCAATTCTGAACCGCCGCAATACGTACTTATATCAACGTAATAAAATGTACCAGGGTTCACATATTGACCCAGTGTTTTTGGGCCACTCAGTGGACATTTCTCTTTAAAAAGTGTGGTGAAACATGCACTAAGCCACGTAAAAACAGTGTTGCACAAAAAGAGGTACATATTTTTGTGAGACCAGGTTGAAAGTACCATAGGCCATCATGATGTCTTATTCACAGCATTTAATTAACTTTGATATGATTCCAGGTTCATACAGATTCCAGATTCTCTCCCTAAGCTAGATATACTATTGCTCTGACAACAATAAACCTTATTTAAGGAGCTAATTAGTCATCTGGCACGCTTACTGAAATATTCCACATCATCACACATCTATGTATTCACAGATGCACCTAAACCTCAAACTGCCACAGAAAATAAGCACCCTGATCTAGCAGGATATACTGTAGGTCTGTGGCTTACTAACCTCATAACTTTGAGTATAGTCACATATACAAACACAAAAAAAGAAATTATGAGTATGAAAGCCATCAGATCTCCAGCTGGCCATGCAGAATTAATGGCCGAATGTTTCAAAATGGCTCACTAAAAGCACCCAAGGCTTGCTAAATGAAGATCTCCTCTCTCTCAAAGATGAATCCTGCTGTGCTGTTTTTCCCAGAGGCTTTAGCTGTGGTTGGAGTCAGCAAAAAAAAAAACAGTCCCACAGTCCTCAGCTCCCCACTGGCTCTCTAATAAGCTTGTTCATTAGACAGTACAGCCAATGCAAATTGACCCAGCCCTTGTCGACATGACCGGCTCATGTAAATTCAATGGGAGAAACAGCAGGGATAAAAGACTGGGTGATGGATGATGTGTCAAAGTGCTTTGTTGGCCACAAATGAACGCTCTCGCACACATACATGTCCATAATGATGACAGACAAGCATTGATGCATGGGCGACTACAGAGATCTGCTACCCTCGGCATTCATTAAGACTAGATAAAGCACCTCACACACACCTGCCTTCTGCTCATTAACCCCAGTGTGTGTATGTGCGCGGGTTTCACCGACAGTATTAAAGATGGATGACGACCAGAATAGTACTGTTACTTCGAGAGTGAAATGCACTAACTGGTTGTGACTACAATAGAGATTGATAACTAGAGAAAGCGTTGATCACAAAGCTACTGGTTACAAAGGTTGAAGACCTTCCGTTGATGTGTAAGTACCTAAACATCTTCACTTGCCGCAACCGAAGCCCCTACGCTAGGCTTGAATGTCTTTAATTTACTTTGCATTGATTTTTTTCTGGATCTGTCTGCAGTAATTTACACTGGTATCTACAACCTGTTGATCTCAGAGCTGACAGAGTGTATTTAGAATTGTATTTTCTTGGGATAAGCGTTCTTTCCAGGGTTAAATTCAAAGGCTCCACACCCCAAAACCACTGGTGTCCCACAGGGTTCGGTAATAAGTCCCTTAAACTTCTTCATTTAGACCAGATTCCTCTGTATCACACTCTTTAAAAAGTTATTTACTGATATCAATGGTTCAATAAAAACATTTCCATTGCACAAAATGTTCTCTTAAAAATAAGGACTCTATTCACAGTCCTTGCATATTTTGGATGTGTCCAGGGTATTTAATAACCCTGATTTAACACACCTTATCGCACCATTAAAAGAGAGCCCCATGCATGAACTGTTTTTCGGCTGTGTTTCTTTGCTCCCTGAAAACGGGAAATCCATTTAAGTTTACTTTACTTTGGAACATTCACTCTACGCCATGGCCTGCAGCATCTTCACACACAGATGCAACTTACAACAGAGGTGTAAAGCGTGACATAAAATATTGTAAATAAATGCAATTTAAATTCACGTCTTGCACACTTTAAAGCACTTTGAATGGCACATATATGCTCCCTTTTAACTGGAATCATCAGAATATCCTGTAATGTCCACTTTGCAGGGCGCTTGCGGTCAAATAGAACAAAAGTCTCAAGCGATGCAAGCTTCCAGACTGAGAAGAACTGCTATAGAACAATCATTTTTGGGAGAACTGTGAACAATTCCTATTAGAACATTTATTTTTAGAACACTTTAATAATCTAAAGAGCTTTTTGCAATGGATAGAGATGCTAAATGGATGTTAAATGGTTCTCCTACAGCCTCGCTGCGAAATCCTCCATTAATTTTAAGAGTGCATCATGCAGTTGTGTGGCTTCTCTAATCAGTACTACTAGGACTGCACTCGACAGCTCATTTCTCTCATTCATTTGTCCACTAACATTTATATCAGTTTGTTATTTATGGAAATGCTATCATCTTATGGGTCTTTCCAGATCTCTAAAGGCAATCAAATTTAAGACACCATTTCTGACTATCAAGAACACAAGAGGGTTCCTGGGCACATGTTTATGGAGGTGACCTTGGGTTAACTTTGTACTTTACTTGGGGGACCCTGGTGTTCAGATCAGACTATACTTGCAGCGCTGGAGCATCCCAGGGGCACTTGTGGTCAGCTCACATTGTATTCACCAAGGGCCATGACGTTCAGCTTCTTTTGGTAGTCTTGAACAGTGCAGCCTGAGGTTTCGGAGCCTCCTGGAAGTGATGCCAATCATTTAACTCAGCATACACCCCAGGGATCCACTACTCCTAGTCTCCGAGCTCAGTGTTTCCCAGAACTGGTCCCAGAGTACCCTCAACACTGTACCTCTCAGACGTCAAACATTTAACCTAGAACCTTTGAGACACACCTTTTCAGGTTTCACCTCTTAAACCTCTTAGGCTCACACCCAAGATATTTTGAGTATAATGCACAGCAAACAAAACCGCAGATTTCCTACTGACATACGTAACATTCCTTTTTTCTAATCATGCCACCAGCCCATCAGCCACGCACTTGCTTGACTGATCTGAAGACACAAGATGATTCATTTTTAGCCACCTGAGCACAGCTATTTATACACACACAACTCTTGTAGCACTTGCAGGTCTTGATAATCAAGGCTCTTGTGGTCTAACCTTAGCATATGACCCATATCCTCATCCTCCTGTTCTGGTAATTACCGCTTACATTACATGTGTACTTTCTTGTAAGTCATTTTGTAAGGTTCTGAACGTAAATGAAGCATGAAAGTCTGTAGTACCCTGTAGCCTTGTTTGTAAAAGTAAAAGCAAAAGTGAATAATCTTCAGGTTTTACTCACCATTTCTACTCACAGAACCACATCAGACATGCAAGGCACCTCAAAGTTACCACATTCAACTACAAATGATGCAGATCACCAACAACCCTTTAAATCTACACAACATAACTGTAGTCCCCCACAAATACATAGCCAATATATACAATATTCATCAAAATCTTTCCCTGACAGGATAAAACAAAGGGTTTGCATTACGTAATCCATGAAATATTATATAAATTCCAAAAAATCCTAATTATTTAGCTTCTGTGTAATTAGGTTTGGCATGGTACGTTCAGCATGTTGATGACTCTCCTCTCATTTATGCATTTATGCAACAGCTCTCAATAATCACCAACAAATTATGGTAACACTTTACAATAAGGTTTATTAGTGAGCTACATTAGCTAACATCAACTAAGATTGAACAATGCTTTTACAGCATTAATATTTATGTTAATGTCAGCATTTACTAATGCATTATTAAAATCACAAAGTATGATCGTTAACATTAGTTAAAGCACTGTATTAACAATGAACTACTGTAATTTTTATTAACTAACATTAATAAATACTGTAATATACATGTTGATCATTGGATAAATGTTAATAAATGACACCTTATTGTAAAGTGTTACCCAAATTATAAATTTTTCTCTTTAAATTAACAAATAATTAAAACTTTATGAGCATAATATTACATGCATAAAGTTATTTTTCTACTGGATAGGCGAAAATGACAACAAAAACATCTAAAAATTAAATAGGTCTTGATTTTTTCAAGGTAGAACATATTTTATTCAGAAATATTAAAAATTAATTAGATTATAAATGACATGAAGCTAACCTTGCTTTGCCATGAAAATGTTAAAATTAATTGTTTTGGGCTTTTTTTTTTTTTTTGCAAATGTATTAATATTAGACGAAATTAAAAAAAAAAATGTAGGCCTTATAAGGTTATTTATAAAGAATAATAAAAAATAAAATGAATAATTAAATATAATTTAATTTTATATATAATTTATATATTTTAATTTATATATTTATATTATATTTAATATTTTAATAATTTAAAAATAAAATGTGTGTGCATGTTGAGACTTTTTTAGAAAGCCCAACAGAACAACAGCAGAACAACGAATAAATAATAAAGCGGTTGTATTGTTAAACCGCACAAAAGCTTCACACTTACTGGAGCTTAATCTGGTAGGTGAGGATGCAGTTGTAAGGAAGCAGTTCACTGACACTGTGTAAACAATTAAAGCATAAATACTCTTATCAGTTGCTCCCAAAGCTTTGTCTGTGTTTGAGCAGCAGGGAAAGTCTAACGAAAAAGTGAAAGCTTTTATTACATCCCCCGCTGTCCCCTCTAAGGGACACTTGGCATCTCTTAAGCCCCCAAAACTGCTGACAACGCACATCAAAGTATGCTGGGTAAGTGTTTATGCTTTGGGAATATTCCCACTGTCACTATGTATGCAGTGCTGATTGGTCATTTCTGATGTCACATGGTCTAAAATCGAATAAAAAAAGATTTTTTTTCCTCATGTCTTTCGGCCACTCTCTCCTTCTCTGTTCTCTTGGCATCTTATTATGTGTGGCTCTTCTAAGACCACTTTAACTTTCTGTTTCCCAACTTTAATAAGTTAGACATTTTTCCTCAGTTTTTAGGAGCCAAAAGGATAACTTTCCTTTGTAACTGGTCTAAAACACAGACCAATGTAGTGCAAATAGTCGATGCATGTGTCTAAATACATATAGCAGCTGACCAACATCAGTTAAAGAAGCAGCAGAAATCTGAGCTAATCCCAATAGTCTGCCTCTGAGGATTTAACACTGCTGACTACACACACACACACACTTGGTACAAGGGTTTTCATTTTATAATCCTTCCTCAACACCCTGTTAATCAATCGTGAAACCAGAGATTATCAGCCTCCAGCCTTGAATTGCATAATAAAGTGCATATTTTAATTCTAAATTCATTTTAAAAATTACTTGCAATTTTTAAATAACCTTCTTTAGACTAATAATAAAATAATTAATTAATAATAACAATTGCTAAATGCATAAATATAATATAGTATAATATATCAATAAAGAGCCAGGCTTAAAAAAAACAAATGTCTTTATATCATTTTAAAACAATTTGTAAAAATATATATATATCATACACAGGAAATATTCCAAATTGCTTTAAAATACATTGGATAAAAATGACTGATAAATGTGTTAATGTAAATAATATATATGTATTAAATATATTTAAATTATGTAATTATACAAATATAAATATATGCAAATACATTTTCATATATATATATATATATATATATATATATATTCACAGAACACACACACATATTATGTAAGCGAAAACTTTTTTATTTTAGAAGCAATAAATCACAAATAATCATTTGACAGCACTAGTATATATATGTGTGTGTGTGTGTGTGTGTGTGTGTGTGTGTGTGTGTATTTATTTTTTATTTTATTTTTATTTATTTATTTTTTTTATTAATGCACATATTTTGACAATAACAAAAAAATAAATAAAAATACATAAAACACCTTTATGTGTAACAGCTACATCTACAGCACTCAAAGGTCAAATAACAAAGAACCTGCAGGTCAAATCAGCATTCAGTAATGTAAATATCTGTTATCAAGCTGCTCAAAAGCAAATAAGAGCCTAATGGAGTCAGATGGTCAATGAGGAGTTTCTTTAAAAAGCGTCTGCAACCCCCGCCTCCATCTCCACCCAAGATACACCCATCTCCACCCACTCACATCAAACCATCAGACCAGCACTGAACCACAGTACCACTATACCTCATATTTAATGTAAAAACATACATTGCGCTTTTGCATCACTATATATTCGAGCAGTAGCTTTTCCATTGGATTTGCTGTCAGTTGTTGACAATCTTCAATTACAATTGTTACTGACTTAATGACGCCTTAATCTTTTACTTTGAGCATGTAATTACAGTAACTTTTCATTTAACGACTCCTTCTCATAACATCCAACTCATCCAGTCTTTCCAGTTTAACACAAACTACAACTCGCATTTCGGTTTCACAATTGATCAAATAAAACCTCAGCCGTTAGTTATTTAAAACTGATCCGTGGATGTCAGTGTGACTAACGCAAATGCACATTCTGCCAGGATACACTGTACATAGGGCTGCTGGGTAAATATGACTTTCCACAGTACACTGACATTTATTTGACCACACGAAAAACCAGAAGAGGAAACAAGAGACTTCAAAAATGACAACTTCATATGTGTAAAACAGACAGGATGCGACCAAACCCACATTTTCTATGGTTTAAGATGGATTTTACCGTGTTGGCCAATGCTGATCATTTAGATGTACACAAAATACATTCATAACATGCTTATCATTCATTCAAAAGGATCTCAAAGGTCTAGCTAATACGTATTGACCCAGTTTTCATATTGTACACTTAAATCTATAACATAAATAAATGTGACCGATATTTGAGTAATAATAGCTCAGGCGTTTTTCTGGACAAATGCACATCAAATACTGTATTAAAAACCTAATAGACACAAGATTCAGAAGGGAGGTCTGAGATGGATGGAAAATTAACCTTGAGGTGAGAGAATAGCAGAAGGTCATCTAACTCAGCACGACTCTCTAAACACTTACTCCCAGCCTTAAAAAAAAAAAATAAAATAAAAAAAAACATTTACCCAGAGACGATTGTTAAACAGTTCTGAATATGAATGAGTCCCAAAGGTCACATCACGCGTATCATTTCTAATAACAAAGCCAATAAAATCAATATCTGTCACGGA
Organism: Enteromius treurensis; assembly: GCA_032275025.1. Taxonomy (NCBI): domain Eukaryota; kingdom Metazoa; phylum Chordata; class Actinopteri; order Cypriniformes; family Cyprinidae; genus Enteromius; species Enteromius treurensis. The sequence goes on along the minus strand of JAUCMU010000053.1, from coordinate 15,856,707 downwards.
AGACGATAGCATTCCGGGCTCAAACGGAGCGACTGCAATGTATCTAAACTAAGTGAACAAAAGCAGCTAATTGTACACTTGCAGGATGGACCGCGGACGACTATGAATGAAAACAAAGCGCCCCGCATCACGCAGTTCTCCGGCGAGCTATGGAGACCCGGACAAACGCGACAAAACACTTCAGCCCGAGCCTCTTTATCACTGAACTCACCTTAAAACTGAAGAAAAGCGTATTTCCCACGCGTTTAGAGCTGGAGTAAATCCATGGCGGTGCTCCGGCGGCAGCGCGGCGGTCGAGAGCGCTGAGCGAGCCGCAGTGGAGTGAGTGAAGGCGGCGCTAGAGACTCAGCAGCACCTGCTCCGCTGATCCGCCCCCGGGGCAGAGCCACAGTCAGAGGTGAGGGACCTCCTCCAGACGGGGTCAAGTCACACCGAGAGAGAGAGAGATAGAGAGAGAGATAGCGCTCTGTGTGTGTGTGTGTGTTCTCGAAGGAATGCTGAATGTAAATGTTGTACGTTCACAACCACAAACATCTTAGGCTGCTATATTATTCTAAAATCCAAAAAAAAAAGAGAAAAAAAGTGCGTTTTAATTTTATTCAGTCCTTGATCCGAAATGCTATTATAAACAAATGACAAAATCATAATTTAAAAAATAAAATAATATGTTTTTTTCATAATCTATCTCTTTTTAATTAATGCAATAATGTTAATTCATGCAGTAACGACGTTTTCACGTTTTCTGGAGGCGTGGTTAATGTCACCTCAAATGAGTAATCGCGATTAATGACTGTTTATTGAGATAAATTTGTGTTATATATATATATATATATATATATATGCATATAAATTTACGTGTGTGTGTATATATATGTGTGTGTGTGTGTGTGTATATATATATATATATATACATATATTATATATACACACAGTATAAATTATTTTTTTATTTAATTATTTATAGAAAGTTTTTAAATTCTTATTTAATTTAAATGGTGTATACACTCATTTAAATTAAATAAGAATTTAAATACTTTGTACAAATAATTAAATGTAAAAATAATGTAAGCAATTTTAAAACATATAATTTAATTACATAATATAATCTCATTAAATAATTTAAATAATTAAAAGGTACATTTAAAATTATATAATTTTGACATAATTTTGATTTATATATATATATATATATATATATATATATGAGTATGTGCTGTGAATAAAACTGTATATTTGTTCTGTATGTTTAAATGCACACACATACATTATATATTGTGAAAAATATTTACATGTATATAAATTTGTATTTTTTTTTACATTTATGTAAACATAACAGATCTTTCCTAAATATATAATATATACATGCATGTGAGTGTGTATATAAATGTGTATATATATATATATATTTATATACAGCCATAATAAATGCACACAGCATACATACATATATTATGTAAACAAAAACATATTTTGGACGTGAATTATCATGATTAATTGTTCGACACCACTAATATATATATATAATTTAATTTAATTTAATTTAATGCAATAATGATTTTACAGATACAATCTGATATACAGTATTATAACAGAATATAACATACATATAAATATATATCATATATATTATATCATATAACTAAATATATCATATTTAACATACAAGCACATACAAACATAATAAATATAAGCAACATCCCACCAGAATTAGTACATGCTTACAATATTGGCTACCACAATAAATGCAAAAGACATGCAGTATATGCTCAAAACCCTTCTCTGCATTTAAAATAACTATAACATACTTTATATCAAAATATTTCTAACAAAGACAACATTCAAAGACTTCAGTTCATGGATATTAAACAATGCAATCCCAAATGGAAAAAAAACAAGCTTGCTATACAGTAAATAATGCAGAGTTATTTCTGCAAAATAAATGAAGATGCAAAAATGATGATGTAAGTCTGTATTCCCTCAAGATTGTACTGTAGTCTCTCTCTCAGAAACACAAGACAAGGAAGTGTTTAAAACCTGGCGCATATAAGCCTCCATTTCCAACTGACTCTGGGCACACAAACACACACACACACCTGCAGGGCATCCTTGAGTTAGTATGCATGTGTGTGTGTCTAATGTGCGATCAAATGACACACCACAGTGCTAATGGAGAGGAGAGGAGGATGCTTTTATGTGTGTGGTATAAACGCTACCTGCAGCCTAAGCTGTGTCTGTTTCTGTGTCTCTCTGCACGTGTTTGTGTGTGTGTGCATGACAGTTAACTGATTACCGAGGCACCTGCAGCTGTGAAACACACACACAAACACACACAGTGGAGGAAGATGAAGAGAGACTATAGGAAGGAAGGATTGTAGGGCGGCACATGTGCTCCTGCTGCTTTTAAGAGTGTGTGTGTGTGTGTGTGTGGAACTGACATGATTTATCTCTACTCAGCGGGAACACAATCTCCCAGCATCCCACAATGCATTTATGCACCTCACTGCTTTGACCTTGGTGCTCACCAAAAACCTCAGATCACACACACACACACACACACACACAGTAATGAACATATTTTTTTAAAAATTGTCTGTTTATATATCACTACACTATATTATGGTTGTCACATGTATGTGCACTTTAGGCCCTGTGAACACACTTTACTCACTATAGTTGATTAATCGGCTAACATTTTTAGTTAAGGCACAAAAATGTAAAGTGTACAAAAATGTAAAATTCACTCACCCTCAGGCCATGTAAGATGTAGATGTGTTTGTTTCTTCATCTGAAAAATGTAGCATTGCATCAGCGGCTCACCAAAGGATGCTCTGCAGTGCATTGGTGCTGTCAGAATAGCTGATAATCCAGCCCAACAATTACTATCTTGTGAAACAAGAATCTGCATGTTTGTAAGAAATACATTTTTATCTTCAAACTATTGCTTTTGGCTATGATGAAATGCTTGTTTGGTATAAGCTTTCAGCAACAAAGTCCATAGAAAGTTTAGGTTTTTATTTTTTATTATTACTATTATTATTATTTTTTTTTTTTTAATTATTTAATTTTATTTAATTATTTTGAGGAATTGGAATTTAATTGGATTTTTTTATTATTATTACATTTAAATTATTCGATTTATTCGTAAAAAGAAAAATTAAAATAAAAAGCCTTACATTATTTTTCTTTTGTGCTGAAAAAGTGTTTGTACCACAATTTTCCTGTTTTGAAAAATAGCTGGTTTCAATAGGAAATTACATGAAACTGTTTTTATCATAACTTTTAATTTATTAAACCAATGTCACTATTCTGTCTGTCAGATGTGGTTAGATGAGATCGAATGGGTTTATTAAGGCGGGATGAGGTCTGAAGGTAGTCTTCACAGTATATTTTCCTATACAGTAAGCTATTAATGCTAACTATATGCCTAAAAAGTAATCTTACGTCATGCTTTAAAACTATTTTAAACTTCTAGGGAAGGCTTTGTCAAGTCAACATCAAAGGTTTTCCTGTTCCAGTTCATATTTATAATATCAAACGTTCCAAATTTATCCACCATCCTAAAATCTCTTTGAAAAACAGTCACTGCAATACTTCATGTAATTCTTGCACTTATATTAATATGTCAGAGTAAAATCTTTGCTTTATTTTTACATTGTCTCTCATTTTAGCTTCATTTGACATACGCTGACATACATTTGATGTTGATTTTAGACGTTTACTCTTCAGCACCGCTTCAAACTGCTTCATTTTGATTTCTTTTCATAATACTGTTGTATATTGGCACATGTCATGTTTGCATATAGAATTTACCTCATGTTTTTATTGTTCTTCTGACAATGGGATTCCTATTTAAATCTATATACTGACCTGCGGCATTTTGCTTCACTGAAATACATAACCAGACGTGCTGCTCTGAACACTAATATGCTAATATGCATGCACGGTATTGCATGTAAATATGAATAATAAGTAAACACACCACCAGTTTTACAACTTTTTGATCAGTATGCTTTAATCTGGCCATAAAAGCTATGCCTGAATGTAAAAGTCACTTTCCATTACAATATATTATATTTAAATAGTACATTACAATAGGGAAATAAATTAATAAATTAAATGAAACTCTTTATATCTAAAAAATAAAATGATGTAAATTATGAACTCTAATAAAAACAAAATATCGAAATGTGAATATTAAAGTATTTTTTTATTATGATTAATTATTAATAAAAATTAAATATAAAATGTCAATTAAAAATAAAAATAAATACATGTGTTAAACATTATTTGTTTATTCTGAATTAATTAATTTACAAATTAAAATAAAATTTTAATATAATAGAAAATTAAGCAGAATTTATCCTTTCATTTATTTATAAATAAATTGTCATTTATTTTTGAAGGCTTGGTCCTCCATAACGATCTTGGCATAAGATCATAAACATGTTTCTGATAAGATTATGAATGCGATAGATAAATTGATAAATAATACAAAATATATAAATGCATGCGCTGCTTCTCCACCTGTGCACAATGTACACAATATGATTTAAAATGATACATAGGCACATTAATATATGGAGACACAAACAGGGTCATTTCCGTTTCCTCTCCTCCCATCACGTCTCTTCTTTCCATTCACATCTTTCTTTTAATCATCCATTCTGTGCAAATGGTTCATGGCCCGCAGCGCCTCGCCTCTCATCCTCTCCTTTCTCCAGGCCTCCGCTCACCTCCTCTCCCTTGTTGAGTAATTATTGAGAAAGTAGCATGTGTCTGACACGGTCGCTGTGGCAACGGCGGTCAGGAACCCGGTCGTGAGCCCATTCAGAGCGTGAATGAGAGAGAGGGGGGGGAGATAGAGATAACAGCAGGATGTCAGGATATCCACTGTGCCCCGAGAGAAGATCTCACACACACACAGACACACACTCACAAACACACACACTGTAGTTTCTTTTGCTCTCTAACACATAAACACATGCAAAAATGCATGCAGCCGCAGCAAACACATGCAATATTTATCACTACGTATTTTGGGATGAAAGATCACATTTTTATTTTGCAATTCTTACTTTATATCTACCAATTTTTTTTCAAGAAAAAAAGAATTATATTGTGTAGTCAAAATTGTGGGAAAAATGTCTGAACTGCAAGAGAAAAAAAAAGACAATTGTAAAAGAAAATCAGAATTGTGAGATATTGTCAGAACTGAAAATACAGAATTGCGAGAGTCACCACTGTGAGATATATAATCAAAATTGTCAGAAATAATGTCAGAAGATCAACACAAAATGTCAGAATTGTTAAAAACTCTGGCCATTTGATAATACCTAGAATATCAAAATCTACTGCGGGTGGCAGATCTTTTTCTGATTTAGCCCCCAAACTCTGGAACTATTTACCTAATACTGTTCGGGAGGCAGGCACACTCTGTCAGTTAACACACAATGTACTTGTTACATCTTAAAAAAAGAATGGCATCTACGCTAATATTAGTCTGTCTCTCTCTTATTCTGCTCTGTATCCAGATCAGATGGTGTACCAGCACTAAGAGATGATCTTCATTGGAGACAAGAACACCTAGATGAGCTCTGAGGACAGATCGCCGGATCCAGATGCACACAAACACACACTATAAGTCCTCTACACAACTTGACATGTGTTTAAATTGAACTAGAAATTAGGTGCTGGGCGTAGAGCCAGAGGAGAACTGGACCCAACTTAAGCCTGGTTCTCGCAAGGTTTTTTTCCCCATTCTCTCATGGATGGGGTTTTGGTTCCTTGCCGCTGTCTCCTCTGGCTTGCTTAGTTGGG
>JAUCMU010000053.1:15798236-15808294 GCA_032275025.1 Enteromius treurensis | reverse complement strand
GCTACATACCTTCTATGTACATATCAGAGAACAATTTAAAATATTCTCTCAATGCATTCTATGGCACCTTTAAGTATGACCGCGGTGCAAGTTGCCGAACCGTGGGTGTAGAACGATTCAATTTTTTTACACCCCTAGTATATGTATTGTTTTGCAGAATTGTGGATGAGCTTAGTGCAAAGAGCAAAGAGAGGGGTGGCATCCAGAACTGGTCATGGTTGACATTGATTATGGGAACATGGGAATATGAGCCTTTCATCTCACATGTGCACTCCGCACCCCTGTAGCAGCAAAACATACTTCACAGCACGTTCTCTCCACGTAAAACATCCATAGCGTTACATAACGTAATAGGTAACTGAGACTGTGTGGAAGGGGGGAAACACTACCCTCCAAGGAAGCATTAGTGTTGCTGAATTGCTCAATTCATTCGGGGGCTCCCATGACGTGAGGGTGTGAAATAGTGAAGAAAAACTGAAGATGGATGTGAGACAAGCCAAACATGAATATTTTAACAAAAGTGAACAATTCAGCACACAATTTAGCAAAGAGAAATAAAAGGTTTGTATTTCAAACAGACAAACAGCTAGCGAATATTTAAAGAAGTGCCAAGATGTTAGAATTGGCCAACATTGTTGATATTGTTCTATAATTTAGTTGGCTGAAATGCAGTTTGTAGAAGAGCCAATGATATAAGACAATCCACGACAATTTATATGAAAAAAAGCTATATTTATTCAATCTAACCTTGAATACTTAAGTGTACATTAATCTCTTTTTAAGGTTTTAAGTATTTTTTTTGTCAAGGTAAAATAATTATTTATTCATTAATACTGCTACTTTTTTGGGAGTTGCACCACATGACATTTAACAATCTGAACTAACCATGGCAAATTATTTTGAATGACTTATTGGCCCTGACACAATCATGGTTTACTACGGCTTTTATGTTTAAACATGTTAGTTGCACCACATGACAGTGGTTTATTGGAAAGAAAAATCTAAATACAAATAAATCTATATAATTCTGAACTCAAGACAGCTTTGCCATGCTGAAATTCAAATTAAAACTATCCAAAGGAATTGCAATTCAGAAAATAAAACATGCTCATCATAACAGATAAAGAAGTCACTTGATGTAAAATTGCGCTTCCAATGTATTTTTGAGTAATCAATAGAGAAGGCAAAATAGTCAAGAAATCGACCCAGTAAGAAGAGTTAAAGAAAGAAACAAACTTAACACATCTGATGCAATCACTCCATCATAATAACTAGTACCAGAACTGACTTTTATGCAACATTTAACGCCAATATGCATAGATGTGTAAATTACGAACCGAAGCAGCGCTAGACACAGCCTGGATTGTCTCCAGCACAAAGCAATGCTAAATCATTCTGTCGCTGAAATCTTCAACAATACCCTCTAATCTTCTTAAAAGGATCTTTCCAGTGACACTAACCTCATTAGAGCAAGAGTAACTCGACACACAATGCCAGAGCACAAAGATGTTAAACACACCACAAGACTGAGCAACATTGAATGGCAGCTCTTTACACATTCTGCGGTACAAGAAAGATGTAAGAATGAGATCTTGTGATTTTCTTGATCAAACAATAATGTTCCACTTTTCATAGCAGCCCAAGGGCTTAAAGCATTGTGCTTGTCAAAACGAAAGAACTGCCATTACAAAGAGATTCATGATGGTCCGATGCCCACCCCCACAACACTGAGTTACTTTATACAACAGCTGTTTTTGCTAAAGGAGGAGGCTAAACTTATTTTCATTTCGGCAAAACAATGCGATGCACATGCTATGCATTATGTGAAGTTTCTACAAAAATTACAGCCAATCACTACAAGTTACCACCCTCATTCTGTACCGTGAGAGCTGTTCAAACGATCAGACCACATACCCTAAACGAACACATTGCGATTCATAATATGCATCCTAAGCAGTGAGCCAGAGTAGGATTAGTGCATCTCAAACATAATGCATAATGTATGCCGAAAGATTCTGGGATGATGAACTGTTTGGAGTGGATTTCTCAAGTGTGCTTCAGGCAAGGATTGTTCACGGAACAAGACAGGACTACTCAGCATTTCTTTTTCAACTATTTTAACGGTGACAAATCCAAGGCGGAAGCAGCAACAGTTTTACTAAAAATGCACAATATAATGGAGCCATATTGATTATTAAGCAACATTAATGTTTTATTGACTTTGCAGTATTGACATGGAATACTGGACAATGAAATGTGGATGCCTGTTTTTACTATTTTTTTTAATGTTCAATTGGTCCTGCAGACATTTACCTTTAACTCTAGCGCTAAAAGACATGGTGCTAGAAAACAAAGCAAATATTTAAGGTTTTAAAAGTTTCTATGAAGCTATACCATTTCTTATATCCTGTATAACGAATTTGAGCCAATCGTAGAACGAACAACTATACATATATTAGCTGTATACTATAAAATGTTCAACAATTGAGTTGATCTTTAAAACAAATGCCCTGCCACTGAAAAAAATCCAGAATGCAAGCTTGAGTTCCATTTACCATATTTGATGTGCTCTATGCATGTTTGTCGATCAACTTTTCTTATGTGAATAAAAGCCTAATTAAATATTTACATAGCAAAAGGAAATACATCTCTTCAGGTGACTTGGATAATACCATGAGTTTCATATGAGTTTTTCTCATGTGGAATTTCAATGGAGGAGCAAAAGCCTTTGATTTGATTAAAAATATCTTTCTTCATTTATATTTTGAAGATGAATGCAGGTTTTATGGGATTGTAATTATATGAGGATGAGTAAATTACTCTACATTTTCTAAAAGCACCACAACATTGAGAAAAAATCATTTATTTTTTAAAAATAGTATATTTATTTAAAAATTGTTTTACAAAAGAACAAACATAACTGTCGGCTTATTGGCACTAGCCAGAACGTTTTTTTTTTTCCAAAGTAGGGCGATTGCGATACGATATATAAGTGGTTTGACTAAACTTGCTTGTTATTAAGGAAAATGCACACACAGATTACTAATAATGCTGAAATCAGTATTTCTCAACTGAGATACAGTATACAGCGCAATCTAGCAAAAACAAATTAAAACAAAATTTTACAAAATTAAATAACAGTAACATCTTTACATGATTTAATTAAATTACATTAAATTAACATAAAAAAAAAATTTAAAAAGTCAAAAATACAGATAAATAAAACAAATACCCATTTTAGTATTTGTACATGTAGTCCCAAAACATTTTAGCAGGATGTAACAAATATTTCTATTGGTATCTCTAGTCCAGTGTGCCAATCATTTTCTCAAATCCCTCTTTGCCAAAAATAAAATACACAAAAACACATAATTTACACGAGTTTTTGCCAAAACCTCAGATGTCTATTAAGTGAATAAAACTAGAGGCATTTGTTAGCTTTAAGATTAGTTTTTCAATTCAATAATTCAATCCAAAAACACTTTATTGTTGGAATTCTTTCTGAAATTTGTAACTATTCAATCTCACATCTGCATACAAGACTTCTGTTGCCTGGCAAAATGTAATATTTCTTATGCAAAATGTGAGAAGGGTCAGACGTTATTTTTCCTGACAAGCTCAGCTATTTTTTTCATATACATACTGTATATTGAAAACGTTGCTGAAGTTTGTTGTGTAAACTATAATATATACAGTCGCATAACAAAGTATGCTGGAAATGACATAAATCAAAGCGCACTGTGCTCGGAGAAGATCGCTGGAAAATACGACAGAAAGATGCTTGTCTATAGCCGGCTGCAATACAAGCCGCGACAAACGCTGCCAGTATGAAAGCACAATTGGCGCGCACTGCTCCTGCTCTGAATACGCGCTGCTTATGCGTGCAGTGTGAAAACTGGCGTGTTTAACGTGCTGCTTAATTTGCGCGAATCACGCAGCAGGATGTCTAATTGAGTCTTTGTATTGACTTAACATGTAAATCACTCGCGCTATAACGCTTCATTCGCGTCTGGTTGTAACGGCCACTTAATGTTAAATAATGGTAAATAAATGTACAATTGTAGCGTATGTAAAGTGTTCTTGCTTTGGTGATTGTTTTAGGTTGACGGGCTGTTCATCATCGGCTGGATGTATTTACCGCCCCATGATCCCCGCGTGGAAGACCCCATGCGTAGACGGCCACTCTTCCGCATACATATGTGGGAGAAAAACAAAGCCACGGTAGAGTGCATGTATGGACACAAGGGCCCTCATAAAGGAGACATTCAGGTAAATCTACCAGATTTCTTCCACAATGGCTCAATGTGACGTTATATTCCATAAGATATTGACCTTTTTTTCTTTCCAGACTGTGAAGAAAGATGAATTTTCCACCAAATGCAACCAGACCGATCACCATCGCATGCCTGGAGGAAGGCAAGAGGTAGGAAACCAGACTTGTTAAAGAGTTAGTTCACCCAAAAAGGAAAATTGTGTCATTCATTTCTCTCCCTCATGTCGCTCCCGTGCTTAAAGCATATGTTGTGCTTAAAGAAAACAAAAATAATGACTATTTAACAATTCGTCTTCCCTGCATTTCCCTTTAGCAACATTTTGGAGAGTACACACCTTGCTGCGTTGTCACGGGAACATCCCAGCTGATAGTAAAGACATTCTCTCCCTTTGCCCAGTGCATACCAAATGACTTAATAATGGCACACATGTGTTCTGCTCCAAAGTCCTCACAGTCGAGTCAGAGGTCAGCCAAGAAGCTGTAACTCAACTCTCTCATGGACAGTAATTTGAGTTATAATTTTAAAAAGAGAGAAAGTTTTGTTATAAAATACCTACTGATCTGCTTCAGAAGACTTCAGAAGATGGCTTAAGTAAAATGTGGGGTAATTGTCACTTTTGGGTGAACTAACCCTTTAAGACAGATGTTGAGGTGGACCACAGTTTGTGGATGGACACTGAGCCCCGTGTGTTTCAGGAGTTCAGGACGTGGTTGGAGGAGGAATGGGGAAGAACACTGGAGGATATTTTCCATGAGCACATGCAGGAGCTGATCCTCATGAAGTTCATTTACACCAGCCAATACGAGTACGTCTCCTGCTTCACTCGTTCTCGCCCAGAACGTGCTACAGTGTCGTTTGCTCCGTTTAGGGCGTGTGTTTAACCGTGTGTTTCCTGGTTTCAGTAATTGCCTGACGTATCGGCGGATTTATCTGCCCCCGTGCCTCCCTTCAGACCTGCTGCGGCCGGGCCTCTTCAAAGGAACATACGGCAGCCACGGCCTGGAGATCATCATGCTGAGCTTCCACGACTCCAGGGCCAAAGCCACCAAACTTACCGTGAGTCTGCCCTCTGAAGACAGAGCAAACCTTTACTATTGAGACTACAGAGTGTTGTACTTAATTGTTTCGTAACAATAATAGTTATTATTAATTGCATACTATATTTTTGTCATTCTAATATTCCATGTTGTCTCTAAACAAAATAATATGAGCAGAAAAATACATAGTAAAGGTCAAATTGGGTGTACTATGTGTTTATCAGCTCACTTGTATATTTTTAGGGTGACCCCAATGTCCCGGCGGGTCAGCTGACGTTAGAGATCGACCTAAACCGGCCGGTGCGTCTGCCGGACCTGGAGCACCAGCGGAGCATGGAAGAGCTGTCCCGCCTGGTGCTGGGGGTGCACGAGGAGGCCCAGAGGGGTCCACAGGCCCGGGACGCCTCATCGGAGGCTGCTGCGGAGGCGGAGGAGGGCTCCGATTCGGCTCCCACTGCTGAAGTGGAGGACGAAGAGCCGGGAGCTGCCTGCAGCGCTGCTTCTGAAGCACACCCCTTTGTGCTGCCTCTGGGAGTCATGGCCCGTAATGAAGTGTACCCTCGCACCTGCAAGATGTGGTGAGTCTGCTGCGTGGAACATTGGGACATGTCGTTTTCACAAATATTCACAGATATAAAGCTCATTTATATCTGTTTTAATCACCTAGCCACCTGCACATCACTATTACTTGCACAATGAATAATTTATTTGCTTACCTCTCTATTAAAACTCACACACACACACGTGGGGGGGGGGGGGGGGACTCTGGACTCTGTCCAGTCCAAGGTTGTCGCGGGGCTCTCCCGAATTGCGGAAATGCCACGCCGATATTATACTCATTTTATTTCGTTGACAGTTCCAGTATGTTCTTGCCTCGGTCTGTATACATCTAGGTTGTTTTTTGTTTTTTTGCGATTGTGGAGAGTGTAATCATGGTTCATGATATCGAAATGCACAATAATTAATTACCACATCTGCATTTGCTCATGTGTGTTGCCGCAGTATTCATTTTGCTTTTTTTTTTTTACTACAAAAATCTTACATATTGTGAATTTTAAATTAATTACCAAATTAAATTTATACTGTTTGTTTTGTCTCTTCATTTGTAAAAAATATGTTATTATTAAATAACTGTATTCTTATACAGGAATAGCAATTAAATTAATTAAAACAATAATTATATTTTAAATAAGTTGATTCATTTAAATACATTTTATTTCTTTTTTTTTTCCATTTAAATCTGTATACTTATTATGTGTTTATAAAGACACGCTTGTATTTAAGAGAAATTTTATGTTTATATATTAAATATTTTTTATTAAATATAATTTTATATTTTTGTTTCATGTCTAATAATATTAAATATTGCAATTTAAGATTACATATTAATACATTTTAATACAGAAATAACAGACTGCAATTAAACACTTTAAATAAATGCCATTATTTACGTTAATGAATAATTATGCAATACTATAAAAAATGTATAAAATAGACAGGAAAATAATGAAAAATGTAATAGTAAATACAAAATAAACATGATTTAATTTTATTACAAATTATAAATTAAAATTAAATAGGCTTTTTAAAATTAGCATTTTAAATATTATATGCATGTATATAATTTGTTTTTTATTACCTTGTGTATTAGTTAGACATGAAAATAAATTACATATTTATTCATTTTATATTATTTTCTATATGTATTATACAGAAATTCGAAGTCAACTAAAATTAATGTTTATTTTGAAGTGAGTGTATATATTACATTCAATTATTTTATATATTGACACACATATACTTTAAACATTTAACTTAAAATTTCTATGATATAATTTTTGTTTTAATTAGTGCTGCCAAATGATAAATCGAGTCCAAAATAAAAGTTTTTGTGTTTTTGTAATATCTGTGTGTACTGTGTATATTTATTATGTGTGTGTGTGTATATATTATATTATATTATATATACACATAATAAATATACACAGTACACACGCATATATTATGTAAAGAAAAATGTTGTATTTTGGATGTGGTTATTCACATGACAGCACTAGTTTTAATATATTTGTATAACATAAATTTTTTTAAATAAATTTAATACAGACTCCCTTCTTGTGTTTCAGTTTTTACGGGACAGGCCTGATCGCCGGCCACGGCTTCACGAGTCCAGAGCGCACTCCGGGTCTGTTCGTGCTCTTCGATGACGACCGCTTCGGCTTCATCTGGCTGGAGCTGAAATCCTTCAGTCTGTACAGTCGTCTGACCGACCAGCTGTCCTACGCTCAGGCCCCCAGCATGGAGCGCTTCGAGGCCATGCTCCGCAACATGCAGTCATGGACATCCTGATAGCAAACCTCACACTACCTTCCTCATCAAGCACATCCTCTAGCATTACCTCCCTGCTGACGCACACACACACACCTGCTCGCATCCGCACCGCTGTATTTAAGCCACATGCCCGTACAGTTGTATTATATTAGGCCTTTCTTATCAGCTTTTTAATTAATTTATTTTTCTAACCTGGAAATGGCGATGAGACGACGTCAATGTGAAAATCCGCCCGTATACTCAGCTGAGCGTGCCTCTGATCTTCAGACTCTGAAATCCTGTGGTTTTGTGATTTAGAAATAATGTTAGAAGCGTTCATTCTCAATGTGGCACCATCTGCGGTTGCCTTTAAATTATTTTAGCAGTTTATTTGTAAAAAGTCCACACCTTATGTAATGCTAAATTTCACCAACAAACTTAAACAAGCTCATATACATCTCTTTTCCTTTCATTTCTATCTAGCATACTGTTCAATTTCCAAGCGAATAGCCAATTGGTTGTGCGGCAGATTTTACATCATCAACATTTTCACATGATAGTGATTCTGTTCCTCTAGCTGTGCAGCTCTCTTCCAAGTGCTCTTCCCTACGCAGCGTAGACATTTATCGGAGGCAGAATTACTCCGGCTATACTTTTCTATTTGACTGCAGCATTACTAGCGTTTGAAAATGGAAAGAAAAAATATGAAACGAAATCATTATATTGTAAAGTGAATATATATGTAAATGCATTGAAAGTATTTAAACGTGTATGTTTTAGCTTTGTTTTAGGGATGATTGTACTGTATATATGATTGATTGAACTAATTTAAGTGTATCGCCTGTGTTTACAACCTCTGAGTTGTGGGGTAATTGTTTAAAGTGTAATATTCTCATAGAATTGGCCGTTTACGTGGACTGATGTTGTACAACTATTGATTTTATTCCAAAAAAGGTGTAATTATTGGCTCATACCTATTTGAATCATCTTTCAAAGCATTTGTCCAACTTAAAGTCTACCCTATTGACTATAGGTTCTCACTTCCCAGTGGATAAAGGCAAGTTTTGCCCCCTTTTTATCATCATGATTCATTGTTTCTCTCCCATTATGTGTCTAAATTGGTGATTTAGATTAAGCACTGTGCCTCAAACTGTCATTTATACACTTGTGTTGTACATTTGTAATTTCCATACTTTTTATTTTGTAATTGTATTGAAAGTAAAACACAAGTTGTCAGTAAGTGTGATTATTTTCTGCAGCAAAACGGCTCTATTACTGAGTCAAGCATCCAGTAGATGTTTATATTTGACGTTAAAATGCCGTTTGGAAAAGAAAAAAAAAAAAGAATCAGAATATTATCAATAGTTTAATTATTGTCATCCATGTACATTTGCCAGTTAGAAAATCTCACAAAGCGCAAATTCATGACTAGTATGCACCCGTTGCATTCAAATTCAGGGAGGTTTGCAGCTTTAGCCTTCGTTTGTTCTCAATAAAATGGAGGGAAAACTTCAACAGTGTCTGACTTTTGTTTTTGATACATTTGTAAATTTTGTATAAAATTGGATGCAATACCCCTATAATAACCTGCGTATTAATGGCTGCACAAGGCGCATTTATATTACGCACCGTCTCTCACAAATGTCTATGTCATATAAATAATTTGAAATATTTAATTTAAATTTTTTTTTCATGAAGCAGGTTCAATTAGCATCTAGCATCAACAGAAAAAAATTTAATGGCTACGACATGAACTCATTTGTTTTGTGAAGAAAACAATTATAATTGTCAGGTCACCGTCAGATTTGATGTTTCAGCGATTTAACAAACTACTTAGCAAAAGTGAGTCTTGAATAAGAGTTCTATGTACAATAACATACTGTTTGTTGTGTTTTAATTGTGTAATTAATTGATCCTATGTATTTGATAGTTAAAAAGTCTACAAATACAGGTTTTTGTCACCACGATCAGATGTGTCAACTCCATCACATGAATATTTTGATAATAATTTCATTTTATATTTGTTGGTCTCATGCAAAAGTGTAATCTGTGCTGATATGAGAATGTGTTTTGAAATGCTGTGTCTTGAATGCTGTTAAAGATAAAGTGGAAATTATATTACACAGTCTACGATAAAAAGCACAAGCTGGGAATTACATTGTATCACAGTTCAATTCGTTTTCTGCGCCATCCTTACATTCAAGTTCATTTCTAATGTAATAGGGGTTTTGTTTTGTTTTTATTTTGTTTTACAATTCTAAGTGCTCTCTTTTCTCTCTGCCTTGGCGTATGAGATCTGGAAGTGTCTTGGTCATGAATGTGTAGTGTTTCTCCTTCAGGTTGTTCCCAGGTTTCTGTTCCAGTCCAATGCCGAGGTACTCTGCCTCATCCTTATATTCAGGCCAGTGCGTCAGACCCGGACCATTCGGAGACCTGC
>JAUCMU010000053.1:15773071-15790539 GCA_032275025.1 Enteromius treurensis | reverse complement strand
CCAGCATCCTCTTACCAAGCTTTTTTGGGGGGCTCGCATCCGGCTGCTGTCCTTCTCTAGCTTTTTTGGGGGGCATGCAAGGACCAAGCCGGACGCCGAGCTCTAGCTCTAGCTAGGGTTCAAGCCTCAGGGCGCGCCAAATACGATTAAATTTTTTTTTATTCAATTAAAAAATTTTAATAATTTGCCCATTTCCCTAGCAGGTCGCATTAATATTATCAAAATGAATATTTTACCTAAATTTTTATTCCTATTTCAGTGTATTCGTTTTTTTATTAATAAAAGTTTTTTTCAAAAAAATTGACAAGATTGTATCCCAGTTCATCTGGAATAGTAAAACTCCAAGAATCAAGAAAACTTATTTACAGAGACCTAAAGTTATGGGTGGTATGGGTTTACCTAATTTCCAATTGTATTATCGGTCATGTAACAAACAAGCCCTCTCATTTACATTTTATGATTCTTTGGCTGACTGGACTAAGATAGAAAACCAATCATGCTCCCCCTTCTCCTGGCCGGGACTAATTTTCTCAACTTTGTCTCCGCATTCTTCATTTAAGTAACAAATCCTGTAATAACTCATTCTTTTAGGATATGGACTCAAATAAGAAAACATTACAAATGGCACGCATGCTCTATTAAGGCTCCATTGACTGCTAACCATTCATTTCCTACGTCCATATCAGATGTATCATTTCGTAACTAGTTTTGAAAGTGGAATTTTTTCATTTAAAGATCTGTTCGTTAATGGTTACTTTACTTAATTTCAACAATTGCAACAGAATTTTAAGCTGACTAAGTCCCAGTTGTTTAGGAACTTGCAAATACATAACTTTATTAAAAACTGCCATAATTAAATATTATGTATTATACTATCCAAAATTATTTGGATTTAACCGATTTTCGGATTTAAACTTTAATCTAATTTTTATTATTGTTAACATTAATCTTTCCACTTCTTTAAAATGGTATGATCAAGAGTAACCAGAGATAACAAAATAACTTAAGTCTACCTAAAGAATCCCAGCAGGCCCAATCTGTACTGAATCAGTACTACAACCACATCCTGATACGCTGACAGAACGGAGCCGTCGTACAATGAAGCTGAACCAAGAGCAAGTCCTCCACCATGAATCCAAACCATCACCTAGAAAACACAAGGAAACATTCTCAAGCACATTTTCTTTAGGGACATTCAGAGAAGCTGTTGATGAACTTACTGGTAGCTTGGCCTCTTCACCAGGTTTGACTGGAGTGTAGATGTTGAGATACAAGCAGTCCTCTGAGACCTCGGGAATCTCCACATCCATAGCGAGAAACTCAAGTTCAACGACACTAACTTGCCTGTCCTGGATGCACCTAAAGAAACCACAGCACCATTAGATCATAAAACATGTCTAATATGTTTGAGATGAAATGCTGCTTTGTGACATCTTACATTGGTGGCTGTTTGGTTGCGTCTCTAACTCCGTCCCATTTCTCTGCAGGCTGGGGCCGAACCAGTCTCAGGGGGCCCACAGGGGGCTTGGCAAACGGTACACCTAGATAACTGTTGATGATTGTGTCCTTGCCCTTCACAGTCAGGAAGGCACCTCTTAAACTTCCATGTTTTGTGTGAACTAGAGTTCCTGTAACAAACAAACATGTAACAAATCTTAGTTTCATGCAGACAGTCTTAGTGAAATAATGCTGATTGTGATAACTTGCCTTCTTTCCACTCTTTTATTATCTGCGGGAGAGTTTGAGTCATGAAAGTAAAATGTTTTCCCTTCAGGTCTTTCTTAGGTTTCTGTTCCAGTCCAATGCTGAGATACTCTGCCTCAGATCCATAATCAGGCCACTCAGTGAGCTTTGGACCATTTGGAGACCTGCCACCAGGACAAGTGTTTTAAAATGTACTTTTCAAATGCATGTGCCAAATGTCATGTGTTGTAACTACCAAGTAAAAATGAATTTTCCCAAGACCAGAATACATGTGAGTGATTTTAAGATTTATATTGATAAATATATTTAAATACAATTGGGCGAACTGTAAGGGAAGGCGTACAATGGAACAATGCACACATGGGATCACCCAAAGAGGAAATGAAAACACATGGGTACCTAGCCAAGCACAAGGGGTCATCTTAGCCATACTTACAAAGTACTAGATCTGGCATGTGATGATCCGCCACCTCTGACTGCCAATTGTGCTGAAGGAACTCCAAACAGGTTTCACCATGAGAGTAACTCGCCTGTTTAGTAAATAAGTGGCGACGTCCAGTCCATAGAAGAGAATAGGGCAGCAAGCATGACAGACATAGAACAGATCCTGATGTAAAATGATTTTGGGTTATCTGAATCAGCTGTAATAAGAGCTCATCAGCTGAACGATTGAGCCTTAACTTGGGGGTCTCACTGTTTCGAGTGATCTAGCAAGATGGACCAGAGAAGAACTGCCAGGCTCCCTGAGACCATTTAAGTGGGAGCACAGGAACTACAGATGTACCCACAATGGGGGAAGGGGTCGAGCACAGAGACCTGACTCTGAAAACACAGTGCCCAACGTTAGGGCAGTGGGTGCATGAAAAGGTGTGGCATTCTCGAACCGGGCTTTGCTGCCTGCTAGGGATAGAAGAGAGGAATGAGAGCGGCAAGATGCAGCATTAAGTGACTTGGCCTGATAAGCCTGCAAGAGGGCCATGGCATGCAAGGTGGAATCAGCTTGTCCAGTGGCTCTGCAAGCCTTGGCCGTAAGCGTGGACAAGATTTACAGGCCTTGGATAGGAGACGTGGATTACCCCTCCAGGCAGCAACACTCTGTGGGCACAACTGCTTCACAATAGCACATTTGCCTGAGGGGAAACTCTGTGGCCTCCCTGCCACTGGGGGGAAGTGAGGGAAGAAGAAACACTGGCTCGGTTTTGGGCAGAGTAGGGTGACTTCCATGACCTAGTGACCTTTTCATGCACTTCCAGGAAGAATAGTACTGGGAATGTTGAATGTTTGAAGACAGAGAAGGCCAGAATTCGAGCCATACCAGGGAAAGCAGCATAGCTGTCAGCTCTTTGTTTGACTCGGTCAATGCAACTTTCCTCAAAGTGACAATGCAGCCAAGCCTTAATTTCTGGAGGACTCACAGTGATCCTCAGGCCATCTTGGCTCTTCGCCAAGTAGTCCTCAACATGAGAAGGAACTAGGTTTGGGAATAGCAGAGGAGACTCCACCTCGTTTGAGGTAGCCAAGTCTTCACCACAACATCCAAATGGCCATCTTCCCACAATGGAAACATGACTCCACCACGAAAGCCATAATGTGAGATTGCCTTGACAGGCATGCTTTAGAGCTGGAAAACACTGAATCTGTGACTGCAATGCAATGTGCGATGCAAATCTTGTTTTGTTGCACTCAAAGTTGGTTGGGCTCATGGACGAGATCCCAATTCGTCAGTCGTTCTGATATTAAACCAAACATAAAAAAGAAAGGAATAAGATAAACCTTAATGCATGTGATATTTTAAATTGTTATTAAATATGATAAAAAAAATGACCTGCCTTGTTTATCTGATAATTTAAGGGAAGTATTGATTCTGACACACAGTCATGAGGGTATGCAGAGATTCTCTCTATGATATTACTTCCTGATTTACATTTGTTTTCCCCCTGCATGTTGGTTACACCACATGATTGAATTTAGCAGACAACAGTTTCGCAAATATATATTATATCTTATATCCGCTTCATTGCTTATTATTTTTTAAGAACTAATTATCAACATTCATACCAAAATACTTTCATTTTCATGCCATTTCATCCTTCTAGGCATTTTCTTTCAACTTGACATTTTTGACTTTACCACACAAAAATATAAACTAGGTGACATTATGGTAAGTATCACTTACCCAGTACGAGCAAAGTTACCCCAGTAAGCCATGACAGTTCTACAGAGTTCATTCTCTTTTTCTGAGAGTTCCCCTAAATCAAACAGAAGCATAGACATCAAACAGAAAAGTCACTTTATTAATTTTCATTAAATATAGAACTATTAAATATATCAATGAAACAAAAGTCACAAGATGCAAATTCACATAAACAACCAACCACTGTGACATCTGCATGGGGAAATCTTTCATGCTTTTTCTAAATTTCCCTTTTTCTAAATTTTACAACAGGTTCAAGCTGGTCATGTGAATTCGTTGCAGTGACCAACAGAAAGCTGCTTGATTTGAAAGTGACTTCTGTGTGAGCAGTGAAGCATAGCACAAACCATTTGTTATGTTTGCTAATATTATTTGGTTTGTACCTTTCAGCGTTATGTGTCCATCTGCAAAGCAAAACCCAAAAACAAATGCAATTTCATCTGTATGGTCACTTCCAACAAAACTGGGTCTTTTCTTTTGAAGTATACTGGCGGTATGCTGGAATTCATAAGTGTATACTGGTGCACCAGCATCTATTAAAGGACAAAAATGATAATTATCTTTGAGCATCAATGAAACTGCCTTCTAATAATAAACAGTCATATATAAACAAACGCTCACCTCTGTGGTAATTAGCCAGTTTACGAGCTGGGATGTTGAACATAAAGTCCCCCATTATCTCTCGAAAACCATCTCTTATTTTGACCCTGTCAGGGGATTGGCCCAGATACTCATTCAAAACAAGCTCAAGAACTAACTGATCTTGAAGCTGAACCAGAGAAAAACAGATAATAAACGCTATGCATTTAATATCGTTTTTTTGTCAAATTGAAGTTAAAATTGTTCTTACAGCAGGATTAAACATGGTCAGCAATGGCAAGATCTGCTCCAAGTCCATCCCATCTGTCCATCCTGGAGGTGAAAAGAACTACGGAAAAAAAAAAAATATATATATGAATTTACTGTACAACTCTGAATTTTTTTTTATATGTACACAGATTTGAAAAGTCAAGAAGTGTTTACGTTAGGCAATACATATCCCCACTCATCATCAGTGATTCCAGTGATCAGAGGCACTTTGTTAAACTCGTGGGATTGAAGAAGCTCCTCTGCAGGCTTGTGAAGGAACCGGCCATCCATCGTCACTCCAAAAAGACCCAATGGCCTCTCCTGTAGTATAAGGCGAACAAATGCGAACACATTGTTTAATAAGTAAGAGGGATGTTTGCATATATTTGTAACAGATTTTTCACATAGATTTTATGACACAATCCAGTATACGGACAGACCTTAGTGATCTTCAGAATTTCATCTTCTGTCAGCTGCATTAAACAGTCAACAATCTTCTTTGTGCTGGAAATATCACAACCAGATGCATTTCCTACAGCCTAGAGAGAAAATGTGATATTTACATGAAATTATTTTTTATTTTTATTAGAGAAGAGAGTTTCTGAGAGTAAACTGACCTGAGCTAATACCAGAGGGTTGGGATTAATGATATCTATTCCTGCCGTACCGCTCTCTGCGATGGCATGATGGAAGAGGTTTGCTGATAATGGAGAGAGAACCTATGAAAAAAATATTATTTTTGAGTTAACAACATGATGCCCATTGTATACTTTAATGTATCTCGTCAAAGATTTTTATCATAATGAGGAAAATGCTTCATTTAATACATAATTATTTTGAAAAGTCATTTGACATCATCTTTACTATTTATTTTCAAGAATTGTGCCAGTGTACATTTATCTTGTCAAAGCCAAAATCACAGAACATTGTTTTGAATTATAAATTCTTACATGTAAAGACACACTGATTCCTCCGGCAGACTCTCCAAAGATGGTGACTAATCCAGGATCTCCACCGAAGCTGTGGATGTTCTCCTGAACCCACTGAAGAGCTGCAACCTGATCCAGAAGACCATAGTTTCCCGGAGCATGTTCATCTCCCGTGCTAATGTTTGATATAACAGTATTTATTGTAACTCTAACACCTGGAAATTATTGTGTAATCAGAACTGATTTATTGAATGAATAAACTATTTTGGGTTTTAATGTTGATAACAATTCATTTTTACCTGAAAAATCCAAGTAGGCCAAGCCTGTATTGAATCAGGACTACAACTACATCCTGATAGGCAGCCAAAGCATGTCCATCAAAAATGGAAGCAGAGCATGAAGAAAAACCTCCGCCATGAATCCAAACCATGACCTGTTACACCATT
This sequence comes from Enteromius treurensis, assembly GCA_032275025.1. Lineage (NCBI taxonomy): Eukaryota > Metazoa > Chordata > Actinopteri > Cypriniformes > Cyprinidae > Enteromius > Enteromius treurensis. The sequence continues at coordinate 15,784,417 of JAUCMU010000053.1, read as the reverse complement.
ACAAAAAAACAATATCAAAACACTTACACGTACAGTATATGCATGAAAATGCAGCAAAGCTCATCCAAATCAGGCACACTTACAGGCAACTTGTCATTTGCTCCAGGTTTAGAAGGTGTGTAGACGTTGAGGTAAAGACAGTCCTCTGATGAGTCAGGAACCTCCATGTTCATTGACATATTGGCTACCAAGTCTTTAACTAACTGCTTATCCTGCAGACACCTGGGACAGACACAGAGGAACACTGTTAAATCTGGGTGTTAAAGTGAAACGAATGATCTAGAGGTGCATTAGTTTGGTTTTATTCTCACATGAAGGGCTGTTTTGTAGCATCTCTGACTCCGGCCCATTTCTCTGCAGGCTGTGGAGGAGAAAATCTCAAAGGACCCACGGGCGGTTTGGCAAAAGGAACGCCCAGATAGGAATGGACAACTGTGTCCTTTCTCTTCGCTTTCAGATATTCACCTTTCAGAGCTCCAAACTGGGTTTGCAAGACAGGTCCTGTGTAAGCCACACAATTTTTTTTATGACAGTTCAGGTACTTTAAATAATATTAACATTAGTAGTAAAATAAGAAAATATATTATCTAACCTTAATAATTATATTATAGATTACATATTTATGCAACAGCTCTTTCTGGTGCAAGTTTTCAAGCATTTTACCATTTATATCACTCTGTTTGATATAAAGCATTTATTTGTTACTGTTAAATGGTGAGGTGCAGGGAAGGAGATAGCAGGAGTCGAGCATATTCATAATACAGAAGCCTTTAATTATTAAACTAAGGAGTCCAACGATAAGAAGGGAAAACCCACTTTACAAATGGCATTGAGACAAGGGAAAGTAATGTTAATGACTGACATTGGATACTCAAAGACAAAGACCTTAAATACACAAATCACAAACAAGGAGACCTGAAAACACATGTGAGGCACGGCTGGTAAAACATCAACTAATAATCACATAGACAAACTGAACTACCAAATAAGGAAAAACACATGGGAACCAAAACAAAACAAAAAAAAAGGAGACAAACGAAACTAAACATTTACCTCCCCATCCCGGAAAGGCAGGACCTTGTGCCTACAAATGACATAAAAAAAACAGGGAAGGGAGGGTGGGTGGCCTGGAGGCTGGAAGGGGCAAAGTCACTGATAGCCTCCAGGGCAGATCAGGAGTCTTAGGTGGCCATAGCGGGTCTGGAGCCTCGGGGGGCCATGGCAGATCGGGAGCCACAGGGGTTCATTTCAACACACCCTTTCCATGACCATAGCTAAACTGCGCCCCCCCCGCGCTGAGGTGTCATGGTTCATGTGGGAGCCCAGGGAGAGAGAAGTCTGGTAGGCTTTTAGAAGTGGCAGGCTCTTGAAGCGCAAGCTCAGGAAGGCGCTCTTGAAGCGCAAACTCATAGACGGACAGCTCTCCTGGCCGTGATTCTGGAGCAGAACATGGAAACTGCGGACTGGAATCCGCTGGGAACTGAAACGGTTCTTCTTGACGAACCTATGGTGCAGAACTTGGAATCAGCGGACTGGAATCTGCAAGGGACTGGAACGGTTCACCTTGCCATAACTCCAGAACAGGATTTGGAAACAGCAGACTGGAATCCATGGGGAACGGGAATGCCTCTTCAAGCCGAATGTCGTGAACAGTGTTAGGAGTGCTTTGAACTGGTTCAGGTCTTGCAACGCCGTTTCTGTCAGGCTCTTTGGTGTTGAGGCTTCCTGGCGGCACTTTACCTGCACGGTCGTTGGACAGCGCTCGGCCTGCTCAAGTCTCGGATGGCGTTCTTGCGTTCTTCTTTGACTGGGCCATGGAAGATGATGGAACCATCTCCGCTTAATGTAGGTTCTCTTCTACATTAAGGGAACCGTTTGGCTGACTACACAAATACATGTGTGCCCTGCACTGGCCAGGAATCGAACCCGGGTCTCCCTCGTCAAAGGTGAGAGTTCTACCACTGTGCACCCTGAAATGCAAGTATGACTCCGCCTCAGCGGCAGCGGAAACGCGGGCGCCACACGCACCTTAACAGGGAGAGTATTTTGGTAGCTGCCCCACGAGGAACGCCAATAGAAGCTCCCTCCGCAGAGAGCTGTTCGCAGCACGGGCAGTCCCCTTTCTCAAGAGCGGCTGATGCATGCTCTTCTCTGATCGGATGTGAAAGAAAATAGGGGATCAGCCGTTTCGATCACTTTCGTCAGATTCATCTGCGATCCTCATGAATGCAAACGCCAGTTCGCCTCAGCGACAGTGGGATCTGCACCACAAGAAACGCCAATAGAAGCTCCCTCCGCAGAGAGAACTCCACGTAGCATGGGCAGTCCCCTCTCTCAAGAGCAGCTGCCGCGTGCTCTTCTTTTGATGTTAGATCTGATCGGATGGGAAAGAAATAGGGGAACACCCGTTTCAATCATCTTCCTTAGATTGGACTGCGATTCTCATGAATGCAAAGGCCGGTTCGCCTCAGCGACAGCGGGGTCTGCACCACGAGAAACACCAATAGACTCCGCTTTAGAGTTTACTCATCATATTGTGGTGACTGAAATGCTGACTGGCTACCCGCACTCGTAATATCAACCTCCTTGGAGGAAGACGAGTGTCTCTCAAGCGACGGGTTCAGCCGAGGGGAAGTAGCCGCTTGCGGCACTTCCGAACTCGGTACTGGACCCGGCTGATCCGGTTGGAAAGGAGATAGAGGAACGCTCGTCTCCATTTCCTCCAATAAATCGACCTGTGATCCCCATGACAGCTCATTTTCTGTGAAGAACATATATCAGAACAAATTTTCAATGAACACACACTGTACACCCCCCTACACATTTATATTACACACAGAATGTTCGGGTCCACTGGACCCGGGGCTAATAAAAGATTGGAAATGTTATGGTCCTGTGTAACTTTACTCTGTCCCCTTATTGTTTGGGCCTGCTTTTAGTGTGTGTATGTGTGAGTATGTGTGAGAGAGAGTCTGATAGAGTGTGTGGGTAAGTGTGAGTTGTGTGCTTCTGCCCATGCCATTCCCGCACAAGGTTGTAGCACTTTAATTCATAAATGTGATCTAACAAAAGAAAAGGGAAAATATCAACTATATATGCTGCTATTATTGCTTGTAATTGGGATGAAGTAAACAACTGTTGAGTATTTTAACATATTTTGTTTTATTGTGTTGAATTAAAGACACAAAAATGCAGCGGGTTCACAAGTTCCGTGAACACTGGCTGAGTAACAAAAATATGAACACCATACAAGGGTTAATATGTGTATGATATATGACCGTAAAAAACATGAAATACATTTTTTTTTTTAAACAGCTCGACCAACCTGCTGGAACGAGGAACTACGAACTTTGACATCGACTCATATGTCTTGTCCCATAGTGCATATGCCATTCTGTAGAAATAATGTAACAAATACATTTGGAAAAATGCTTGATCAGTAATACATGAGCTAAGATCTACTCTCAGAGTCTACACTAACCTGGGCACCACAACTATCAGTGTTGTGAGGTACTCTGAATTCAAAACCAAGTCCTCCTTTTTCACAATATTAGTCAAAGCACAGGTCTGCAAGCTTCCCCTGGTTAAATACAGCAGTAGTGATGGTTAAGTTTTTTTGTTTTTTGTATGTCACATAAATGTTCAGGTCACATCTCAAAACTAAACAAAACCATTTAAATTTGACAATTAAAGAGGAAATGTATGGAGCACCTAATGGGATATTTGTGTTCCTGAGAAACTTTGCATTTAGTTGCATTTTGCTAACTTTTTAATTACCCTTCGAACTTCAACACAGCATCCCAGCTCCCAGCATGACTTGAGTCTGAACACATGTAGCAAACATGCCAATTCCTTGAGCAATGGCAGTTCATGACATCACAAGTGGAAGCGCCTGTGAGTATAAAATGGTGACTGCAAAACGTATCCTCTGGGTTTTTAGCCCAGAGCATGTGCAGCTCTCGAGGTAATCGGAGGCACTTATCATGAAAGGCTTGGTTAAGGCCCGCTCATACCGCACATCATCTAAAAAGATAACAATAACTGTATTTGCATCCACACCAGCAAAAGATAATTTATCATAAGCTAAAGCGCGTCTTTTAAATTCTCAAGTGTGTGATAGTAGGATTGATTTTGATTGGTTGTCAATGTTTTTATCATTTACCAGCTGGAAAAAAAAAAACATTCTGAAAAGGATTCCAACGATATTTTTTCTCTGTGCTTTTATGATTATAGTTGTGGTACGGACTCTGCTATTCTTTAACATTGATTACGATTTTTAGAACTATATCTTTAGTGTTATCGTGCTTGGTGTGAACAGGGCTTAAATCCTTGATTCATGTTTGCCAGTCACCAGTCCTGTTAATGGCGTTCCCTATAGCATCAAAACCAGATGCCCTATTTCAATCTCAGTAAAATCCTGGTAAAATAGTGTATGTAAACCTCAACTACTTTGGCAACCCCAATCAATCTCTGAGAAGTAAAAAAACAGGCCAATGAGACATTGGCGAGTTAAATTTGCATGCCCAGCCAATTCTCTCTGCATACAGGTACATAAAGAGATGACATGCACTCATTCATTTAGGTTGTTCTGAGGATCCGAGACTGCATACCACCCACTCAGTGGTGGGGTTCATGGTTGTGGCATGAGGGATGTAACATCCACTCCCTAATTTAGGGAACAAGGGTTGGTTTACATATGAAACCAAGATTTTCCCTTCTAGTCACTAATGTTTGGGTTGCTTGAAGAAAGTGCCACAACCACTTAACTGTGCTCAGGGGTGCAGCTACAGTTTCTGGGCCCCCTGGACAGCATGTCCACTCAGGCCCCTTGTCTGCGGGCATACTAATCATGTTGTGGTGGTTCCCTTGTGGTTGAAATCACGATTGCATTCTCACCGGTAGAAATCACGTTTTCCTGTTGATGGGGCCCCCCTCCACCGAAGGGCCCTTAGAATCATCCTTACTTTCCACCTCGTATGGTGCCCCTGACTGTGTTAGAAGATCTGGTGATGCAGAACAAGTAACAGCTGCCATTCCACATTGTAACCTACCAGTGCTCCACTGTAAGGCAGAGAAACTTTCGTCCAGTTGAGATCACAAAAAGCAGAACTGACAACAGCCGCTGTTCCTGTTTCCTGCTCCTTTTACCAACAGGAAAAAGAGATTTCACTCTTTCACGATAACTGTTGGAACAGATGCTGCTAGATGTGTTACACTGGAAAGTGTACCCAAATCTAAAGCAGCTGGGGTTTCAGTGCCTTGCTCAAGGGTTTCACCTCAGTCATGTTATTGAAGGTGCACTGAGCACTGGTTATTCACTCACCCCACCAATAATCCCTGCGGGACCTAGGACTCAAACCCACGACCTTCGGGTAACAGATCCGACTCTCTGTCTATTAGTTCATGACTGTGTAATAGCACTACTAAATATGGAGCTGCTGCGGTAGAATCCACCTGAAGAGGGAAGAAATTCAAAAACTACATGTGGGGGCTGAACTCAGTACAGGGGTTGACAAACAGGCATGCTACACAAGTACCGAGCCTGGCTTTGGGTTCTTCCACCAAACCCAACAGCTGAAGGTGCTGGAGCAATTTCAACTAAGGGTTCATCAACTGAGAAAGATATCTGGTGATGGAGAATGGTGCTGTGAGTGAGACACAGAGAATTTACCTATAACTTGCCGAGACACCAGATGAGACTGGCTCAAAATAGAGATTGTAGAAACCTTGTGAAAGTGTTTCCCAGCCCACGGCTCTGCAGATTTCTGCCATTCACCACTGCCAAAGAGGAGGCAACAAAAGTGGAGTGGCATGGCTAGGTGGCATGGCTTGCCTTGTGTTTGGTATGCCAAAGCAATGGCATCTACTAGCCAGTGGTTAAACCTCTGCCTGAAAACAGCCTTCTCCTTCGGTTGACCTCCAAAGCAAATAAAGAGCTGATGAGAACTTCTAAAGATCTGTATATGCTTTATGTAAATGTACTGATATCAGCTTACAGGAGATGCAGGTGATCTCTCCTTGTGGCGGCACCTTGCAGACATAAATTCAAGGTACTGTCACAGTAGTCTTGGCAGCCCCACCATCGAGGGAAGTGAGGGTATAGGAGGCAGCCTAGAACAGAGAAAGGTGCCCTTCATGATTTTGTGACCTCCTCATGCACCTTCAGGAAAACTGGTACTAAAGGTTGGCCGTACACGGTGCGAATTCGGACAATCAGAAGACCATATGGCCATGCACACGTCACAAGTGACTTTGTTTACGGATGTAGTGGTACACGGCACGATTTTAAAACCTCCCGATTTCTGAGGCAATCACATTCACAAAGTTCCACACCAAAAACATGAACTCTGAGGAAGAGATCCTTTTCTTTGTGGCAGCAAGAAAAGAAAAGAAAACAAGGGCATGGCAAAGTTTTTTTGGCACGAAGGGGACGGGAGCCGTTCAAGTTCAAGTGCAAGTGAGTTTTTATTCATAGCTCAGAGTCATAACATGCAAAGTAGATCGCCGGCAAACAGATTCAATGGAGGCATATACAGAGGCAGAAACGTATACAAAGCAATGGTCAAATACCGTGAATCAGTCCAGTGGAAGAGACTGAATATCCGGGAAACAGGCAGAAATCGGCAGCAGGTAATCCAAAAGACAGAACACAATGAACACTAGAACACAAATGAATAAGGCTCAGGTTGACGGTAAAACATTGGACATACATCGACAATGATTCATGACAAACACTCAAACATTGGGAGGCTTTATACACTGAAAACTAGGTCAGGGGGTGAAGACTTGCAATGAAGCACCATGACAACAGACAAGCGGGCTAGGAACTGCGAGGACCTACAGCAGCTCATCAGGCTGCGTAACCGAGACAGGCTGGAAATGACACAACCACTCGTATCGTGCTACGGGGCTGGAAACCATTAGTAAAGGGTTGGACACCGTGAGGGCCTTCAACAGCTCGTCAGGCTGTGTGACTGGGACCAACTGAACATCATACAGCACTCCTGGCTGTATAACTGGGACTGACAGAGCTTGAAACAGCCTCTCTGGCTGTAAATCCGGGACCAACAGTGCTTTATACGGCTTGTCACACTGTGAAATGGGTTTCAAACCTTTTGCGGTTGTGAACCGTGCTGGGAACCGTATGGAATTTCGGTGGCGCTGGTATCCCGGACGCCTGATTGTCGTTTGCCACTTCGGCCGCCATTTTGTGTGTGAACGGCGTTCGCCGAATGGCGCAGCGAGTACCGACCCACGGATTCCCCTCCGTTATGGTGGGACGGTTCGCATTCCCAGCAGCGCTGCGAGTCCGCGAATCCTCCTCCACTTCTCCCACAGTGAAAGACGACCCACAGAACTCCAAAACAAAGTCAATAAGTTTGGTCAGTGGCCAATCGGGATCCTCTAGATCGCGCAGCAAACAGCGATCCAAACCAGACAAAAAATATCCCTTTAGTTTCTCCTCATCCCCAGCGACGAGATTCGCTATGGTGATAAAGTCTCGTGCATAAGCATCAATGTGACGTCCATTCTGATACAACGAACGCAACGCTTTTTCTAACTTAAAATTTAAATCCCGCCGACGAGGCAATGCATCTCCCAGACGTGAGCCCTGAAAAAACTCACAGCTGAACTCTGAATGACGGATCATTCTATCACGAAGGGGACAGGAGGCGTTCGAGTTCAAGTGCAAGTGAGTTTTTATTCAAGTGAGTCATAACATGCAAAGTAGATCGCCGGCAAACAGATTCAATGGAGGCAAAAACGTATACAAAGCAATGGTCAAATACCGTGAATCAGTCCAGGGGAATATCCGGGAAACAGGCAGAAATCGGCAGCAGGTAATTCAAAAGACAGAACACAATGAACACTAGAACACGAATTAATAAGCCTCAGGTTGACAGTAAAACATTGGACATACATCGACAATGATCCGTGACAAACACTCAAACATAGGGAGGCTTTATACACTGAAAACTAGGTCATGGGGTGGAGACTTGCAATGAAGCACCATGACAACAGACCAGCGGGGCGGAGACATGAGTTCATTGATAAGAGTCCATGAGTGAAAACAGACACAAACACACACACAATTCATGGAGAGCTGGAGTGCCATCCAAAGCTGTGCTGGCACATCCAGCTGATCGTTACACAAATATTGTGGACAGCAATAACAACAGATTAAGGGAAATTTAAAGTAAATCTAAAGTAAACTTTTCTACTTTATTGTAATGTACAATAAAATAAGAAGTGTAGTATATTCCAGCCTCAAGTAGCATAACAGTGTTTTTGTATATCTATAATAGAAAGTAAATAACACCAGAAGCCACGCACATACTTGCAGACAAACACAAGTCCACTCTCTTGTTAAAAATAGGGTGGATACATTAAAATACTGTGCATTTGCGTCAGAACAAAGTGTACTTTCAAAGAGACAGTGTTTCTGGAACACACAAAGACCTGTCATCAGCACTCATGGAAAGGTGCTCAATCAAATTCTAGGACAAAATGTATAAAATGTGTTTTTGTTAAAAGACTGATTAATGTATAAAGTTTTGCCTGATTGTTGAAGATCGATGAACCAAGAGTCTCTCATCATCTTTTTTTGTTCAAGGCACTTTTTCACTGTAAGGGAACTATGTCTGGAATAAGTGTGAGTCTTATGCTAAATGAACTACTGACTCCACACACAAACTCCTATGTACTGCTGTATAGATCACAGGCATATTTGGGCATTCTTCCAATGTTCCAAGAGATATCACCTACACACAACACTAAACTTCTCAAGCAGACAATCAGATGCATTTCTTCCATATATCTTCCATGTTCTGTTTAGAAATCAATTGTCAGATCAATAATCTCTGAGCTTCCTTTTAAGGAATCTCACGGTTTTCAGTCTGCATTCGTCAATGAACCATCTTGTGTGGTCTGCAGGCAAATGCATAGCCCTTCTACTCAGATTCAGCATGGCCTGGGAAATATGAGGAGAGAAGATCAGCTCATCAACCTGTAAGGTAATAAAAGATTTAGAAAAAGGACATTAGACAGTATAAAGAGACTAAAATGTCTTTAAATACATGTTAGCTTTCACATCAGAAGGTTTAATTACCCTGCAGAAGTGGTGACCATGGGAGTGTGAATGGACTCTGTGCAAAACACATTAATGGTCGAGAAACATTCATTTTTACTGCTAATACTGTCGAGAGTCATTTTTGCTGTAAATCAGAAAAATTCTGAATTAAGCAGGGAGAGGCTTGTGGTGGATACATTTCTGAGTTTTCATTAAAAATGCAATAAATGTCAGAGCAGATTGATTTGATAATGAAATAATGTTCGTTTCACAGTGAGTGCACTCTGAGTGCAGGGCCCGAGCAAAACGCTGACACAGCCATTTTCTTGAGAAACCACACTCTATGCATGAAAGGCCCAATATGGTTTTTACTCTGCTAACATTTTTAGTATCCACAAAATTTATTAACCTCCTTTGCTTTGTGGTTGCCCTTTTTCTTTCGGTTTTACATTTTCTGTGGGTGGCAAATATGGAACAAGTTTCTACTTTAGAAAACTGGTAATATTGAAAGGTATAGACTGTAGCAATACACAAGCTCTTCATAACAACTAGCATGTTCCAGTAATGTTTCTTGTTGAGTAATTACAGTTTCCCCCTTCCCTTATACACTTTTATACAATTTGTGGTCATTTGTGGCTGTAGTTGTTGTTGCTGAATGTTTTGTGTCAAGTGAGGAGACCACACCCTGCTTATGATTATTAATTAAGGTGGTACCCATTCACATAGATTTGCTGTTTGAGAATGCTTCACTGTTTTGTAGTTGGAGGGGAAGCAAAACGGGGAAAAAAATCCAAGTTACTCACTTAACAGCTCAAGAAAACAGCATATTATGCTGTTCACGTGCAGTCATTATTATTGTAACGCCCAGCTGGAGCTGCCAGCCAAAGACTGTTTATGGCACTCCAGCTCCCTATGAACTTTGTGTGTTTTGTGTCTGTTTTCACCTGGGGCCTCATGTACAAAGACTTGTGTTGAATTAATACTAAAACATTGCGTACGGACAAACCTGGAAAATGTGCGTACGCACAAAAAAATTCAGATGTATGAAACACTGCCTAGCCTACGTTGTTGTATATGCCGGTGATTGAACGCTTCCATTCTGACTCTGAGCCCTTTTAATAAACTGTTGCACTTGAACTCGCATGCCTCCCGTCCTCTTTGTATCAAGACCACAGGATTTATACTTGGATATTCTTTTTGGTAATATTTTTATAGGCGCACTTTTATTATAGTGAGGTTTAATGTTAAAACATTTTTATATGCATGAATTAAATTAGTATGTAGGCTACATTGATTTTATTTTAGGCAAGTCATGATGATTTGAAAAGGCATCAGCTTTTCTGCCTCTGGTCGTTGCTTTTAAAGAACAAAAACATAACGCCAGACATGGAGTTGACGTGAACCAATGCACATTTCACGTTCATTTCATTGCTAGTAAATCCCAACGTGAGCGTGCATACGCAGCATTGATACATGAGGCCCCAGGACTTTACTTCTGTCTGAGATCTTCTTGAGCTTGTCTTTACAGAAATGTTCAATGCAAATCATTGTACTTTGATGCTCTCAGTGTAATCTGGGCTTTGTATACATGAGATGATCAGTAATTGCTATGTTCATCATACAGCGATTTATCACTTCAGAACACTGGACTACTTTGTGTGACTAACTATTATACATCATCTTTTTATTACATTTTTTTAAACCACTCGTTATAATATTTAAAAGACATCCAATATAATTATATAACGAGCGTTTTTATCATCAGTGTTTTGCCCTGCAATTGTTGCTTGCTAATTCCTCTGCCATCCACTCAAGGAGTTCATATGAAACAGATCAGAATGAAAGCACAATGACATTAAACCACACAAACACGGCAGAAAAACAAAGAGGAAAGCTTCTGCTCAAAGATAACAGTACATTTATTCTGAAAATTTTAATTCTGTCAAACTCCAATTACAAAAATTACAGAAATACCAATTATAGAAATTAACAGTTTCATTTTCACTTTAACGTGTTACTTTGTTTGTGTTTCTTCTCTAACTTTTCAGACAGGTTAATCTCCTTCAGTATGTGCCCCGTGATCTTCACAGCTTCTTCTGGTCCAAAACGATTCATCATCAAGAGCATCTGTCTTGTCCAAAGCAGCAGCTGAGAAGCTGTAATTATTCTTTAAATGCCATTTAAAACTCTTGGGCCGGATTCCCGAACAGGGTTTAAGACTAGTCCTAGATTAAAATAAATGTCAAGAGCTGTCTAAACTGGAAAAGGCTTGCACT
>JAUCMU010000053.1:15757948-15772971 GCA_032275025.1 Enteromius treurensis | reverse complement strand
TAGACGTTGAGGTAAAGACAGTCCTCTGATGAGTCAGGAACCTCCATGTTCATTGACATATTGGCTACCAAGTCTTTTACTAACTGCTTATCCTGCAGACACCTGGGACAGACACAGAGAAACAATGTTAAATCTGGGTGTTGAAGTGAAACGAATGATCTAGAGGTGCATTAGATTGGTTTTATCCTCACATGAAGGGCTGTTTTGTAGCATCTCTGACTCCGGCCCATTTCTCTGAAGGCTGTGGAGGAGAAAATCTCAAAGGACCCACGGGCGGTTTGGCAAAAGGAACGCCCAGATAGGAATGAACAACTGTGTCCTTTCCCTTCGCTTTCAGATATTCACCTTTCAGAGCTCCAAACCGGGTTTGCAAGACAGGTCCTGTGTAAGTCACACATAAAATCTTTTTAATGACAATTCACATGCTTAAAATACAATGACCAAAATTATACATGAAACACTTTTCATGAACCTAACTCAAAGATCTAATACCTTTTCTATATACACAAAAGTCCTATTTCTCTCAAATATTGTTCACAAATCTGTCTAAATCTGTGTTAGTCACTTCTCCTTTTTCCTGGGATAATCCATCCATCTCACAGGTGTGGCATATTAAGATGCTGGTTAGAGAGCATGATTATTGCACAGATATGCCTTATGCCGAGTTCAGACTGCACCATTTTCAAACTAGTCGCCTCACAGATCTTTTCACACTGCGTGACTATTTGGGGTAGTATTCAGTCGCTGCTGTGTTCACACTGTATGATAGAACGGTGACAGGGGCTTTCACACTGCGTGACTTTACAACAGGAAGAATCCCAGACAACTTTGTCTCACTGCCAAAACCACTCGAGAAATTACATGGAAACAACGCAAGGTCACGTGTGAAAGACCGGAGTTCTCACGTGAGACTGGGATTATTATTAAAAATAATAGCAAGCAAAACAAGCTTGCCATACAAATTGCATATGTGCTCATTTGCAACGAAAATAAGATTATGGACAAGGATAACTATACCTTCGTAACTCCTCCCCCAACATCCCGCTGCCCTGAATGTTGCTCTCTCATTGGCTGTAGGTATAACCACCGATGTTATTCAGTGAGAACACATTCACACGGCATGATTTTGAATCGCTGACAGGTCCAGATATTTAGCATGCCAATTATCTCATGGGTGTCGGCGAAACGTCAGCAATTCTCTCAGATCGCGTCTTTGATAGTTCACACTGTGTGATTGTCACTCCCGTGAACGAGTGCCGATTTGACTGTGATGTCGGGCGTTTATCTGTGATTTCTCAGAACCTGTCGGCGAGTCAAAATCGGGGCTAAAATCGTGGAGTCTAAAATGCTCCATTCCAACCTCTCCATTAAACTGCTTGTTGGGCGATCGAGAGGGTATCACCTAGTGTGTGTGAATGTCAAGATTCTGTCGGGCTTTTCGTTGTTGTTGGCGTATAGGGGCCATATGGGCTCTGGGCATCTGAGAGTTCCCTGGGGGGTTCAGAGCTGGGGTTGCAGTCCTGGCCTGGATGGGGCGTTGGTGGCACTTGGGTGCTGTTTTTTTGCTGAAGATGGGTCAAACCTGGGTGTCTATTATCTTATGTAGTCTGGGAGTTGACTGAATGATGGGGTGGGGGTAGTCCTCTGCTGTGGGGACTGGTTGGCCGCCCTGATCTGGATGGGCCTGGGCCCCCTTCCCTGGGTGGATTTGGGACAACGGGGGTGCCTATGGAGGTCAGAGGTGGAGCTGTCTCCAAAGGAGGGGGTATTTCGCCCCTTCCGATCCCTAATGCCTCCCTTCTCCCGCTTCAACACTACAGGTAGGGTTTTGGGGTGCGGGTGAGTCGCTGGGATGCGGGGGAGATGGTACTCCTCTGTCCCCTGGTGGCCAACTGCATCTCAATCGTACATCAGCATTTAGACATGCTCATTACTTACTGCCACATGTTTTAGAGTAAACATGGGGTGTGTGAATGTGGGTAGTTGGGGGGCAACCCCTATCCGGGCCATCTCCTCTCCTGGTCTCTTGGGGCCCGGGTCACCTCCGTGTCTGCTTCATCCCTTGCGGGGCAGAGCTGTGGCTCCTCACAGACACTACTAGACATTTGCATGGACAAACCTTATGAACACATGCACACATGCTTTTTGTCAGCAGGTATGGAAGCAGGTTATCTGTTTTTGATATTTTTCTTCTTCCCCTCTCTCTTTCTCTCCCCTTCCTTGTTGTCCCTCTACCAAACCCCTTTTCTCTCTCTTTTGTTTTCTTTCTTTTTCTTCTTCTCCTCTCCTGTTTTCTCTTTCCCCCGGTCTTGTTTGTCACAGTATGGTTACATAAAAAAGTTAATAAATTAAAATTAATTAAATTAATTATATATTTAAAAAATATATAATAATAATAAAATACAGGCTCTGAATGATGATAGCACTGTCATGTGTTATCTGTGCTACTGACAGACCGAGAAAAAAAAAAGCATCAACCAAAGGAGGGGTTTGAATAAATGAATAGTTGAGTGAATCGATTGGGAATCGCTGAGCAAGTGAGCCAAACATAAATACACATTATAAGACAATGAAAGTGTTTTTTGACCTTGCATGCATGTTAACCAGTTTTTGAGGACTCCCTAAACCAGGGGTCATCAAATTTGGTCCTGGAGGGCCGGTGTCCTGCGGAATTTTGCTCCAACTTCCCTCAACACACCTGGCTGGAAGTGGAGTTTACCTAATAAGAGCTTGATTATCTGCTTCAGGTGCGTTTGATTAGGGTTGGAGCTAAACTCTGCAGGACACCGCCGCTCCAGGACCGAGTTTGATGACCACTTCCCTAAACCATAATAATAACATTTTATTACTCATAGTAGGAGCACTGTAATAACAGTAAGAAGTAAAGACTCATAAGCTGCGTCAAAGACACATGTGCACTTAGATGTAATCAAGCACAGATCAGGAACCCCAGGGTGTTCGGAAGATTACGTTGGACTTTCATTTGATCTGACTCACTGTTCTTCAGCTTGCCTGCATTTGGGCCTCCTACGTGATGCAGTGCGGGCTGTGACTGAAAGGGAACGTCTCGGTTACGTAGGTATGTTAACCCTTGTTCCCTGAAGGAGGGAACAGAGACTTTACGTCCCTTCTTCCACAGGCTGGACTGCACTGGGGAGTCGGTTGCGATTGGCTCCTCAGAAGGAAGCTAATGGTGGTTTGCGCGCCATTATATACCTTATATACCCGGATGTCCGGTGGGGTGGCTTCGCTTGCAAAATCCACCGGCCAATTCCCATTGGCATTTTCTCCAAAAGTCGATTGGTCTCCCAGATGGGACCCCATGACGTCAATCAATGACGTAACATCACCGCTCCCTCCTTTAGGAAATGAGGGTGACCTACGTATACGTCAGTGGCTTTCAAACTTGTTCCTGGGGTGGGGACCCACAGCTTTGCAAGTTTTATATGTCTCCCCCTTATTTAAACACCTGATTCAGATCATCAGCTCATTAAGAAAGAGCTCCATGAACTCAAATGAGTATGTCAGATAAGGGAGACATCCAAAATGTGCAGAGCAGTTGGTCCCGGGGAACAGGATTGAAAACCACTTACCTACGTGACGAGATGTTTTCTGAATAGCAGGAAGTTTTTGATAGCATACTGTAGTGCAAGTCAACGCACTCCTAATGATACACGAATGCGACTTACCATCCTCTGCTTTCACTGTGTTTTGTAGACTCAGCTGGATCAGGACGCAGAGTGAAAGCACAACAGAGCCTCTCATCTCTGTGTAGTGTTCAGTCCACAGCAGAATGAGTGTTCACAAGCGTTCTGAACTCTCTCTTAAACACAACTGCGTAATCTATACACGTACCTTGAACATGGCTATGGGGACTGTGGTTGCCAGATTTATTAAATCCAGGCTAAGAATACTCTTTGCTTAAGGTTATAGCCAGTGCAAAAATGCAATAAATTAAAAAAGGGCCCCAGAAAACCAAGCAATCCCATTTCTGCCAAAAGTTTTTTCCCCAAATTACAATCCAATATTTTTATCAATTTTATATTAGCTGAATTCATTTAATTTTAATTTAATTATTTATGCTTTACAATTAAAACTCAATCTAAAACTATTCTTTTTTTAATTACTTTATAATTTAATTACATTTTCATCTATATATGCTATCCACGCTATACTTAATTTAAAACATTTTTGTACATATTTTACATATAATAATTTATATAATATATAGGTTTCATGTAAAACTTTTTAATATATTTTTTATTCTAATCGCTTTATAATTTGTATTTATTTTATACCTATTACTGTATGATATGCACTACTTCATATCTGTTACATTAATTAGAATTTAATGGTTTAATGGAATTTAAGCTTAATTAGCATTTTTTACTTTATACAAAATTATTTCATACATTTCATAAAATATTTTACAATTTTGTTTAACATAGGCCTAATTTCTATGTGCTTTATGTTCAATCTGGCAACACAAAGAACATTTTCAAATAATGGCTGTCAAAGAGTAATTCAGCCCTTTACCCTAGTGCCTATTCATAATGACGACGAGACGAGGATTTTGATTTTTACCTTACATGGACCTGCACTTCACATATTCACACATTGACCTACTAACAGAACAACATAGTTATAAAGGACTATTTAACTTAGAGATGCTAAGATGCGATGGTTCAGGGGAACAAGTAATTTTCAAACTTTGCAAATGTACAAATCTTGCAGGTTTCCACCAAAACAGTTTATTCAGAGATGTGTGTGTAAAAGTTCTCGACGCATCGGGCCAGTGGCGCAATGGATAACGCGTCTGACTACGGATCAGAAGATTCTAGGTTCGACTCCTGGCTGGCTCGGTTCTTTTGAACTTTGATTCTCGAGTTCATTTGGATCACGTTACGCATTAGAAACGCGATCCTCTCACAAACACTTTAGTGATTGGATGCAGAACACACCTAAAGGGTGTATGTGAACACTAAAAGGAATAGCAAAAATGCAGATATCTCACAGCCGGACAATTGTTAAAACTTGATTCTTTTTTGATTAACTATATTTCGCCACTGTTTTGTTTATCTTCAACACAATGAAAAACGTAATAGCTTTTGGATAAAAACAATCGCGCGTCTACAATAAAGAACATGTATACGGATTAGTGGGCTAACCAATCTTTTCAAAAGCAGTTTCTGATAATTATTCGCAAATATACACTGTTTGCAGTGTGAACTTAGCAAATAAAACGCTTTAATAATGTACTTTAAAGCCTCGTTTTATTTTGCGCATTACAGTGATGCACTGCCCCCTCGCGGCACGTCCGTAAAACGGCTTATTTACCTCAGCCAGTCCAAAACGCGGTGTTTTGTGTTTTAGATCAAGTTAATCATATTAAAAGGTTTCGATAACGTTATGCAGGCACCGATAGCGTAGCTTATTACACCAAATAGGCTGCAAAATTATGCAGCAGAGGCATTTACACACATGATTTTATAACTTTGAGTTAAAACAATTGCATTAAGATGCCGCGAGACGGCAGTAGTCCTGCACGCAAAATCTAAAACAAGTTAAAACTTTGTTTTGGGTCACATCTTCGCTCTTTTTTCGATGTCGTTTGTTCAAATGTAGTTTAGCATAGGATTCTCGGACGTATTTTTTCTTAGAGATAACTCGAAATGCGATAAATCAGTTCGCATATGAGTTCTAAAGTCTAGCTTTTGATGACATTAAATGAATGTGAACATCAGCGTGTATATTTATACGGGCAGCGTAAGTGTTATTCGTGCCTGACACTTTCAGCGGCCACAAAATGTAGGCTAACGAATCAAAGTTCAAAAGAACCGAGCCAGCCAGGAGTCGAACCTAGAATCTTCTGATCCGTAGTCAGACGCGTTATCCATTGCGCCACTGGCCCGATATGAAACCGTTTTAAAATAGCTGAATATTTGTATGCAACAGTACATACGTTAATATTAACACGTATTAAAACTATGACGTTTATTTAACACATGTAAATGTCGTTTCTAATCACTTTAATCATTTTAATATACACATACATTATTTCGAAATTATATTTAAGACATAATTCCTGAATTAATCCAAAATGTGTTAAAACTTGCTTCATGAGGATGAAGCAAGTTTTAAGAATTATAAGATCAAAATGATTCAGTAACGAGTGTCAACTTCACTCTCCACATGTTCAGAGAAGCACATGGACTGAAGATTTATTCTGCTTATTAATCATGGCAGCATCAATACACGAGACTGTCCTCATAGGATTATGTGATGGAGTTATTAACAAGAACAACACGTCTTATTGCACGAACAAAATTGGAGATAGACCGGTAAAGGAAACGTAACATGTACATATCCTCAGGGTTTGTGTCATGCTAGCTGAAGCAAGCTAACTCGATTAACCTTAACGTTATATTGTAGACAGCAAAATTCCTCATGTTGACATCCAATGTTTATTTACGCGACATTAGCGAAGATCTCTGTGCTTGCGTATGTGAAGGTTAAAAGATTACTTTAGGTGAAGATGAAAAGATTTCTGAAAGTGTTTAAAAGTAACGTTAGGCTATCGCTAGCAAGTTGGCTAACGTGGGGGGCTAAACATATTAAAGTCGCACATGTAAGATTCATTTCTGTATTACAATCGACTATGTATGATGTATTAACTATATTCTTTTACAACGTTTTTGACATGTTTGCACTGTTGTAGTAAACTAATCGTAGTCATTTGTTGAAATCATACGGTCGATGTAGTCAGAGTTCCCGTATGTTAGAAAGGTGTTTATTGGGCCAGTGGCGCAATGGATAACGCGTCTGACTACGGATCAGAAGATTCTAGGTTCGACTCCTGGCTGGCTCGTTTCTTTTGAACTTTGAGTTAGTTTGATTTATTCCGGTATTCAGTTTAATTTTCTCGCGATTCATTTCTTTTCCCCTCAAAATACCACGAGCATAAGCACCAAGTTCACAGTATAAAATGGAAATGTTAATAAGTATCAATTAATTGGTCGATTATGGCAACAAATTAAAAAAGTTTTATAGTTTACATATTTATTTGAAGCATTATTTTAATATATATTATCAAAATACCACATAAAACAAAGCATTTTTGATATAATACGTAGCTAAAGTAATCTACAGTTTCTGGAGAAATTTTCTTTTTTATAGACTTGGGAAAAATCACAAGTTATCATATATTTCTAAATACGTGAAAATATTAAAATAAATATTCCCTATATAGAATGATGTATATTATTTTAATGAAGATGTTTTAATCTGGAATTTTAAAACAATTTTTTTTTATTAAATAACATTTGAAAATCTTTATAAACTGAACAAAGAACTGCAGGGTTGTTTTCTGTGCTGCAGCTAAATTGATTTCTGGATGGTGCCGTAGGTTGTGCATCTGCTTTGTTTGTGTTGTCATTTGTAGTGACATGTATGGCTCTTTGAGGGGATCCGAATCTTGGCGATCCATTCCTTTCAAAGAGCCGTTCAAAAGAACTCCCTCTATAACTGTTCTGTCTCGCGGAGGAGCTAATTTGTGTGCATCTGTGTGAAACACGCATAGGAAAAAAAAGAACGCGACTCGGCTCCCATCGTTCATGTTTATGAGCCGTTCAAAAGAATCGGTTCGTTCGCGAATCTATATGTCTACTTTTTTATTTATTTATTTATTTTTTCTCTGTCACACCATTGGACACATTGACATGTCAGCTAAAAATAGTCAAAAATATCCTAAAATAAAGTTTTTTGATTTTAAATAAAATGTGTATTAATAAGATTTGTCACAGTAGTTATACATAGTATCTAAAATAATTCGGAAATTAACTGAAAATGCCTTTTTTTTTTTGTTTAAAAAAAAGTTATATTCTGTAGTGTTGTGTCTATTGTTATTATACACTATTTATGAACTCTGGTAATTTTCCATTATCAAAACATGCTGTTGCATACTATGAGAAAGCCTTTACAAATAAGAACTACCACTATTATTATTATTTCCATTTCTTTTATTGCTACTCACTGAGTTTTCCTCATTACAGGACCTGCTTCCTGTGATCACTCTCCAGTACCCCTCATGTGCTCTGTGTCAGAGGGGCCTGTCTCATGTAGTGCAGGTGTACTGCCCTCTAGCGGCGTCTCCTTACCACAGAACCATCAATGTCTTCGCCTGCACCAGTCCACAGTGCTATGGCAAACCAGAGAGGTACAGCTTGTCGTTTTAGACCAATGCATTATTTATACGTCAAATGTGTTCCACTTCCATAACTATTCCTTTAAACAAACATCACATTTTTGTCATTTTCCAGCTCCTCTAGAGTTCTCCAAGTCTGGCGATAGCACTTATAGCTGTAGCTTAGCATAGATCATTGAATCTGATTAGACCGTTAGCATCCTGCTCAAAAATTACCAAAGGGTTTCAATATTTTTCCTATTTGTAACTTTGTAACTAAGTTCCAAGACTGCTTAAGTGCCTGAAAATGCCAAGGACTATTTTCAGGTGCTGCATAATATCACTGCGCCTACTGCAGCCATGGTACAGCAGCAAAGTTCCTTCATTATTACGCCGGAATGAGAGAATAGTTCCTGTATATATCAGCCCAGAAAATCACAACTTTTAATTTTCCATCGGTCTCAGTACACAATGTAAATATAGAAGAGTCAAGTTTTAAATAGCGAAAATATCAAAACTCTTTTGTCATTTCTGAGCGAGATGCTAACGGTCTAATCAGATTCAATTACCTATGCTAAGCTAAAGCTAAAGATGCTACCGCCAGACCCAGAGATCAGCTGAATGGTTTCAAAAATGGTAAAACTCAACTGTTTAACTCTTGGGGAGTTGTAAAATTAGCCTTTTTTTTTTTTTTTAAAAAGTGGCGTTCACCTTTAAAAACCTTTCATTCTCATATAATCTGACCATGTATATATATACCTAGCTGGATTGTCCTGCGCTCTCAGTGCTTGGAAGATGACATCAAATCAAGACAAAACAACAAACCCACGGCATGTACAGAATCTGCAATGTCCAGAACAGACTGGTGTGATGAAGCTGACGATTGGGGGATGGACGATGAAGAGCAAGTGGCGGAAAGCAGCGCACAAATGCCAAATGACAGTACCGATGTCAGCAGCAGGCTTCAGGAGCTGTGCATTGATGGAGATCATCAGAGTGCCCTCCAGCCCAACGATGCACCCGTTTTCCTGTCGTTCTACATAAGTGTTATGGAGGAAACTGACTTGGATGGATTTTACGATACGGATCATGAAAAGGACCTGCTTAGAGAGTATGAGGAGAGGGAGGGAGTGACTGTCAGAGACATTCAGAGGTGAGGATTGGTTCTGCTACAGAGACTACACTCAAGCTCTGTGCTAGTCTATTAACACCTCAGTTTCTATACTTCTTTTCAGTTGTGAAGGTGGGGAAGCTCAGGAGGTATATGAGAAGGCCACGGCCAAGCATGGAGATGAAGTGTTCACCAATTTCATGAAGAAAATCTCTCTTTGTCCCGAACAAGTGTTACGGTGATTCAACTTCCAACAGTATTTTTAAAAATCCAACCAGGAAAGCTTTGTGTGTTTATATTAGTGCTGTCAAGCTTTTAAGCGCATACAAAATAATGGTTTTCGTTTACATAATATATGTGTGTATTTTATGACATATTATGTATATATATATATATATTTAAGAAAATTATGTTGGTTATGTATTAAATATATTTATATGCAATGCAAAATATAAGAATATATCAATATTATATAAAGTAAGCAAAAACGTTCATTTTGGATGTGATTAATGGCGATTAATTGTCTGACAGCACTAGTTTATATGCATTTTCATCAGAATTCATCTTGTTAGCATGCATGCTAGTGCAGCGTTTTTATTGTTAAATAAAGCTAAAACATAACAACAATTCTTAATATTTGAATTACACTAAGAGTTAGCTGAAATATATATTTTTTAATCACTCATTCTTTGTAGATTCATCTTTCAGAAGGGCATATAAAACAAATTAACTCTCACAGAACATAGCGTCTTCTTCACATGATGTAATCCACACGGAAATTGTACTGTTTAGGGGCGGGGCAAGTTGTTTGCGACGTACAACGTGGGCGTGCATTATGCAAATATGTTACCCAGTGACGTGGCTCGGTAACAGAGAAAAGATTCAAATTGCTGATTACTCGTTTAGGCGAGTGTGAGCCGACTCTTTTTTTTGATAGACAATAACTTTATTAATCGTGCACTGTTGGCTTCAAAACTTTGCAGATAGTTTATGTTCACATACAGCTACATGACACACTGCATGAACAATAATTTTTGAAAAATCATAATAGGGGCACTTTAAAAGGAGTAGCCTTGTTTCTAATGTAAGAAGAAAAGGGATTGTGTGAGATTGTGAATATTGTGGCCTTGCAGGTGTACGGCTGTACTGTGTGTACCATGAGCGCTCAGATTGTCAGAGATCTCCCCGCAAACATTTCAGCAGGACCCTAAATTATAGGCCCATGTGTCCTGTATGTCTACCAACTGAACCAGCAGTAAAAAAAAAACTGTTTTAAAATATTAATTTAAATAATATGCAAGCGATGACATTGGCGCCTCTAGAGCGCGCTTCAGCTTCTGTTGATATCCCTCTAACCAACCAGCTTACATTTACGTTGTTTAAACATTTAAACTGACGATGTGAGATGCTTGAACTGTTTTATATCTATATATATATTTTTAGGCAAGGCTAAATTAATCTGACATGAACTCGCTGCCGCTGGCGGCAAAAATAAAAAAATAAAAAAGCTGCATATCCTCTGAAGAAATCATGATGGTGCCCCTGGAATACTGGAACGCAAGTGAAGTAGCCTACATAGACGAGTAGCCTAATCAATTTATGTAGCATTCAAATACATAGTAAATATGGGAACATTTGATTTTGTGTGGAACGAGAGACCCAACGTTAGTTTGAGGGTCCTGAAACTGAGGGCCCTAAAACTGCTGCTCCTCCAGTTGTGCAGGAATACCCTTCTCGTCGTAGGCGGTGGTTGGGGGGGTTTAGTTGTAACTAAAACACCAAGCCCAGCCCCACAACTGACAAAAATGACAGTGTTCGCGTGAGCAGGTGAGAGAGGATCGAGCGCAGGAATGATTGCGTGTGAGTGCTTGAATTGTGCACTGATGACACATCAAGTGCGCGCAAGGGTTTGAAATGAGCTCGCGTGCCCCGTTTCTTCACATGTGCATCTGTTTTCCTCTCGTGGAAATGATTTACCGTCAATCAGTGGTGCGCTCGCTTATTAATGGCATAGATTTGCCGCCATAGAATAAGTGTGTTTTTCGCGGGCTGGTTGTTGCTGCTGAGGTGGGGCGGAGGATCGCGATGCCGGCTCAGCATTGTGATGTCTATCGGTCCAACCCTAATACAAACTATATCAAATCTCAACTGCGTGCCTGTATCTTTTTAAAATGCATAGTATATACCAGCTCTGATCTGTTAGATGTGACTATATGGAATGAAATAATTATAATGATTATTTATCTGTGAAGCTGCTTTCAAATGATGTGCATTGTAAAAAGTGCTGTATAAATTAGAGCTTGACCGATATATCGCTAAGGACGGTAAATCAGTCGATATATGCCATTTTTAAAATGATCAGCAATGGCAAATATGTTTTTATGTTTGGCCGATATGTTTAAGGCAGAATTGCCAGTTCAAAAAGCTGATTCATTGGTCTCTATGCATTTCTCTTCGAACAGCTTAGTTGTTGTATCAATGGAAAATTAATTTGAAAAGTAATTTGTGTCAACATGTATTGAAACATTCAAAAAATAAAGTTAATTGTGTGAAAAGCATATTGCTGATTATTGATTATATATACTTAATATAATTAAGTTAATGGCTATTGGCCAACCTGCTTTCCAAAATATCGGCATTGGCTGTCAAAAAAAAAAAAATCTATAAGTTTGACTTGACATGGTAGGGAGTAGCCTTTTAATGAAAGTAGAATCAGGTGTAGATTAGGATATTGTTTAGATTAAACAGAATCTTATTTAATTAAAGACTTCTATTTTAAGAAGCTTTAACTGGACATGTCAAAGTCACCATGGTTTAACCTTGTGTAGTCATGGTTTAGTTGAGGTTGGATTGTACTGTGACTGTTTCCCGTTAATCATCAGTATTGATGGGTATGTCTGTCTGTTGTTTGGAACAAATACACCCTTGAGCTGTGTGTGTATGTGTGACTTTGTCGGGCCATGTGTTCTAAAGAGGGATATACATGCTCTAGTGTCGTGTTTACAGACATTGGTTAACATACTGTAGATCTATGAGTTGACATGGAATCAGTCCTCATATGTCTTTATTATTTCTAAAAATAAAAAATGCTGCTTTCGTCCTTGTGAGCTGTGGAAATGACAGGCCCATCCTTCATACACACTCTTCTGCCATATGCGGTAGACCCTCAGTTTGATGCCGTGACATAATGAGTCAAACCAAATAATGAGGCTTTCACAGGTATTTCTGGATGATACCATATAGCTGGGGATGGGGAGGGTCTTCATGTATTGACAGATTCATTTGCATTATCTCATTTTGAGGAATATACTTGGTTATTTACAACTTTAAAGTGAAGCGTGTAACATAAAATAGCTTGATTAAAAATAACATTTAAATTACTGTTCAAATGTTTGGGGTTGGAAAGGTTTTTAAATGTTTTTGAAATTGTCTTAGCCACACCAAAGCTGTAAAAAGTTGACCCCAAAAGTTTATATCGTTGTTTCAGTAAAAATAATATATATTTTAATTATTGGTATATAAAAACTGGCATATAACACAGTATTTAAAAATGGAACACTTCATATTTAAAGTGAATAGATAGAATCTGTGGTGTTCTTTTGATTAGAAAAAATTAGAACATAATTTTGTCTTCAGTTTGAAAAAAACATTGAAAGAAAAAAAAAATTGAGTTAGGTTTATTATAGGAGGAGGATCTACTGATTATGTGTGTCCAATGAAATTGCCACAGATGCTGTCTCGCTCGAGTTGTACTTGACCAGGAATA
Organism: Enteromius treurensis; assembly: GCA_032275025.1. NCBI lineage: Eukaryota > Metazoa > Chordata > Actinopteri > Cypriniformes > Cyprinidae > Enteromius > Enteromius treurensis. Next base: position 15,759,912 of record JAUCMU010000053.1, on the reverse strand, counting down.
TTCCTTTAATGTTAAGTGTGCATCCATGTAATTATGAAATAATTAGTTCAGGACACTTTGTGTATCAGCCACTCAAACCCTACATGTCACACCGCATTGCATACTGACATTAGTTACGCCTGACTGGTGATTAATGATGGTTTCTTTCTCTTCTCCACACAGGGCTCAGGAATGGAGGAGACGGTTTGGGAGCAGTACACTGTGACTCTACAGCGGGTATGAAACTCTTTTACATTAACTTTCTCAATACAGATTTAAGAGTTACATGTTTAGAAATGTGTTGTAGAAAAGCGGCAGGGCCGTGAAACAGAAGTTACATGCTTGTAGCCAAAGAGGCCACAGAACATGTGCTGCACAGATGGATGGCCCTCTTAACAAACAGACTAGAACCTCCTGCGGTACCAGGCTAAACACTCAAACACACCTGAAACTCAATGGATGTGCTGGATGTAGAGTAATATAATCTTTAAGATTATGATTATATCGATATATTAACAGTGACCACGTTTACATTTGGTTTAGACTTTATTCTCAAGAATTTTGTTTACGTTTTTACTTCCAATATACTCTACTGTTCAAAAGCTTGGAGAAGGAAAGATGTTTCTTATTATTCTTGATCAAAAATACAGTAATATTGTGAAATATTATTGCAATTTTAGATAAACTGTTTTGTATTTTAAATGAAATTTATTTATGTGATTTAAGGGATTTCAGCATCATTACTCCAGCGTTCAATGTCACATGACCCATCAGAAATCATTCTAATATGCTGATTTGCTACTCAAGAAATATTTAATTTTATTTAATTTTATTTTTATTTTATTTTTTTATTATTTTTTTTATTTTATTTATTTTTATTTTATTTTATTGAAGGCTTTTCTGATCAATTGAATGCATCCTTCCTTAATAAAAGTATTATTTTCTTAAATCTTATCTGCAACGGAGGCTCCTTCAAATGCAGCCTTTGAAGTCTGAGTCCTTTGAATTAGGACGCAGCTATGGTTGTCATTTTACCAACAACTCTTGCTTGTGTTTGCTTTGTACAAGTGCTTCGGCCCATCAGATGTTTCCCATCCCCCCTCTCCTCCCATCTTCTCCTTATTTCCTCCTATTCTTTCTTCCTCCAGCATCAAGCACGACAGGATGTGCATCCTTTTATCTCACACATTACAGATCGCAAGGGTTCACACACACTATCCAAATACACTGACGCTATCACCACCATCTCCACATCAGGCTCATCCTGGGAAAACATCTCAGCGCTTTGGCATGTCAGATCGCTCAGTTCAGATAAGAATAGACTCATTTATCACTGCGGCATAAAAGGAAAGATATAAGCTTTAGAAAGTTTGGGGGGGAAAGGGTGCTTAGAAGTTTATGTACCATATCATAATCTATATCACTACTGTGATTTTCACTTACTCAACCCATAATATAAGCTTTTAGTATATCCTCACAGCCCATTCTGATTGACAATTAAAAAAAAAATAAATAGAAAAAATTCCCTGTGTTAATTAGCAATAGATAAGAAAAAAATGAAAGAGTACATGAATAAAAAAATACAATATAGTGCACTTGAAAACAACAAAACCAGCAGTGCATAACCATATTTAGCATGCCTAATCCCAACCAATAACTAAATGTAGCAACTACTTAAGTATTAATAAGCATCACATTTTCAGGCATCAGTTTGAGGCAAACGTCATGGTTTGCTAATAGTGAGAATTGGACCTCAAAATGTTTGTCCATTAAAATAGTTAAAGGGGTCATCCGGTGCCACATGCACTTTAACAAGCTGTTTGGACTGAAATGTGTGTTGGGAGTGTATGTACACCACCACCCTACAACGATAAAGATCCAGCAGTAGTTTTCTTCTAATTTAATAAGAATAAGTTGCCCCTTCTGAAATCAAGCCATTCTCAAATGCATGTAGGTGTGGCGTCACACAGACAGAGGCCACTCCC
>JAUCMU010000053.1:15721502-15741221 GCA_032275025.1 Enteromius treurensis | reverse complement strand
ACGCAGCATAAACACATATATTATGTAAAGAAAAACTTTTATTTTGGATGCGATTAATCGCGATTAATCATTTGACAACACTAATATATATATATATATATATATATTTCTAAGATTTTTATACATACCATACGTAATACTTTTGTGGACATTATGATGCATTGCTATTCAAAGGCTTGGGGTGAATAATAATAATAATAATAATAAAATATATTTTTTATTTAATTAATTATTATTTAAAATAATAATGCTTATATATATATATATATATATATATATATATTATTATTATTCAGCAAAGATACATTAAATAGAAATGTTAATGGTACATAAGATTTTCAAAAAAGCATGCTGTTTCTTTTCATTAAGGAATTATGAAATACTAAATATTTTCAAATAAAAAAACGTCTTTTTAATTGTAATAATATTTTACAATGCTAGTATTTGTAATGTATCTATGAGCAGAAAAATGCAGCTTTGGTGAACATAAATGTCAAAACCATTAAACTTTTTGACTTCTAATGTATATATAATTTCTTAATTTATACCTTATTTCATAGGTAGCGTTTTATGTGTCCTAAACATTAACAATTAAATAATATTGTCATGCTTTACATTGTCAAATAGTTTAATTAGAAATGACATTCTTTTTCATTCACAGATACCACAGGGACACCTCCACATCGCTCAGGTGCCACAGGGCGAACAGGTGCAGATCACACAGGACAGCGAGGTTAGCATCGTTTTCTTTTAGCTTTCTTCTTTCTCCTTCATTCTCTCATTCTTCTTCTTCCTCCGAGGCTCTCCACCTCTCATTTGTGTTTCCCACACTAAGGTCTCAAGGACCTCACCACCTATCTATAATTATTCCAGTCTTACTATGATCTTTGGCAGAGATATTTCTCTCAAGCACTTGTTTCTAAGGCTCTTGAGTACTCCGTGTCCTAGATTTGAAGAGGGATTATGTAAAGGTATCCGCAAATATGTAAACATTATTTTGATCAGATCCATTCGTCATCTTGAGAGGAAGGGACACGAGGGAGGAGAAGAGAATAAATGTTCAAAAGCTCTTCCTGTGCTGGTTTATAAAAAAAAATTGATGATGGCCATAGACTTTCAGTGCTCATTTTTTGGGGAAATTCTCAGTAATAGTGTTTGTTTGTCCAAAGTCCAAAGCTTAGCAACAGCGTGCCACTTCATCCAGCCTCCACTCTACAAAGACTGTCTTTGTAATATATTTGGCCCGCCTCATCAATACCATTTATTTAAGAGAGTTGTAAAGGAAATGAGCCGTCGTAAGATCATTTCCCTTTATCCAGATATTTGTCAAGTGTTTGTGTGTGTGTGTGTGTTTTATAATCAGATGGAGAACATGATTGTTGTGGTGAACCAGTTTTTTTTTCCCTGATGAAAAACTATGTGTTGTGTAACTGACACTTTCCATCAGTAAGATACAAAACAGAGCCTGAATTCCTTTTTAAAAAGAGAGTGCATGTTTCCTTTTTAACAAGGTGTCAGTGAAAAAACTACAAATGTTGATAACCAACTTCAGGTGGTCAAAAATAAATATTTATGAGCCGTTTCGTTTTCTATTCATGTTCTATGAGAATGTTTTCAACCCTGTTACTCAATGTGTTGGGTCCTTTTTTTCTAGCAGTAAAGATGAAATAAAAGAAGTAATAACGGTCACACTAAATACGTATGAGCTGTTTCACTTTCTATTTATGTTCTATGGGAATTGCAATATTTTCAACCCTGATACTCAACATTTTGAGCCCTTGTTTCCTAGCAGTAAAGAATAAATTAAAATAAAATAAGACAAAATAATGGTCAAGCTAAATATTTGAGAGCTGTTTCGCTTTCTATTCATGTTCAATGAGAATTGCAATATTTTCAGCCCTGTTAATCACTTTTTTGTAAATTAAATTAAATAAGAAGTAATGATGGTCAAACTAAATATTTATAAGCTGTTTGACATTCTGTTTATGTTCTATGAAGATTGCAATATTTTTAACCCTGTTACTCAATGTTTTGGGTCCTTGTTTTCTAGCAGTAAAGATCAAATAAAATAAGAAGTCATGATGGTCAAACTAAATATTTATGAGCTGTTTCGCTTTCTATATATGTTCTATGAGAATTGTAATATTTTCAACCCTGTTACTCAATTTTTTGTAAATAAAATAAAGTAATAATTATTTTTTTTAAATGAATTTAAAGTTAAAGAAACTATGCTGCAATGAGTAACAGGATTTCAGTTAATGGAGTTCCAAATTTAGAAAGTATTTTCCTCACTCAGTAAAGACTAAAGTAGTTTCTGGGTAATTGTTGGCTTATCATTATTGATAAGCTTTGGAAGAAATGTTTGTTGTTACAAATCCTGTTCTAACAAGTTTGTGTTCATGTTAAACAGAACACGTTTTCATATATTTCTGTTTTAAAAACATGCTCAAAACTTACAAAATTGCTTAGAGATTTATTTTTTCCCCCATTTAACTACTTATGTCTTGCCTTTTTAAACACAAAAATCTATTTCTGAAGTCTTTTAATGCTTTTTCAAAAATACGGGACATTAATCTGTAACTCATTTGAATATGTCTGTCTTTCCTCTCTTGCAGGGCAACTTACAGATCCACCAAGTGCATGTTGGGCAAGACGGCCAGGTAAATGTAGGTACCCCTTTACATTTATTTGTCTGCGTTCGCGTGACACTCTTTGTGTGTCCTCTCTCATTTTTTATTTGTTCTGAGAAAGTGATGTTTGGGACAGGGTGCACTTCCTGTTTCTCAGCTCACATCAAAGATGGACTCTAGATCAAACAGGACTGAAAAACAATAATTCAGCTCATTGCACACACGCACACACACACTCTTTCTCAACATCACAATTTGAGTAAACAAGATGAAAATGTGAAATATTGCTCTGGTAACTGACTGACATGAAATAAATTTCAATATAATTTCAATATTGATAATATTTGAGTACAAATTTCAAATTTAGTTTTTCATTTATTTCGCCAGCCCTGTAGGGGAACATGCACTTAAAAAAACTGCTCAAGTTTTTCTCAGAAACTGAAAATTTAGCTTGTACTTTGCTATCAAGTCAGCTTTTGCTGTTTTATCAGCACTTGTTTTTTCTTGCCTGTTTCCCAGTTCCAGCTTTTTACCCACACTTATTCACCCATAACATACTCCATTATGGTGATAGTTTTCATCTGTACAATAGCAATGAGTAAATATTTGCTTTTTTTTTCTAATACTCCTGGCAAATCTCCCAGATGATAGTAGATACAAGGGTATATTTAGTCCCATAGTGCCAAAGTTTGCATGTACACAAAATATGTTTCCTGAAAACGTTATCTGGCTAAATATGCAGTAGACAATATCTATCTGTGCATTCTTGTGAATCGAAATAGGAAGAGGAAAGAGAGCGAAAACAATGTCATTAGCACTAAAACAGCGTTCAGATGATTTCCCTGGACGATTTCCCACATCTCTCTCTGCATCAGGTCTTTTTGTCCCTTCCAAGGGTTTCTTCACTCTGGTCCCTCCTCCTCTTCCTCCATCTCCTTTCTTTTCATCTCCACGTGGTATGGTTCATCTGTCTTCAACTCATCTCCATCCTGTAAACAGCTGGAGGCCTATCCTCTACTCAGCCTCAGGTCAGCAGAGCCTCAGCCCCTCCAAAGCTTTCAGCAGGGGTATAAATGCTCTGAAAACACTTTATATCAAAGTGTTTACACAGTAATGGAAATTCTGTCATCGTTTACCCTCGTTCCAAACCCTTTTGATTTTCTTTCTTCCATAAAACACAGAAGGAGAAAGGCTGAAGAATGTCCTGTTCGCACTTTTCCAAAATATGCAAGAAAAAACTAACATTATCATTAAAGTGAGCCATACGCCTTGTGTGTTATGTTTTCTCAAATCACGTGGTAGCTGTGCACTATTTTTCAAGTCTTCTGAAGCCATTAAATAACTGATTTGAAATTCAGTAATTTGTCACTGAAAATCTCCACTGTAACTCACATATAGTGTAGGCTGGATGTCCGTCAAATGTCTCTGTGACCAAACATCTTTTTAGCATACAACTGCAGTATATAACTTACATTTTAAATTAGATTTGAAACATAGTCAACTTTTCATTTAGACATTGCTTTATGTTTGTTTTACATAGTTTTTCATTCTAATTCAAAGATGCAGCCTCTACAAACCTTTTCTTGCAAATAGTGTGAAGTTCCTTCTTTATGTGGTCAGGCAGGGTATGTGAATTGCATTTGAGTTTTTACATCCCCATCTGCTTGCCATGTTTTCTCTGCTGTCAATGAGAAGAGCCTGTGATTTACAGGCTGTCTGTCTATATTATCGTGCCATATCATTTAGCCCCTTTCCCCTATCTAAAACAAACACGCACACAGCCGGCACATGAAAGACTTCCATGAGAGAAAGTGAAGGAGTGTTAACAGCGCGTTAAATCAGTCAGTGATCTCTTATCTGATGCCCTCTCTCTTGCCCTCTGATCTAACCCCCACATCTACAGACGTCCAGAGCGAAAGATAAGGCAAGAACTTGAAAAGAGAGCGAGAAGACTGAAGTTTGAGGAGATTTTGTTTTTGGTTTGTACAATTGGTTAGTTCCACATTGTGCTAGCAAATTCTTCAGTCCAGACGTTGCAGATGTTTATTACTGTAACCTCTCAGGCCTTGTGTTTTCTATGAACAAGAGTTCTTTATTTACTTCTCTTTCACAAGGGGATGGTGCACAGCTGTGCACCCAGTTGGGGATCTGAACAGTGTTGCAGCCACTTTCTTGACCAGTTTTGAGGTAGATAGGAAGAGGGAGTTTTGGCTCCTGTTGGGAAGTCCAGGTGCATTAGTTGATGTTTGGCAAGTACAATGAATATCTGAACCGCTGTGCAGAAGTGTGGTTGTCTCTCAGAGGTTGTTTGCAGCCAAGTGGCACTAAAACATAAAACGAAGTAATTGAAAGTGTTGGCTTGTTCAAACAATGAATGTATAGCTCTACCAGTGTAATTCAGGAATAAATGGCTCTTTAGCTGCTCCTTGTAATGAATCATTCAAAAAGGCTGAAGGGATATTTACTCTGTTACGTGGTTTAGCTGTTCATTTACTGGAAACACAAATGTTTGAAAACGTTTTTTGGAAAGGATACTGGATACTGTTTCTGTGTAAACTACAAAAATGCAGATTGCATTGCATATACAACATACATAAAAAATCCCCCATAGCAGATCCATACAGGTGGAGCTGGGGAGGAGGAGGGTTTCTGAAGTGCACTAGCCAAGTATTTAAATGTTGAGCAGCAAGCTCATTGGCTGTTGATGTGAAATGAATCTAATCAGCTGCACCATGTGAATAATGTTGTTATTATATCAAATTAAATTAGAACCTATCGACCTGCGCCAAATGTACCATCAACAGTATCAAATAAAAGTTCTGCTCCAAAGACTTTTGATGGAGTCTGCAGTTGGCATGCTGGGCCGCTCAAACAAACAGCACAGTGTTTTGAATGTAACCTGCTACATTTACATAGTAAGATTTTTGGCATTACACATCTAAAAATGAGCACTGCACCATAACCAGACCCAATAAAGACTTATTCTAAGCCTGCTTATTCAAACAAATGTAAAAAGAGTTAGGAAAGACTACTGTGATCTGTTTCTAATCACCTTTTTTCGGATTTGTTGTTTTATTGAATTTGGATGAGACAAAAATGAGCTCAAAAGTTTGAATATCATTCACAAGCCACATCTGTGTGTTCAATTGATGTAACTTTTTCCTTCTGTAAATGTGTGTATATTTATATTGGTATGTATGCAATTATGCCCATTTGCTATCCAGAACTTCAAGTTTCCTCTATCCCAGAATTGAAACCAGATGTGCGCAGAGCTCGCATCCATTAAGTACCTGCTGTAGGATCTAAATTCTCCAGGATTTAACTTTCAGCCCAGTTGTTGTCACAACCTTGAGGCTTTAGTCCCAATTCAAGCTCCTAAATGAATTTAGCCTTTTCACCTCTATTGGAACAAGGCTTTTCATTTGGTTATAAAACAAAATATTCGAAATAAAATGGTCCAAGGCTTTTTGCGATCCCAGTGATCGTTGTGTCCTAATGGAGCAGATTGTGTTTTACAACATTGTTGATGCTCTTGTCTTGGGTCGTGATAGCAGATTTCTGGAAGCTAATCTGGACATGGCAGGGATTCTGAGGTCTTGTCACAAATATTCACAAGTAAATTCCTTGGTACGCTAATGGAGACAAGTTCCAATTGACCTGCTGTGAGGGCTGTCATCGGTGGACACTTGAGTACACCAAACCGATTGCTTGACAGTCCTCATTAACAACAAATCGTCTTTGTGAGAATCTCACCTCTTGTTTGACTGCCAGTTGGAATGCAGTGAAAACATCTGACGAACAAGATGCTATAAAATCATCAAGTCAACGAAATTTATGCTGCTGTGAGATTGGAAACATTGAAAATGTGGAGGAAAAACATGAGGTTTGAAGGCGGGACTGGACTGTGTGTCTCCTCACAGAGGTTGTTTCAAGGTCATGCAGATATTTTACAAGTTTACAACACATGGAGTGATACGCCATAGCCTGTCAGACCAGCAGTATAATTAGAAACATAATGAAGACAACACAAAGAAAAGACTTGACATTTTGACACTAACACTGAGGCTTTATGTCTTTGTTCCTGAGAACAAGCGTTGCAGCTGCGGTTATCTGCGTGTTGATAAATTTGTTATAAAATAGAGTTATTTATCTCATTCTGTCTGCTCTTTGAACCAGGAGTCTTATGGATGTGTGTCTGTTGTATGAATTGTTCAGGGTCTGTTTAATCTCTTTTCTTTGGATATGCTGTAAAAGATGGGTTTGGCTACAGGAGGAGTATCTCAATCTTGCACAGGGGTCATATTTAAGGTTGTTAGCGATTTTGAGTATTAGGATGTCAAGCTAATTTATCTAGAAGATATTGTGTTCTTGTTTCCCTTCAATCCACCCTGAAGTCAAACCATTAGTTTGAGAGTGCATAGGTTACTTCCGTAACCCTGGTTCCCTGAGACATGGGAACGAGTACTGCGTCTGCTTAAGATGCTATGGGAAAACTCCTTTTTTCCTCCTAACCTTATTCAATCATGCAGTGAAACTGCATGGCATCGGTTTGTGCAGTTGGAAGATGTGAACCAATGGCACAGCAGCGGTGCTGCACGAAGCCCTTCAAAATGGGTGGGTCCATGTATATATGTGGAGCCGCTTCACCAAGGGATTCAGGTTACCTCGACTGAAGCGACGCAAGTCGTGCAGCTATTATAGCATGGCAAGGAGCGCAGTACTCGCTCCCATGTCTCAGGGAACCAGGGTTGCGGATGTAACCTATACGTTCCCTGTCGACACCTCCCTCGTAGTCAGTCTCTGCTTTCCCCAAATATTCTCTAAATCTGTCTGGGGATGGAGGATCCACTCTTCTGAGAGGACTGAGCTCTGTGACAGCATGTCTGCACCCTGGTTTAGTTCGTAATTTATGTACAACACCACTGCCATACTATTTGAGCGAAATAAGAACCGGCGATCCCTCAGGCGTGGATGGATGTGGCAAGCATGACATACTGCTAGCATTTCTAGGCAGTTGATGTGCAGGCTGCCTTTGGCATCAACCACAGCCCCGCAGCAGGTGCACCCACACACAGAGCATGCCAGCTTTGCTGGAGACATCTATCAGGAATACATTCTCCTGCTGACCATCCCCAGAGGGGCTCCTCATTCCGGATATCGAGTGTTCTTTCAGGGGAACAGGGCTGACACCTAGACTCTGTTCACTCTGATTAGAATGTGTCTGTGACGCCACGCTCGAGGCGGAACTCGCGCTTTCAACCGGTATTGCAAGGGGTGCATGAAGGAGACCGAGCTGCAGTACTAAGGAGGCTGCAGCCATTAGATTCAGCATCCTTTGAAAGCTTTCGGGTGTGAGAGACCCTGATCTCGAAGGATGACTGTTGAAATCCATGCTTTCCTGAGACTTGAGTCTATCACTATGGTGCATCCATACACTTTGTGGATTGTGTATTGATAAGCTTTTAAGCTAGAAAGTAACAGTTGTCAAAACCCAGTTTGTTCTGTGCTGTCCTGCTCCTTTTGCAGCAGGACATGTGCAGTGCTGCTTTTCACCGAATTGGTGACCACTCCACTGAAAAGCGGGGTCTTCCTTCCTGCTCCAAGCTTCTTTCCCTTTGACCTTCCCCTTCCCTTCATATATTTCAAACTTTCCAACCTAGCTTAATTTCTGCTAAACCTCCTGAAACTTTGCTAATTTAACTTTCATGCTTGTTTCCAAAACCTTTTCGTTTGTCTTTCAAGCATCTTTTCCTTCGATTATCACACATCAGATCATAGTTCAGGACCAATGGCCAATGTGAAATGTTACAGATTAAAAATGTAACCAAACCCTGCATTTCTTCAACATTACTAAGAGCATAACACGTGTGGAGGTCTAGATTGGCCACAACGATTTTCAAACGAACCATTTCATCATGACTGAGCTAAAATTTGTATTGCTTCAACATTAGTGATGTCATCCAATGCCTAATTATTTGGAACTATATATCCACTAGAAATGATTTCTGCTTCCAATGTTAAATTGGTGTGAATACAGTACTGTTGATGATGGAAGCTTTCCAAATTTGACTTGAATAAGGATCTTAAAAGATAGTTGGAGTTTAAGGAGATATTATACCCATACAAGCATAATAGTCTTGTCTTTACTGTACAACCGTTTTTTTTATTCTGTCTGTTTGTAGAAGGTTTTGCAGCAGAAGTGATGTAGGACTCTCCAAAGGTTTTAGGAGTTCACTCAGTTTGTCCAACGTCCTGTTGGCCCTCTTTCTTTTTGTCTGTCTATTTCTCTCTCTCTCTCAGAATAGTTAGGCCATCACATCTGTCCCGGCTTAGGTCTGGCCTGCTCCAGATGCACAAGTTGTTGGATTCAAGTAGAAACTGGGCGGAAGTGTTTACTTTTCCAGAGAAACTTTTTTCTTTTATACTGACAACTCTTGAGGGTATGAGGGAACTGTACATGTTGCTGGGAGACTGACCTCTTTTACAACATAGTTATTGAACTGTGCAAAAAAAAAAAAAAGATTCTTCTTCCAAAACTGTTTGGATCCTGTATAACAAATCGTGAAGAGGCAGATTTCATCAAGTTATTAGTAGAGCTTAACCAGTTTTCATACAGTTTTCCGGGGAATCCATGACTTTACCGTTTATAGCTAGCCGAGAATCATACGCACTGAAGTCGACACTAACGGTGATAATAAAAAATGGCGTTTGGGAGGAACAGCGTGTTTGCACAGTTGGTTGTTATGTTTCAGCAAGGCCCCAAACTAAATGTTTTTTGCATTAAGCTGCTGTTGTTTTGTTCCTCGTTGTCTTTGCTCCAGTTCCTCAATGTGTTTGCTGTCCTATTCTGCTGCTGAAAGCATTACTACATAAGAGAAAGATTTATTCGGGGTCCTTTTTTTCTTGTTTGCTTTTAGTCCCCATCAACCCAAGCTGACAGCGGATCCCGATTCGCTCTGCCAATTTTTAAACCCTTTGTTTGGCAGCCCGCCTCTATAGAGATAGCAGATTTTGAAGTCTGGTTGCTTTCGAAAGAAACCTGGCTGGGCACGGTGGGTAGGTTAGCTCATGGAGACCCTTGAGAAAAGGGCACGATTCATTTCAGCTTCAAATGCCTTTCAATGCGAATTCAATCCAGCCATGAGCGCGAAGGCAAACAACTGGCTTGGTTATTTACTCTTGTTTCCTCTGAGAGTTTGATTTGCTCGCTAATGACAAACAGAACACGGATAACTAATGTCCCAAACAAGGCCTTTTATTTCTGTCAAAGGCAGCAGACCTTATGCGAACACACCGGTTCAACTCCGAGTGCTTTAGCTCTGGATTTCAAGATTGGTGACACATCTGCCTCGTAACAATTGTGCAAGCAACGTTTGGATGACTTCAAGAGTGTCTCCGATGTGATGTGTGTTTTGAATTAGCTTTACTTTATTTGATTGTGTTGGAACCACGTTCCCATGCTCGGTTAAGCGGAGACTCGTCTTGACAACAATTGCGAGGCCGGAAGTCAGGCGATGAGAACGGGTTTACATTGCTATGCGATCGCAGGCATCCTCCCAGCATCGTAAAACTCTCGTTGTGTTAAGTCGCACAGCTGAGCATACAAACAAACCTCACTTGCAGTTTTAAAATTCCTGTTGTTGAAGCCGTGTTTGCTTTGACAAGTATTATTCAACGGTTAAATCCCCAAAACGCAGTTTTTAATGTGGAAAAGTGCATTTCCTCCTTTTATGAGGCCTGACGGATGGTTTCAAAATGTCATATGGATGCTCAGTGAGCGTCATGCTTTATTATTTGATTGTTTTCGTGATTGTCCGCATGAGAAAGTATCCAAGTTTTAAGTTGGTGCCTCCTGTGTGTGTCTTAGCAGTTTTCTGGTCCAGATAAATGATGGAATGAGAAACGGGAAATGTAAAAAGACGTCCCTTGGCTGTGAATTACTCTAGTTCCCAATAACTTCCGATGTTTGTGTGTGCATATCTCAGAGCTTGTGCATGTGTTTGTGTTTAAGACCTGCTGGCCATCCTTCGGTTGTTCTCATGCTAGTCTTTGTTTACCAGAGTTAACGGGTCAGTGAAACACAAGTGTCCGTGATAAAGAAAACGGTTTAATGTAGTTTTGAATAGCATTCACACCGTTTTTTGGTTCAAGATGTTAATGCAGTGACTGTCATGTGGTGAAGCCATCAAGTAAAAATAACACATTTTCCCTGCACCTGCCACACAAGCGAGTGTGCACAATCATTATTTTCCGATGGTTTTCCAAAAAAAAAAAAATAGCATTCATTTTTCATAAATACCACTACGTTTTTAGGAAGCTGCACCACTTGACATTTTACTAATCTTACCTCGTACAAAAAAAGAAAATCTGTTATTTTAAGACTTAATGACTACCTAAGATATAATCCTGATATTCCTGATTTGATTTGATTTGATTTGATTTAATTTAATTTAATTTAATTTAATTTAATTTAATTTAATTTAATTTAATTTAATTTAATTTAATTTAATTTAATTTAGTTTAGTTTAGTTTAGTTTAGTTTAGTTTAGTGGTTTGTTTATGTTTTGTATAATTAGTTTTATTTAGTTGGGTTTATTTGTAGTTTTTTTTATTTTGTTTTGGTTTTGTATGTTATGGTTTGGTTTTGTGTTAGTTTACTTTTAGTCCTTTTGTTTTTATTTATTTTACATTGTTTGATTTGTTTTGGTTTTGGCTTGCTTTTTTGTTTTGTATTGTTTGTTTTTGTTTGATTTAGTTTGTTTTGTTTTTGTTTAGTTTATTTCTTATGATTTGTTTTTGGTTCTTTTTATTTTTCTGTATATTAATCACACCATGTGACTTCAAGATTTAAAGTTTTTCTTTTTAAAACACAGCTTTTTTTCATCATAACAGAACTAGGGTTGGTTCAATAGACAATGCTAAGCTATAGCGGCAAATATATGCCATTAATAAGAGAGCGCAATTCAACCACTCGCGCGCGATCATTCCTGCGCTCGACCTTCTCTTACCTGCTCTCGCCCAACCTGTTATTTTTGGCAGTCGTGGGGCGGGGCTTGGTGTTTTAGTTACCCCCGCCCCCCACCAAACGCCGCCTACGTCGACGATGCCTTCGTCCATCACAATGTTTCACATTTGACATCGTACGATGCCAAATTGGTCAACATCGCCCAACCCTAAGCAGGACCCCTATTTCAAAAATGCTCATCAAAGAATAGTTGCATTCAAGTCAGGGTATGTATGAAATGCATTTTTCAAAAATGTTTCATCCCATTTAAACCAAACCAAAAGTCATACACTCTAATTATTCCCCCATGATTTGACCGGCAGCATCATCTTCTATTCGAAGAGAGGAGTCGTTGTGGCGAAATTGGCATCTTTTCTTCATGCCGTTGGAGACATGGTGGGCATCAAGGCATGCCACTGACTCACGACTTCAAAGTCATCGTCTGTGCTAGAATCTGGGGCAGGGGGGGCAGAGACAAACTGGATCCGAAACTGGGGTTCTTGTGGGATTTCTGTGCAGCACAGCAGATTTTCTTTCTCCTAATTGGAAGTGCATGGCAGTTCTGTTCCAACTCGGGGGGACTCAGATTTGATTGTTTATGCCCACACTGGTGCTCCGCGGCACTGATGTCATCAAGACGAACCGGAGAGGTGTCACCACATGGAGTCGCAGCAGAGCTGTAATGATTAACGATTAGTGTTTAGTCTGTAGTTCACGTTTCATTTGAATCCCGTCGCACATGGCCATTCTTGAATGAGTTGCATTGCATGTGGAAACGGTCAACTGCTGCAATCGAGAAATTACTGACTCACAGTTCAGGTTGAAGCCTAGCGCCAGTAATTGAAGGGAAGCCAGAGGATCCAAAACCATCGTGACCACATCAGAGCGCCTTTAGTGGTTAGATGATGTGTAATCAATGATGTGTTCGGGCATTCGAACACGTTGTGAGAGTATGCCCATCATGCAGTTACATGCAAGTGTTTTTGCTTTTATGTGCCTGTTTTGCGGGGAGTTGGCACAGGATAGAGATGTGTTTGTGAGAGCTCAGCTGGAAACTAGGCCTTCCACAAAGCTGTTATGATGAGCGTTAAAATGCGTCACACATGCAGAATCAGTTTCATGTGCATAAGGAAATGTGCTAAATCCCTGGCTTGATTTGAATTAGGTTTGCAACACCACTTAAACGCCAGATCAAAATTTCAAAATCAAGCGAGAGCATTTAAGCTGTCACTTTTATATAATATCACATAGCTTTGCACCTTTTAAATCCGTTAAAACAGTTGCCTAAAGACTCAAAATGCATTCTGACAATCCTGATTGGCTTGTTACTATGAGAATGGAAACATTTCCTCCCTTTGGGTTGGGTATCATAGTTCTTAGATTTTTGTTTTTTTTTAAATTGTACGGCTTCAGCTCCAGTTGCTTTACGGGATAGCGAAGTGTCCCAATGTTGCATACTTCAGAATCCAGCAGATGTTGCACATCATCCAGATGTTGTTCGCCTACTGTATTGTAAATACTTAGTATTGAACTTCCTACTCTTGTGACAGTGTTTGCATACTGTATGCAGCGTTGGACTTTTGAACTTCCTGACAGTGTGATAAGAAGGGCTGTAAAACAGGTGCACATTAGTGAGGCTTGTGACAGGCACTTGCATAAGCTATAGAACGAGTGGAAACATTAGCAGATTAAAATGTAAACCGTGAGAAATGCAGTTTTGTTTAAACAGTGGGATGATGGATGCACTGATGAAGGTTAGAAAGGAGCAATCAGTATGGATCGAACGAAGGAAGAAAGCAGTAATCGTTTTAGAAAGGAAAGCACAATGATTTATTTACGCAGGGTATTGGAACATACTTAGATAATCATGGATGTGAATCATTTCCATATTAAAATCAAATTATCATCAGTATCTCACCTCCCACTCCTAAATAAAATTTTGAAGAAAACCTGATCCTAGAAGCTACATTGAAAAATGACTACCATTCAGTGGAAAACGCAAAAAAAGAGGATTGCATTTGTTTCCTACAGTCAAACTATTCCTATAACTGTTATAAGATAGAGATATATATTTAATAAATAAAAATAAGAAGAATGCAATTAAGAATAAATGAAGCAAAATCTATAATGTACTAATTTATTATATAGTTTTTATTTTGTCAAGTTTATTTATTTTAGTTTGATGTTGTCATTCTTATTTATATCCTAACACACACACACAATGTCTTTTTTGTTAGTATCTTGTAATGTAGCTACTGACTAATTAATCAAGTTTTAACTTCACTTTTATTTTTTAATTTTACTGTATTTTCTGTAAGTTGTTTTTTTTCATGTGCTTTTGTCATTTTAACTTTTTATTTTTTTTATTTTTTGTTTCACTATTATTTACGGAAGTTCTAAGCAGCCATGTATTATAATTTTTTCAGTCTTGTTTTCTCGTTATCAGGACTTAATTTTCTTGTGATCTCGACATAACACAAGTTGTTTTCTCATTATCACGACCTAATTTTCTTTGCGTGAACACCTGTTTAAGAACACCAGGCAGTATTATCTGCACGCTGCTGAAATTATAGAAATATACTATTTAAAACGTATTTTTTGTTGCCTTGTTATGTCTATAGGCAGCCTAAAAGGTCTACTTCAATAAAACAATCGAAAACAAATTTGTGTTCATTTAATACGTATAAATCCAACAAGAGGTAGTGTACAGTCTTCCCCATCTGAGCTCATTATGCTTACTCCCATGCAGGCCAACCCGCAGCGCAACCTATTCCTAAAGCCTGCAATTCAACCCAGAAGAACAACGCGATGCCACGCACAGCTTGAATCAACTAAAGATATCATTTGATAATAGATAATATGTAATTTAAATATAATCAGACTAAAGTATCAAGGCATGTGAAATAAATATGAAAGCAATACGCTCATTTGTTTTACGTTTCTCAAACAAAACAAAATAATAGGCTAAAATATTATTATTATTAAATCTATTGGTTTCTTTCTGTTCACATTTCGATTTGCTGTTAAATCAAACCTCATTCCTTCAAATGAGTTTTTAGTTGAGACCAGAAAAAAAATTAAGTTGTGACAACGAGAAAACAACTTTTGTTATGTCGAGATCACGAGAAAACAAGACGGGGAAAAATTATAATACATGGCCGCTAAGAACTTCTGTATTATTGTGCTTTTTTTATGTATCTTTTATGTATACTAAAGTGTGCTTCTCTTTCTCAAGGATAAGTTTACAGTACTTGTTTATTTTGCCCAAGAAGCACTTCTTGGGCAGAAAGCATTCCAAATGACATGCTTGCCATCTGTTGATTACAGTGCTCCCACATGAGATGAAAAGTCTCTTTGGAGAAGAGCATCTTAAAAGCTTTGAATACGTCCATATGTTTTTTTCTAGAAAAAAAAAATGCTGAATGTAGAACCAAGAGGAACATATTTTAAAAATAAATTGCCTAAAAATGTTTATATTGTAAACAGCCCCTTTTATTGTATACAGTATATATATATATATATATATATATATATATATATATATATATATATTATAAGAAATTATTTGTTCATTTAAATTTTTTAAAGTTTTTTTGTTTTAGATGAGCTTGACTAATTTGCACACTTTAGTCAAACGATTACAGCTGACAAGAAAATGTTATATGAGCAGCAAAACAAGCATGTACTGTTACATCTGTGTAGTGAATACTTTTCTTTATTAGTGATGAAATGTGGCCAAATGTGACCTTTTATCCAGTTGCATTAACCTGCATTAAATTGAAATGCAGTTTCATGCATTCTTCTGGAAAAACATCCACCACAACCTTTCAGAAGAGATATGTTTATTGTGCTTCAGGCCGTGTCCTTCAGCACTGCAGCCCGCTAAAGGTCATTCAGGAGTCATGCCTGGAGACAGCTTAATTGGAAATCAAACACACACCGTGAGAAAAGGAGAAAGAAAGAAGGCAACAGATTTAAAAGGAGGAAAAGGGGACATGAGTCAAAGAAAGAGACAGGTATAAAGAAAAAGCACAGAGTGAAAACTCTCAAGACCAATATTGATTCACGGTGAAAAGAAAAATGAGGCCAGTGACGGGTGTGGTGGCGAGAGAGAGTGATAAATAAAAGATTAAATGTCCTGACATTGGGTTGAACAGAAATCAATGGAAATAATAATGTTACAATGCACATTTTCATTAGTCTGGGTAGAGGCTGAAGGCGGTCTGCATGTCTAATGTATCAGTCAAAGCGAGCAGGTCTCTGCGTACTCTATTTGTTTTATGAATATAATTTGTGTCACACTTCAGGGCAAATTATATCACAAGGAATGTTTTGAGTTTTTGCTCTGACATACTGTCTCCTTGTAAGTGAATGCTACGTAAATAAATAATCATGCACCCTGTTTTAACATTCTGGGCTGGATTATGGATCAGGACAGTGGACCTCGAACTGTCAGGGGCATCGAACTGTCAGCTGGCATGCAGAGATGTGAATGTGCATTTGTAGCTGTAACGTTGTGACCAGGGTTTCCGCACAGGCTATCTTAGAGACTGTCATTTGGTCCTAAACCAGCCATTGAGGCCATTGAACTATTATCCTGCACTGAACCGGCCACAGAGGCCGTTGAACTATTATCCTGAACTTTCGCTCTGCCCTGAACCACGTCCAGGGGCCGTTGAGCTCTCACCCGGACCTGCCCCGGCTACCGGGACCAGCCATCCCATCCTCTGCTCTCTGATCCATCCAGGTGGGCTTCTCCGCCGTCTGCTCCGCCCTGGAGGGCGTCTCCGCTTTCTGGCCTGCCCAGGTGGGCGTCTCCACCGTCCGCTCTGCCCTGGTGGGCATCTCCGCCGTCTGCGCTGCCTAGGTGGACATCTGCGCCGTCTGCTCCACCCTGGTGGGTGTCCCCCCAGTAGGAGTGTCTGGAAGCCGCTCCTAAAAGGGGGGGCTATGTAACAATCCAGCTGGAAGTGCCAACTAGATCCGCTAGATGGCACTCCAGCTCCATGTGAAGTCATTGTGTGTTTGTCTCCATTATCTATACCTGGACTTTTATTATGAACTTGTGTCTCCACCCACCTTGTCTGTTGCCATGAACACTAATTTGTGTTGTTGCATGGCGAAGATCAACACGACAGAGCAAGACTTTAGTGAGCCCCGGAGGGTGGATTTTATTAACAGAAAGTGGTGAGTAAACAAACAATTGTGTGGTTGCTATGGTCGTCCTCGGTGAGTGGTGCTCGGTGAATCCTTCTCCTTCTGTGCTTCCAAGTGACTGTGGCCGGTGAGGGGTGGATGCAGAGTTGTGCGATGACACCAGTGAATGGGTCCAGGCAGGTGAGGAGCCAATCGGTCACAGCGATTCTGAAATGGAACAGCAAAGAGAGCAAGTAAGTTCACACACCATCAGAGATAGCTCTCAGCCTTCTGGTCCTTGCTGCAGGTTTATATTGGGCAGGAGGCCGTGACCAATTGGTCCGTGGAGAGTGTTTCCAGGTGCAGGAAGTTTTGAATTTTGGTGCGGGCGGGAATGGGAGGGATCGGGAGGTAGCATAGCGACATGATATCATTGTCAACATGATAACCCAGAACCAGACTCCAGGGTGGAAGTATAACAAAGAGCGCTTCCCAGCGCTATCAAACCTGGTACGTTTCATCTTTAGTATCCCCGCATCCAGTGCGCCTTCAGAGCGCGCCTTTAATGTCTGTGGGCGCGTCTTGGAAGAGAGACGCACGGGATTGGGACCGCAGTCAATCAGCAACATTCTTTTCCTCCACAGCAATATTGCAAAGTGATTCATTTGTTAAATTAATTCGTTAACGTTGTTTATTTTATGTTATTTATTTGTGTTGTTTTTGAGCACAGCCTCTTGTTGCCATTTGTTAATTACAGTAGGTCAAGAGGCGCGATAATGCCAGTGTTATTAAGCAGGCTGCCTAACGCTGAATGTTTTTATTCTTATTTGCATTTATTCAAACAGAATACCTGTGACATCTGAAAGAAAAAAACATGAATCTCTTATATAATAGCAATACAATACTTTTTTTTTTCCCTGCGGGACGGGAGAAGACACAAAAACAATGCATCTCTATTATCGTGCGGGTTTTCTCAGAGTTTTGTGTGTGCAGGCGGGAGTGTAACACACACACTGCGGGAGCGGGCGGTAATGGTCAGAAATTTGGCGGGCGGAAGCGGGATGAAGAAAACAGTCCCGCGCAGGGCTCTACCCTGTCACTTCCACTACAGTCAAAAGTCTGGGTGTTATATTAGACAGCAACTTGTCTTTTGAAAGTAATATGTCTCATTTTACAAAAACAGCATTCTTCCATTTTAGAAACATTGCAAAGCAACGAAACATGTTACCCGTTTCTGATGCAGAAAAGCTAGTTCATGCATTCATGACCTCTAGACTGGACTTCTCACAAACGGTCGCTGTGGTGAAGCGGGTCGTGAGCTTTTTCAGCGGCACTGAGACACGGGAGGCAGAGATACACTTGAACAACAACGAACATTTAATGTTAAACAAATAAAACTGAAACAAAGCAAAACAAACCCAAACCACAAACATACACGCAACTTCATAGACTGACAAACATTCAAGACCAGGGGAATGAAATTATACAAAGACTAATCAAGACTCAAGGCACCTGGACAACGCAGAGAATTAAACACTAATGAGCAGGGCGGGTTACAAATGAGAGGAGCACATGGGGGAACAGAATGAAAATAAAACACAAAAGCACATGGAACAGATAAACATACACAGAGCATCACATTGCCCTCTCCCTATTCCAGACGCGCAGGCAGCAACCCCAGTCTTTAACCCTCTGGAGGCTGAGGTGATTTTGGGGCCCTGGAGATGACTTGACATGCCCTAACATTTGTGCTTATGTCAGCTACTTATTACACTGTATTGGCCAACATGTATTTTTTTTTTTATTCAGCACAAACTGTGCTACAATAATATATGAGAAAGGCAAATGTACATGCTTGAGTTTTGTAGAAAAAAAATATTATGCGTGGTTAGTAAGTTTTGGAGAAAAAAAACTAGCTGAAATAAGATCGAAATAACCACACTGAATGGGCCTGAATAAGACTTTTGAGTAACCAGTCTTGTAGGCTAGAATATTTACTTCACGTGAATATTTACTTCATGTGAAAAGTATTCTGTTATTTCATTCACAGAAAACATTACAATGATTTACATTTTGTAAGTTAGTTTTTGGGTCAGCACTGCTGTATGTGTGGGAGTGACAATGGCCATGAATATTTATGCAATTCACACCTGGAGAGACAAAAGACACTTCCCCACTGGCTAATGTTCCCCCATCAAGATAGAATGCTGTGAGGTAGCCTAAAGAAACAATGTGACAAGACTTAAAGACTTGAATCTTTATTATTGTAATTGCTCTGTGTTTACAAGTGTGTTTTACAAAATATTATACAAAATTAGTTTACATAAAAGTTTACAGAAGACAGTGCAAAAAATACAAAATACAAAAAAACAAGGCAAAACAGTGCAAACAGGGACAGTGCAATAAAAACTATGTTACCTACTCGCTCACATGGTGCTAGACATAAATACATGTTGTGTTATGTTTAAATTTTATGTTCTGGTTAGTGATGTCCGGATCCGGATCGGCCTATCTGTTTTGCACGTTTTGTCAGTAAAGTCAGTCCTGCAATCAGCAATAAATGCCATCAGGTGTATGATTTCGTATCGGGACATCAATATAAATTGTATATTATCATCAATATATCAAGATCTCAATATACATCAAGTTATCAATACATTATCATTATCAGTCACTTCCACAGTCATGCATAACACAGATAGGAGATTTTCTAGTGTCATAGTAATGTAATGTCAAGTACATCTTTACAATGTAAACTCAATTACATATTTACAGTATGTCTGTGCACGTACTATTATTCTCCATCGCACTGAGAACTGAATGGTCCCTGTGCGTGGTGCTGTTGAGGGCAAGCGTGATGCAGCCACATGCATAAAAAAAAAAAAAAATATATATATATATATATATATATATATATATATATATATCACATGGTTAGGATACATTGTC
>JAUCMU010000053.1:15699939-15721402 GCA_032275025.1 Enteromius treurensis | reverse complement strand
AGTAGATTTGCCATCTCGAAGCGAGATTCCTATTCGTCGGTCACCGACGTGACTCGGAGTGACCGACTGAAAGGGAATGACATTGTTTCAGGGTAGTACATTTAGGACAGTATACGCAGTTTTTAAATTATGATCTGTTTATATGAAATGTATTCTTAATTTTGAAAAAGATCAATACATATATATATATATACATTTGTAATTTGCAAGATTTTTGTGTTAACTTTAGGAAAAGCTTGCTTGCATCAGGTAACTACGGAAGTTCTAAGCGACCATGTATTCTAATTTTTTTCTGTCTTGTTTTCTCGTGATCACGTCTTATTTTTCTCATGATCTCGACATAACAAAAGTTGTTTTCTCGTTATCACGATTGAATTTTTTTTTATGGTCTCAACTAAAAACTCATTTGAAGGAATGAAGTTTGATTTAACAGCAAATCGAAATGCGAACAGAAAGAAATCAATAGATTTATTATTAATAATAATAATAATAATAATAATTTAGCCTATTATTATTATTTCGTTTTGTTTGAGAAATGTAAAACAAATGAGCTTATTGCTTTCATATTTATTTCACATGCCTTGGCGGCCTTGATACGTTAGTCTGATTATATTTAAATTACATATTATTTATTATTAAATGATATCTTTAGTTGATTCAAGCTGTGCACCGCGTGGTTCTTCTGGGTTGAAGTCCAGGCTTTAGGAATAGGTTGCGCCGGCATGGGAGTGAGCATAATGAGCTCAGACGGGAAGACTGTACACTACCTCTTGTTGGATTTATACGTATTAAATAAATACGTAAAAAAAATTGTTATCGATGGTTTAATTGAAGTAGACCTTTTAGGCTGCCTATAAACATAACAAGGCAACAAAAAATACGTTTTAAATAGTATATTTCTATAATTTCAGCAGCATGCAGATAATGCTGTCTGGTGTCCTTAAACAGGTGTTCTGACATGTTTTCCTACCCGGGCTTCCTGCACACGCGCAAGTCAATATTGCTTTATTTTTTCTCACCCTGAACAACAATATTTAATGTGTCTTCATTGCTGTAAGGGTAGGTTTAGGGTTGGGGTAGGTGTAGACATTAATAAAACACAAAATGATAGGTAGAAAAAATATATTTATTGTTGGTTTCCAGTAGCTGTATACATTATAGTCAAAACCGTGAATATAACTAATTACTATATTTGCATTACTGTTCAGGTAGATTTAGGGTTGGGCACCGGACACGCAAAGAAAATTAGGTCGTGATAACGAGAAAACAACTCTTGTTATGTCGAAATCACGAGAAAATTAAGTCGTGATCACGAGAAAACAACTTGTGTTCTGTCGAGATCACGAGAAAATAGTCGTGATCACGAGAAAACAACTTGTGTTATGTCGAGATCACGAGAAAATAGTCGTGATCACGAGAAAACAACTTGTGTTGTCGAGATCACAAGAAAAATAAGACGTGATCATGAGAAAAAACGACGGAGAAAAAAAAATGTATTATACATGGCCGCTTAGAACTTCCGTAAATATTAATTCTAGTACTTCAACTTGATTTCAGTTGGCCAGGCAACACATGTATTTTAATTTCTATCCATTTTTTTTAATACTTAAGCTTTTAATTTAATACTTTATTTAAACTTCATTTCAATTGCAAAAAAAAAGTATTTTTAATATTTTTTTTTTTAGTTTCAATAAGCAATAACCACACTGACGCCCATCTTTCAAGAAAAAAGAAAATCATTTAGAAAGTAACTGCATACCAAGAAAGCTGGGTATAATTTAAACAGACTCATCTGGTTAGTTTGTTTCTTCATATGAAGAATATTTGCGCTGACATTTTAGAGATCATCCTGCATTGCATTTTACTGTCTGCCTTCAATTTGACAGCCACATGTAAGACAGCATTAGTCACTGAAATTAGTCACATTGTCATTTAGGACTGATTCTTACTACAACCATGTAGCCATGTTGAGAAATTTAGCAGTTGTGTTGTGTCTGGAGCGCTCTCCCACAGATAAATAAATAAGCATTCGGCATAGTTTCACCTCACGTAAAGTCAAGTCTACTTTGTCAATTCTTCCACACATACAGCACATACACACAGAGAATTGAAATTAAGTTATTCTCAGACCCTATGTACATACAGATAACACTAATAGTAGAATATAAATACAGATATTT
Organism: Enteromius treurensis; assembly: GCA_032275025.1. Lineage (NCBI taxonomy): Eukaryota > Metazoa > Chordata > Actinopteri > Cypriniformes > Cyprinidae > Enteromius > Enteromius treurensis. The sequence continues at coordinate 15,719,222 of JAUCMU010000053.1, read as the reverse complement.
AAAGTGGAAATATACAGATATGGACAGTAAAAGATAAATAAAATGGCAGATGTTAGTGCAAACCAGTAGATATAACCAACGGTACAGATAATGAGTAGTGCAAAATGAGCTTGTCAGTTTGATTAAAGTGACAAAGTATACAGTCATTATTACTGGGATCTGTGACCTAGTTGTTTCCTCAAATGTTGTCATAGCGCTAATGTTTCTCATTTTTCCCGCCTATTTCTTAGGTTCTAAGAGGGCCACAGCTCATCGCAGTGGCGTCGACCGACGGGACCGGCGGGGTTGACGCCTCTCCACTCCAGGGTAACGATATTCAGGTGCAATACGTCCAGCTTGGAACGGTGACCGACCACACCGGCGCAGTACAAGTGAGATGAGCCAAAAACACACACAGTCACACACCAACACACCTTACTGTAATAGCGTTTTCATCAAAGCTGTCAACATTATCTATGGGGTACAGCTGTTTTATTTAAGGGAGGATTGTATTGTGGCTCAAAATGACTAGCGATGTCACACAATTCTGCGCCAATGCCGCTGGGTGGCGTAGTGACCAGTATATATAACCAAACTCGCTCTCTCTCGCCATGTGTTCTTTCTAGAAATCGTATGCAGTGATTTCAACCTGCCCTCCGCTCTCACTTTTTGTTAATCAGCAACCCAGATCAGTTTGTTTTCCCTCGGAATAATAAATAGCCCTTAGTTGTCCTTTTCCTCCCTGTCTATTTTCTGGTTTTTATCCCTCTTTTCCATCTCATGCTCTACATCAGGTTCTCAACATGCTCAAACGCTCCTTGATGTGTGTTTTTATTCTAATCACTTCCCCATGATGGCGTTTCAGGGCCGCTATATGACGTGCATGCATATTCCAACACATTTAGAGGTTTACAGGTCGCCACATTTCCCCAGCTGCTCTCACCTGTGAGGGTTCAAGCTAGGGTTGATCGGCGCAGGCACAATTTTACTTGTATATTTGACATCTGCTTTTACGTTTCTGTATTTGGAGAAAAAACGTCTTCTTTTTTTGTGAAACAAAGAACAATCAGTTAAACCTTGCGATGTGAAATTAGTGGGTCATATTTTGGTTAGCAAAGATTTTGTGGCGAGAGAAAAAACTATAAAATGATTTAACATAAATAGTTCACCCAAAAATTACATTAAGCTGAACATTTGCTCAGGCTGTCCAAGATGAGTTTGTTTCTCCATCAGAACAGATTTGGAGAAGTTTAGCATTACATCACTTGCTCACCATTGAATGCTCTGCAGTCAAAATAAGAGTCCAAACAGCCGATTAAAACGTGACAATAATCCACACCCCTCCAGTCCAACAGGTAATGTCTTGTGATGAGTTAAGTTGTTAGTTTGTAAGTTTAATTTTGGGTAGTCCATAATTCATAATAAAACATTCTTGACTGTAAAAGTCGTCTGATCTGAATCAAAAATGCACAGATCAAGCACTGTTAACCAGCAAAAATAACCTTCTAAACAAATATGATGCATGTACATCAGTTTTCCTCTTGCGGAAATGATTTACCGCGCTCGCCAGTATCAGTGTTGTGCTCACTTATTAATGGCATAGATTTGCCGCCAATCCCGGCATAGATTAAGTGGGTTTTTCGTGAGCTGGTTCCTGCTGCTGCGGCGGCGGGGCGGAGGATTGCAATGCCGGCTCAGCATCATGATGTCTATCAGCCATCGGAGTTGGACGACGGCATCGTCTAATCGATCCCAACCCTAAACTGCACTGCCCCTGACTTCATTTCAGATTACTCCAAATCTCTTCAGACGAAGGAACAAACTTATTTAATATTAATTTATGGCTATTCCTTGAGTATATACAGTTGGTGCTTTAATGTATATCGTTCACAGTGCAAGCTACTAAAAATACAGTATTGGTACGTTTTTAGGACAGGAACAACTAATCATGCATTTTGCAAGTTTGTTTCAAAATGTTATGGAAAACCTGGAAATTAGAAGAAAAAAGTGTTTACATTATAAATAAAATTTGATATATTCAAATCTAATGGAAATCATTGATTAAAACGAAATGTGTTTATTGAACAAATTATTTAGCGCTTACAAATTTAATTCAAATTTTGTATTGTTTGGTTTTGATTTGCTTCTATTGTCCTTTGGATTAAATGATCTGCTGAATGACTAAATGAAAATATAATTGGATTTGTTATACTGAGCAATTAAATTGATCAAAAAATAGTACTGAAAGTCATGGTAAGTCATTTATCCCGCACACATTTTTGTCATTTTGCACATTATCATCAAATAAAACGGAGTGAAGCGGTATTAACGAATGACTATAATGGCATATTGACAGAATTAAAATATTTTCTCTGAAAGTCAAAATACCAAAGCTAAAAAAAATCAACCAACATCAAACATTTGAAAGCTTTTGTTGTGAACATCCCTTTTACATTTTTTTAAAAATGTGTTCTCAAGCACTCCACAGACACTTACGCCACTAGCACGCACCCCCAATATGGCTTTTGTGAGCGCAGGAATGTGGGCTGTTTGGTAACAGGGAGGGGGACGAGGCTTTTACCACAGTTGCCCTTTAAAGTGGTTAAGCTGGTACAACTAAAACCTCTTTAGACCTTAGGGCGCTTATGGTTTAAATAGTCTCAAAGGGCATTTCCTGCTTAAAATCAGTGCTTTTTTCCAATTTGCTTTGTACACTAATTATTTCAAAAGAAAAAAGTTGTCTAAACGACTTTCCTTCAGTGATGACATCACCAAGACCTCTTATCTTTAAGCCCCTCCTCCTTCTCTATACTCTGCTGCAAACAAAAGCCATAATAAACAAGCAAATATCTCTTTGAAGTGCATTCTTTCATTAGATGTGCTGTAACTGGGCCAAATTAGTTGTACGGGTTTTTATCTCAGTGACCTGCATCTTTCTTTTTCTGCGTTTTGGCCGACCTTCAAGTATGTGTTTTCTCATCTTTGTCTAGGCAGGCTGTAGCAAACCCCAGAAAGCAGTTTGTGGGAACTGCTTGATGACTGCCTGCTTACCCAGTCCCCATCAGAGGGTCTTAGATTTACCTCGATCCTCACTTGTTGCTTTCCTTGGTGGTCTGGACTCCTTCCAGATTGGCTCTGCAATTATACTGTAAACATCAAAGCCGTTGGAAAGTTGTTAATGGGCTTTGATGCTTAAACGGAGCACCGCATGCGCAACATTTGACGCAATCAAGCGAGTTAATCTCCGCGAATCGATTATAGATTACTACCGCTCTGTGACAAACCACCTGTCAGTGTGACACGGGGATAAAATAAGCAGCTGTCTGAGGAAATAAATATGGATTATTGCGTGAGCTCACTCAGTGGAGCTGTGCTGAAGTCAGAGAAGTGAAAAACTACCTGCTGTTTTTGAAGAAATTATTCGGTGGGAAGTGTGTTTACATGTAAATCAGTTCTTGGATGCTTAATATATTGCTCTGTTTTTTTTAAATAAAAAATTAAAATAAAATTTTCTTTAAAAAAAAAGCTTATTAGCTTTATTATAGCTTTAATGTATTTGTTTAAAAATTGTAGGCAGAGTGTCTATATAAATGCTGAAATTAATTTGATTTGGCATTCTAAGCAGTCTCAATGAATAGCAGCTGTGATTCGATTTTTTTTTTTTTTTTTTGCCATTTCTTTTATTTTAGCCATGGAGAGTGTGTCAAAAAACATGAAAAAGAAATTAAATTGTATTTTTAATAACATTATTAAGTGTAGAATTTAACCTTGTTGAGAAAAACAGATCAGATAAAATAAAATAATAAATACATACTTGCATTCATAACATATATTTGGATATTAATTAGATAATGGGGAAAAACATAAAATATCACGATTACAAAAAAAGAAATAAAACCTTTAGAACATTAGTGGACCTAAAAGAAGAATTCAAGTAAATCAAAAATAATAATAATAAATAAATAAGTTGGTATGTACGGTTAAGAAGATATCAGGGACAAAAATTTTATTAAATAAAAAAAAGTAATAATAACAGTAACGTTGGAAATAAATATATATATATAAATATAATATAATATATATATATATAGAGAGAGAGAGAGGGAATAAAAAAAATTATTATTATTATCATTATTATTATTATGGAATTTTTTGGAGAAGTTTCAAATAGTTTTTTAGCGAATTTTGGGAATGTGGACACCATCGACGAAAACATTAAAACAAACAAACATAAAAGGAAGATTAGTGGATCTAAAGGAACAATTCAAGTAAATTAAACTAAATAACTAACTAAACAAATATACACATGTTTTAAGTGCGTATCATGTGGACATCAGGGACAAAAATAAAATATCATGATCACAAAAAAAACGAAGACCAAGAAGAACAAGAAGTGAAGAAAATGTAAAAAAAAAAAAAAAACATTTACATTTTTATTTTATTGACCCGTTGCAACCTACTTGATGAGCAAAGAAGCCAGGAAATGACATGCAGTGCTTTAAACTATAGTAAAGCTAAATAATTGGTCAACTTATTCACTTGAATCGTTTAATTTCAAGCTGAATGATTTTAGACAGCCGATGCTCAGATCCCTCTGTTGGCATCAACCGCCATCCTGAGGTCAGGGCGCTTCTTCCTATGCGAGTATCAGGATTATTTCAATCGCTCTCATCTGCTGCGCAAAACATGTGGTAGTGTTTACAGTCATTTTTCACGAAACACGCCCCTTCATTTTTTTTCATTTAATAGCTTCCATATCGCACATTCGATCGCCGCAGATAAAAACTGAAGAGATGTTTCCGGCCGGGAAGCTCTGTTCTCTCTACAGTGAGTGTTGGCTCTCTTACTCTGAGCTGTCTGAAAGGGATTCTTTTGAGCGATTTAGTCGTGGGCTCTAATGAGTGCCCTCTTGTGGAGCCCCTGAGGAGTTAACACTCAGCACCTAAGATGAAAAGCACAGACTGCGAGTGTCTCGTATCAGACGGGCTGTGTTTTAAGAGTCTTGGCACTCGGGGGCCGTGCCCTTGAGTACAGTTTGAGCTTTGCACCGTGCAGGTGTGCGGTCTGTTCCTCTGGCGTGTGTCGAGGAAGAAATGACTCACTGCTCAGACTCTGAAGTGACTCATCCTGCGTTGTCTCCCCCTGCATCACTCCCTCTGCCTTTTTTCTTTTTTTGAGGGAGTGTTTTCATTTCAGCTACTGAGATAAAGTGTAGCCTTCATCTGACCCTTTACTTTCCATCTCTTGCTTGGTCTTTGTGTTCGTTGTGTCAATCTGTACACCTGTCAAGGTTGTGTTTGTCTGCTTTCACTGCTTCCACTGGTATGGTAGAACGGGACATATTAAGCCTGGGCGAATGATGGGATATATCATGCAGCGATAGATGTGTATCAGCTGACTGACAGGGATTCGATTATATATGGTATCTTAATCAAACAGACGCTTTAGAACATGTTGCAGATAGACAATTCTATTCAGTTTTGTTTCTTTAATGCCAAGAATTCGTTTGGGTGTTTCCATCCAAGATACACTGTTGCTATGTGTTCAGCTGTTTGGACAACTTTCTTTATATCAGGTATTTTACAATGGCTGCAAATATTAATTTGGTGATATTAAATACATTTATTTTAATACATTTACGTGGCTGTATATACAAATTAAAATTTAGATGACCTTGGGAGACCTTGCCCAAAATATATATATATATATATATATATATATATATATATATATACACACTAACATTAAAAAAATTTGATTCAGTAAGATATTTAATGGTTTTTAAAGATGTTTCTTCTGCTCATCAAGGCTGCATTTATTAGATAAAAAATCTAGAAAAAAACTGTAATATTGTGAAATATTATTTCAATTTAAAATAACTGTTTTCTGTGTAAATATATTTCAAAATGTAATTTATTCCAGTGATACAAAGCATCCATGTTTGTTCCATACATGTTCATCTTGCGTGTGAACTTTTGTCTTTGCATGGTTTATTAATGGTTTTAAAACAATCACTATTTTAGCAGTTGCAGTTGGTTTTCTATTGACAAACAATTTACTGTGTTTTTGGTTCTTAGGCTGAAGCTCTGACTCCAGCGCTGCAGACGGAGATGGATGTGAAGGAAGCCATTCAGCTCCAGCAAGCCGAGAACGGAGAGGTGGTTCAGATCCAGATGCCAGGCACTTGAGTCGCGCGTGCAAACTCCTCACGTGTGCGTAAACAAAGATATTCTGCCTTGATAAACGTCAAGGAGAGCGCGAACCCCAGGAGCGTGGCCACTCAAACTCAAATTATTTACTGCCGTCAGTCAGCAATTTTAGATTACTTCCAATTAAAACTGCAGTTTGTTGTAACATGTCAGCTCGTATGGAAACTACTGGACAGTCCCACCAAAACCAGTCATGGCGTCCTGTCTGCTTAGTAATGTATAAGCAATGCCGGCTTTATTGCTGGGTCATCCAATCTCTCCGACACTGAACAAAACAGAAAAGAACAGAAGTTTTTTTTCCCCTCTCCGGTCTATTTGAAGTACCTCATATGCAAGGAACAAGCATGTTTAACTAAAGATTCGAGCAGACGGTCGAGCTACTGGGTTTAAACAGGTCACAAGTGTTATTTTTTATTGCATAACACTTTGTAGACATTTGCTTGTATGATATTTCAAAAAAGCAGCGGTGTAAAGTATGCTATAATCCAAGTTTTTTATGTTTTGCAATCCTTTTGTGAATTATGTGTGCGCGTGTGTGTGTGTGTGTTTGTATTGGTGAAGATCTGGGGGTTTATTTGAGGGCCGCCTGTCTTCATTCATCAATTATCAATTTGTTTTCATAATGGTTAGTCTAAATATTTTTTGTTTCATAAAACATTATTGTACAGAAAAAAATAAACTACTGAAAGTTTTGTGGAGCTTTTGTAGGGCAGTTTACAAATACACAGGAAAATGAGGACAGTGAACTGTGTTAATGTATATGAAATATGTACTTTTTCATATATATATATAAATGTATATATACATATATTTGTGTATGAAGGATTTGTTCAAACTGAATAAATTACCTTTGTTTTGAAATACAGTGTCTCGAGTAACAAATGACAATCAACATTAGCAAAATTTCTGCAAAAAGTCATTGTTAATAATGTATTGATGTTAAAGCGCAGCTCACAGGCAAACTGAAGTGAAACTGAAAGCAATCACAATTTTTAACATCTTGATTCAAAAATGTCAAATTAGATTTTAAAATGTATTTTTTTTATTCTGATTAGTGGTCAACTAAAAAGGTTTCATGAGCTGATTCTTAAATTATTACTCAAAATGTGTTGAAATATTCTTACAAAGTACATATAGTTATTTATTGTTACATACTTTACCCTTAAAGCTGTCCATGTTTCAACCCTGTCACAGGACCTTTGAAATTGTTGGCATGGGTCTATAGATAAATGAGTTCATTCTGACTTGGTCCTTGAAATTTGTTATTGAAAACAAAATAGTTCTCTTTCAAAACATGTTTTGTGTCAACCCTGTTACATTCCAAATATTGGGGGGTTGAAGATTTGTGCAAAATATTAATAATATTGAAGTCATTATTTTTGTGCTTTGTGAAGAGAATTATTTTGTTAATCAGCTTTTCCACAACAGAGTTGAACATTCACGCTTGACAGGTCCAATATAAGCCAAAATTAAACACAAATGAATGAGAATACCGAGTTTAAAAAAAAAAAACAGTCAAAATGATGCCAATCTCTTTAATATAATGGAAAGAACATTTCTGAACTTGATACAAGATAACGGGGGTGAACATTTTAGAATAAAATGATCAAATGAAATAAATGACATTTCAGTTGCAGTGTTCCTTGTAATTATGATTTGAAACCTGTTCTTTTTTTAACCTTGTTATTAAAAAAATATTGCAGGGTTGATTGTGCTGTGCAAAATGTTCAATAAAGTCATTATTTTTGAGCTTGACAGGTCCAATATAAGTAAAAAATAAAATTAAAGCAGATGTATGAGAATAAAAAAGTAAAAGAGACTTACCTCTGTTTAAATCATTTTATCATCAGAAAATAAAATATCACAACATAACAGTGTTGAAAAAAATAATTAAAAAAATTAGATTAGTGGTCAACAAATAAGTGATTTTTACTTTTTTAAATAAACTTTTTATTGATTTTTAAATTATTACCCCATATAATAAAATGTGAAAATAGCTTTACAAGAGAACAGTAGTTAATTACTGTTGTTCAATGCAACCTAAAATCTCATTTTTCAACCCTATCACTGGAACTATAATTTGAACGGACGATCAGTTTCAGTGTTCCTTGTAATTATAATGAAATGAATGATATTACCTCATCAACCCAGTTACATTCAGAATATCACAGGGTCGATTTTGATGTGCAAAATGTTCAGTGAAGTCATCGTTCTTGTGCTTTGTGCAATAAGAACAATATTTTTCAGAAAAAAGTTGATCACCATGATTTTTTCCACAACAGAGTTTTTTCAACAGAGAATTTTTTAACTCAACAGGTCCGATATAAGCCTAACCAACCTTACCTCCATTTAAACCATGAGGTCAAAAATGATACCAAACTCTCAAATAGTGTCAACATTATTTTTAACTAAAATATCACAACAAAACAGGGTTGAGCATTACTAAATTAATGAAAAGAAAAAAAAAATTACAAACTTAAAATGAAACAAACCTTTATCTTAACACTTATTTTTCTCTGCAGTCACAACAAAAATGTTATGGAGATACTTGGCACACAAGTTTAGTTCCCTGACAACAGCCCATATACTGCACAGTATTCAAAGACATTGTTGCAAATTAAGTGTCAGTGTTGATTTAGTGTTCAGCCACTGAACAGTCATCGCATGCATTGTGGTTTAATGATTGCAAGCTAATGAGTGGGAGTGATTAGAAGCAAGCGGCGATGCATTTGGTTGCTATGTTTGTTTTATATTTATGTGATTTGCTTCAGTTGACCAGAACACCATAGTGAGAGTCATGAAACTCATGTTTTGGTTTGTTAGATCACCACATATTCTTTCTAGAGCCTCCCCCCCAAAACTCCCACCCTGACTCCCCCGTCTCTAATGGGATAGAGTCAACCTTTCCCCTGTTTCAAACAAACATGGATGGAATATCCCAGATTCTCACAGTCTGGACTTGAAGGCCTACGGCCAGGCACCCCTGGGCCCTTTGTTATGGCAATGGTACGAGTTGCTAACTCATCCTCTTCCACTGCTGTGGGTTTTCGTCAGATTACTCGTATCTTTAGTGTAGAGGCGAGGACAATAATAAAAAATGTTGTTGAGTTTTCCCACGCATGCTGTAACATAATGGTGTATTTTGGATCACTGGCAAAAAGCGTCCTGTATAATCACTGATAAAAACATCTCTCTATTTCCTCTTGTTTTCTTTTTGTCTCAAAGTCTCCTATTACCCGTCTTCTGTACGCTATCCATCCGTCTCTCTTAAGGGATCTATCGCTTTCTTCATCTTTTTCCTCTGATTTCTGGTTCTCGCACTTGTTCTCATCCTCCCACTCTTTTCTCAGATGGTGACTTGTGTGTTGTTGTTTTTTTTTGCTTTTGGCTTTCCTTCTCCTTTGCTACCAGCCTGTATTGGTTTTGTCAGAATTTGGGCTGCGGTGTCCCTGTAGCCCCTCTGAAATCCAACTCGGACTCCCTTTTCTCTAATAGAACTTAGTTGGCCTCTCCCCCATTTCAGAAGATAGATTAAATGGCCTAGAATATGACATTCTAGAGGCTTTAGATTTTAAAACCCAGACTTAGGGCCACTGGGACTGTCTTTGTGGTAAAAAGACAGATTTGCTTGTCGTTTTCAGCTGATGTTGCCATTTTTACGTCTTTTGACAAAAAAATCCGCTTGTTTCTAATAAATATTTCTTGAAATCCTATTTTAACTGATGTCCTCAATATCACTTCCCCCCTGTTATTCCAATCATTCTTTATAACAAAAGCCAGGTCCTTAGTGACATCATCCTCCAGACCAGGATGTGACATCACTGTTAATGGTAAAAGAACAGCACTAACTTTAGGGAGAACTGCTATTTGATTTATGCTCTCTGTAATCTGTCAAGTCACCTTTATTTATATAGCGCTTCATAACATGCAGATTGTGTCAAAGTAGCTTTGAAGTGTTAAACAGGAAAATAAAATTCCACACTGTTACTTTTCTATATATTTTTTTCATGCTGTTTTTTTCCATCTGTTAACATGTACTGTAGCATTATATTTATTGGCCTGACCTACGTCTCCTCTCTGAAATTTTCTTTTTAGGTTTTATCTGATGCAGAGAAACTATGTTTCCCAAGTCAAAACATAAAAGTAGTCTGTCTCCAAAATATTAAATCAGCACTTGTTCATCTGATAACTAAGTGCGAGACTGCCGAGCAGCCTGGCCCACGTACAGCAAACAGGAGACAAGGTCAGATTTAATGACCCTAATGTTGCGCAGTGGCGTATTTTATGTTTTTGACTCCATGGGTTCAAGTTCTGTGTATGATCATTTGAGTGAGCTCATGCTTTTATGTGTGGACTCATGCCTGATGTTAATTTACAGGTTTCTTTTATTTGCAGAATGCAGATTTACATGGTCACAACCATGAAATACATGAGCGATTTCTCAACCCATTTATCTTCTAATAGGATTAGAGCTTATGTTCAAATCTGATTAATGGTCAAAAAATGATTATGTTGGCCCATTACATCATTTAAGACACAGAGCAACACTCCCAAATGTCCCAAAAGATGCTTCTGATATTTATCCAATTCCTTTTTGTTTTTTTTTTAGAAAATTACATAAAGGTCTACTAGTAAAATAAAAATGATGGTTGCGTATCATGGAAAAACCTTTCCAACATGCAAAAACCTTACCTACTATGACAAACTACAAACTATTAGTAAATTTATGACTAATTTTCAATTTTAAATGATTCCACTGTATATAAATTGACTTACAGTATAGTACACTTATAGCTTAATATGTACAGTTTGCTGGGTATGTGTTTTCTTCAAGGCGCAAAGTTAATAAATTACAGATTCACTGGGGTTTGAGTGAGTGAAGTAAAAAAAAAAAAATATATATATATATATATATATATATTTTTTTTTTTCAAATTCTGACATTTTTGTGTGTTTTTAGGCCTGATTTGGTGACAATTATTCATAAAAAAAGTGAAATGTACAAATGTAGTACACTTATAATAGGTAAAGTTGGCTGGGTATGTGTTGTTTTTAAGGTGTAATGTTAATAAATTAAAAGATCAACTTCTTTGGGGTTTGAGTCATTTAAGAAAACATGTTTACCTCTATGAATTTCCTTTGTGAATTACCACAAAGATATCTCAGGCTGTTTTGGGTCACCATTGACTTCCATAGTAGAAACACAAACAGTCAATGGTGACCGAAAACAATGAAAACAATTATTACTGCTACATTATTTGCTTTTTTTCCTTCTTTAACAGTAAATCATTTGAAACGAACACATTTGCGTATTTGTGTTACTTCTTTTAAAAACGAATGCGACTTATTATGGTATTCTATTCAAAACAGTGATATCCATGCGCTTTTAATACTTATGAGGACAGTGTTTTATAATAATACATCATTTCTTTATCCCAATCGTCCGAATGAGGCTCGAGCGGGTGGTGAAGAGTGCAGCTGTGGTCAGGTAGAGGTTAATGGTTCTGCGCTCCGGCGGCGGGGCAGGCGCTCTGACGCGGGGATGGAGAGCTCAGAGATGCGCTGCTTCTCCGACAGGATCCCGTGGCCGAAGCCGACCCTTCCCTCCTGCTTTCTCCGCTCTTCTGCGCCGAGACTTTGAATCACGGTGAGTCCGCTGCTTCCTCCGACATACTCGACGCATGACGGCTCCGGTGAGACGTCACAGTAACGTAAAGCGCGTGCGAACGTCACGCGTAGTCTATACAATAATCTGACAGGTTCATTGAACAGCATCCAGCGCCTGACAGTATGATTATTTAGTGCTCTAGGGATTCAGTAAGTTATGCAAGAGTGAATATTAGTAAGTTAAACTTCTTTTAAACACTCAGTGATTGACTAGCTTGACAACAAACTGATTTTTCTGCAGATCAGCTTTACAAATTTAACACGGTAACTCGTCATTTACTGCAGTTGTTACTCAAATAACTTGGTTTCAGCCATCAGTTAATGATATTACATTGGCAAAAGTCTTCTGAAATCTTAATTCTGTATTCATTTATAATGATTTTACAGTGGTAATAGTATCTGATAACTGTTTCTGTACCCAAACTAATCATTTTTCATACATGAAGACATTCATTATTGTTTTAGAATATCATTATAATATAGACATAATAATAACATTCTTACTTTATAATAATTAACAACGTTATAATATGAAACATATAATTTATATTATAACAACAATAAAAATAATGGTACTTTTTGTTGTTGCTATTGTCAATAAGAATTCATGATATTTTTATTTAAATTATTGTTATTGTTGTTGTTATAGACAATAATTAAAATAATGACCTTATTATATTGATTATATAATAACATCAAAATAATAATTATTGTTAATATTAATAGAGATTCCATTAATATTATAATAATTATTATCATAGACTAAATAATTATAATATATAACAAGAATACATTATTATTATATATATGGAATAATAACTATTATTGCTATTAAATTGTTGCCTAAATAATACTACATATTTAATAATTATTATATAATTATTATAGTTAAAATCATATATATATATATATATATATTCAAATATATTATTATTATTATTATGCAAATGGCTTAATAATAAAAAAGACATATATATATATATATATGTAAGTAAAAGTTTATTATAAAAAATACATATATTTATTTAAGTAAAAGGGGAAAAAAAACATTTGAAGTTTATTTTAAGTCAAATATAACTATTCTGTGAGCATATTAAGAGACATCTGCATTGTTTTAAGAAAGTGGGTGAAGCTCTTTCCTTGTGATTTGCATATTTTTATCTTCAGGATTTATGGGTAATGTAGTTTTTGGCATAAATTACTTGTGAAGTTAAACTAATGCAGATGGCTTCAACATAAGCTTACATCATATGCCGATAACCTCTGAGCTTATGACAGGTTTGTCTTTAAAGCTTTATGAGACATTCAAAACTGATCGTCCTATAAAGAAACAAGCGAGGGTTTTCACTTACTTGTTGTGCTCTATTGGTCCTGTGGGAAGTGACTGGTATTTATTCATTTTGAAAGTGTTTTACTGCTTTTTCTCTGTGGAACAAACTGTCAAGTGTGTTATACACATGCGGCCTGCGGAAAATAGTTTCCTCTAACAAAGTACACAGCATCAACAGTTAATTAACATCGCTTAATAAGCATCATTTAATGTTTTAAGAGCACAGCCAAACCATCAGGTCTGGATGCGGGGGTGGATGAAAGCCGGAGTGATGGAGATCCATGGGATGCTGAGAAAATGAACCAGACCTAAATAAACGGCGAGCGGGACTTTCCCAAACCAAACCTGCACCGAACACAATGTCCTGTAGTTACCCGTGTTTACCAGACCGCAGATCCATAACTGCCAAGATCATAGATGTATCAGATCAAGATGCATCTGCAAAAAAGCTTCCCTCAGACCTTCTTTTGTAATTAGCTTTAAGCAGCTGCTCTCAAGATTTTCCCAGACCGGCCCTGAACCTCAGAAGTCTCAGCATGTCCTGTAGTTAACACTTGAATCCAAACCAAAAGCATGTGTGATGTGTTGTGACTCACTCCACTCATTAACCAAATTGTTTGGGTAGGAATTGTACAGATCAGCTGAACAAAAAAAAAAAAAGTATTTATCTTCATTGAAACGGAATAAATCGCAGGATGTGGGGCGTGTTGAGCAATGGTCATGCAGTTACAAGCGACTGATGAAAGATGAGCACAATAATGGGCTTCGATGGAGGTCTTACTCATAAGGCATAACAGGCTTGCACTGCCTTCAAGATTTTGGATTTAAAGAAATTAAAACGTCAACTGATCAAACACAACACTTTTGATTTTACATGTCATTTCTTTCACATAAATGCTGAATGTTTATTTAGAATCTGAAAATATTTAATCACGGTTTCTAAAAATATTGCTGCTTGCAACAGTGATAAGATGTTTCTTGAGCATCATATTAGGACCATGTGATGCTGAAGACTGGAGTAATGATGCTGAAAATTCAGCTTTTCATCACAGGAATACATTTTAGAATAGAAAACTGTTATTTAATATCGTAATAATATATCACAATATTACTGTTTTTACTGTATTTTTTTAATTATAGAAATTCTCTCTTTGTGAGCATATTAGGGCTTATTTTAAAAGTATTTGAAAACTGACAAGATTTCAAACTTTTTGCGGTAGTGTATGTGGTTGCCATGGTAACACTTACAGTAAGGTGCCGTTTGTTAATATTAGTTAATGGATTAACTTACATGAACAAACAATGAAGGATGCATTTATTGCAATATTTATTCAATCCTTTTTTTATGTCAGTTAATACAAATACAGTTGTTCATTGTTTGGTAATGTTAGTTACAATGTATAACTTGTGATTTTAATAATGCATGAGTAAATGCTGAAATTAACGTTAACTAATATTAATAAATGCCATAGAAGTATTGTATAAGTATTAAAGCGTTATCGTTGTCATGAAATAATTTGAGGGTGTGAATATTTTTTTTTTAAAGTCAGAGTACAATCACTTTTTTGATACCAGTAAAATAAAAAAAGGGAAGTGATAATTCATTAATATATATATATATTTTAAATTGAAAGATCATGTAGACAAGAAAAAATTAATACAATAAAATAATTTACATTTGAAATAATTGTATTACATTTTTTATAATAATTTTAAATAATTTTGTTAAATAAATAAATAAGAAATATAAGGGGAAATAAAACATTATGACATTTTAAATATCATTAATCAGTAATAATTCATGCCATAAATAATCATTAACATTAAGATGTGTAAGGTAAACATAATTTTTTATCGTTGAAAATATTACGATCAAAGTTTTTTCAAAAACCAAAGATGACATTTGAGTAAACTTGGCACGTGTACTCTCAGACTACATTTTTAATCGCAGACGCTCTTATTTGTCCCGCTAATGTTTTGATTCATAAATTCGTAGAACAACATAGAGCAGACACACAATGCTTTCCAAATCTCAAAAATAGCTCCATTCCCTGAACTTGCGCTGGCCTTTCCGCAACGGCACAGAAAGAGATAAAACCCAAGCCAACATTAATACAATTCATTTCAAAACAAATAATCACCCAGTCCACCCAAGGTGAGCGTGAACGTGCCGATGTCTGTTTTGTCTCAGCAAGGCGTCAAGACGATCATAACTATTTAATGCAAATCAAAGAGTTTTAAAGAGTTGAACTATACAGGATGGTGCATGCAATGCCAAGAACACAAGTGTGATTCCCAGGAAACTCATTGCTTGTTGATTTGGATAGAAGGGAATGCCAAATGCGTAAATGTAAAAGAGGAAGGCTACCAGGTTTGATACAGCTTTAACAGCGGTGCCTTCAAATCGTTGTAAAGGACTGCACTTAAATGCCTCATTTGCAGAAAACACTGAAGAGCTTTGGCTCTCTGTGACTTATGGAAGAGAAGGAAGAAGGCTGGATGTGATGCTTCGCCAGCCTGCTGCGGTTTATTGATGTGGCACTGGTCAGGTTAACACATCAGGGTTAGTTAGGGAAGAGTTATTCTTGATAGTTTGTAAGGGATACGCTCCAGTTGTGCTCTTAACAGCTCTATTGTTTTCTGATTGTCAGTGTGTCAATATCGATAAAAAGCAAACTGGGAATGAATAACATGAGAGGCAAACTAGTGGAAAGGAGACAATGAAATCTGTCAGCTTACGCAAAACACATATAGAACAAGAACATAAAAACACAGAAGGACAAGAGATATGAAATATTAGATGGATTACTGTCAGACTCTTGAACCAGACACTGAATCTGTCTTTAGTATGTCTAAAACAACCATCTCTAAAGCTACAAATAATAATAAAAAAATAAATACAATTATTAATTAGTTTGTATATATTAATTTGTATATATTTTTCCTTTTTTTAAAATAAATAATAATTTAATAATAATAATAATAATAATACTTTATAGTTTAATAGAAATAAATAACATTTTACAAATTACTAATTCTTTTTTTTTTTTTTTAAAGAGAATTTGTTTTTAAGTCAGCTATGTGTGTTCTGTGCATATTTATTATGTAAATACACAAACATACAGTATGTTTTTTTTATATTTACATGTTTTTACATGTCTATTTTTAAATCATTTCATATAATTGAGATTATAAATAAATATATTTAAAACATAAACATAACATATTTTTCTGAAATATATACTTGATTATTAGATTGACAGCACTATATTTAAAATTTCAAGAAATGTGTTGACCTTTGATCACACCATGAGATTTTTGCAGAAAATAAAAATAAATGTTAATCAGCAGTTTATATAATAATTAAAAATGTTAATAACAATAATAAATTGAAATGATTTAAGTTTTCTTTTTAAAAATTTAAGTTTTTGATTTATTTTTATATTTATAAATATAATTTTATATTTTATAAACATGTTCATCAAAAAAAAAAGCTGTATTTAAAGAGATAGTTCACCTTCAGCTGGTCCCAATAACTTTTATAGTGTTTTTTTTATACCATGGAAGTCAATGGAGACCAGAAACTGAAGTTGAACTATCCCTATAAACATCTTTTAGTCAGTTTCGATCAGCAGAACTTCCTGCAACACCTGCAAAATGGTCATTTTGGAAGCTCTAACTCAACTGTCATCCGTACTTTTATTCAGTCAAGATCTATGCAATGGAAATGTCGCAATATTAGGCAAAGTCTTGGCCTATTTTATAGCCTCTGAGAATACTAGAATGCCAAAACAGCATAATTTGATTATATATCAGTTGCTAAATGCTTTTTTTTTTTTGTCTGAGTGGGTCTAGGAGTATCATGTCTGTTTGGAATAATGTTCCTATTCCATGGGAAAAGTTCTCTTGTTTGCTAAATGCAAGACGAACGCTCATTTGAACTTATTTCTTTGAACTAAAAAGTCATCTGAGCTTGGCAAAGCTGTGTTTAATTTTCTTTCCCCATATCTGTGTTATAGTTACAAATAGGATAGTGCCAGATGTGGCAGAGGAGTCATGCTTCACTTACAACATTTCATAATTTGGACTCTGTAATGCCAAATTTGCGTGATTGCCAAAAGTTCACGTCGGGGCAACAGCGCCTGTGACAGAATGTTTTGCTGCGGCCGGTGTGCTGTGATTAAATTATTATTAATGGAATGTCTTGAAGGCCAAATATTTGTGATTTCTCTGACTGACTTTGGGTCGCTTCTTACACGCTCTCATTTGTTACAGACAGACAGACACGCAGGGTCGTCCCCCGAGGGTGTTGATCTGGGTCAGATCACTTATCGCTGATCTCTCCACACCGCCTTTTCCCAGCTTCATTTCACTTCTGCTGCGACTGGGAGGGAGTTAATTAGCAGGTTGGTGCTTTGGTAATTGGCAGGCTTTCTTGTGTGTCTGGGAGACTTTAATCCGACATTATGTATAAATAAAACAGTTTTTGCATTTTCCAAAAAAAAAAAAATGGGGTTGTGTGGTTGGTTGCAATACACTGCTGGTTGGTAAGTGTTTTTATTTTGTGAATTATGCGGTTGCTAGGGTGATCTAAGTGGTTGCTAAGTGGCCCAAGTCAGAAAAGCCTGTCTCCAAGTCTTGATGTGCTTTCTGGGGTCACTTAAAGGGGTCATCTGGTGCCACATGCACTTTGACAAGCTGTTTGGACTGAAATGTGTGTTTGGAGTGTGTGTGTACACAACTACCCTACAATTATAAAGATCAACCAGTAGTTTTGTTTCAATGTAATAAAAATAAGTTGCCCCTTCTGAAATTAAGCCATTCTCAAATGCATGTCGGTGTAGCATCACACCGACAGAGGCCACTCCAACAATAGTTGATTGACAGCAGTGCGTCACACAGACTGAACTGGTGTCTTACCTCAGACCCGCCCTGAGTGAGCCGTCATCAGACGAGACGCAGAGACAAGCAAGACTCCTAAGAGATTGAGGTGTTTTGTTGATGAATGTATTAATGAACAGCAGTAGTGATTAACCCCCGACATCTGAGTGACTGAAGATGCGGAGGATTAACGTCACGTTTGGTTCTGAAGGGAAACGCGCCCTTCATCAACCGAAATGCATTTATGTTCGCTCTAATCATTCATGATCCAGCCTCACCTACAGAAGCAGTGAGTATAATGTCTTTTAATGAATCTCCTTTCCTAATAATGTGCTAGTTAGCAAGTTTCACTATGAATACGGCTAAATAAAGATCCTCTGAGAGCGCCTCAGAAAAGAGGGGCGGGGTCAGTGGAGCTCGTGAAGATTTAAAGGTGAAGTACACACAACAGAGTGTAAGGGATTACAGGGAATTAGACACATATCCATCCCCCCATTCCAGGACCAGACTGAAATACCTGATAAGACCTTTAACCTCCGGTTTTCACCAAAATTGGACTCACGTTTCACAAAACTGCCTTTTCATGACTGTTCAGGCCTTAAAATACACTAATACGGACTTAAATAACTGATATGCATAACTGCAAATTGTATGTATCCCACACATATTAATTATCATGTGTTAATCACTCATTGTATATGTACTTGAACAACTATCGGATGGTTTATAGTTTAATATCCGTGGGATCTAGACAAACTAACTAGCAATATGGGTACCATCTTCTCCAATACGTTAGAAGCTGTTTCCCCCATCAAATTGAAAAAGGTTAGAGTAAAACGCATTGCGCCATGGTACAACAGTAATACCCATTCTCTCAAAAAAGAAACTCGTAGTCTTGAGCGCAGATGCAGGAAAACTAACTTAGAAGTTTTTAGAATTGCATGGAAAGATGGTATGTCCAGAGATGGACATGCTTTAAAAGCTGCTAGGGCCAAGCCTATCCACAAACTCATAGAAAATAACCAAAACAATCCAAGGTTTCTATTTAGCACAGTGGCTAGATTAACAAATTACCAGACGCCACCCGATCTAAATATTCCTTCACAGTTTAATTGTAATGACTTAATGAATTTCTTCACTGATAAAATAGATAACATCAGAAATACAATAACAAATATAGATTCTGTGTCGTCTAATATGTCAAATACTTTTGTCAC
>JAUCMU010000053.1:15643536-15653697 GCA_032275025.1 Enteromius treurensis | reverse complement strand
ATTTTTTTGAAACTCTAAATGGGAAAGAACCTAGTAAAGTCATAATATTTAACATTTTAGGAAATACCAGTGGGCTACCGTTATAATAGCAGCCTTCAGCTGACCGATAAATTTTTAGATGGCCGTCTGAAAAGAGATTGATTTTTATTCAAACTCTGCACTTAAAATTAAACATATGACAGTGATTTACAAGGGACATGACTGAAACACAAACCTCTGAGTAGCTATAGAGCACAGAGAGGAAAAATCTGAGGTTGTGTAAACACAGTTTAATCTCACATATACTCATTTTGAGCCAGACCTGTCTTAAGCCGCACCGTTGCTTTTCTTACTTTCCAAATCAAGGGCTCGGTGTGGGTAAGAGACATAAATGATACGGTTTGTATTTCCAGTTTCAGAGAGGTTATGAGTACAGAAACTACTGTACACTAGCATTTTATGTTTGCTTTGTGCGGGTAAATGTTTTGGTTTAAGGAAAAGTGTCTGCAACATCCAGTATGATTGATTAGTTATCAGGTGAATATGAAAAAACAGGAGGGACACACTTTAAACGTACATTTTTGTTTGTTTTA
This sequence comes from Enteromius treurensis, assembly GCA_032275025.1. NCBI lineage: Eukaryota > Metazoa > Chordata > Actinopteri > Cypriniformes > Cyprinidae > Enteromius > Enteromius treurensis. The sequence continues at coordinate 15,653,125 of JAUCMU010000053.1, read as the reverse complement.
TTTTGTCTTTTGTGTTATTATTTGGGCTTTTTCTTGTTTTTGAGCGTGTTTTTTTGTTTCGTTGCATAGTTTTTGTGTTTTATTTCTTTTGTATGTTTTGTTTGTAGTTTTTGTGGTGTGTTTACCTTTTTTGAATCAATGTTTTATTCATGATTCATCTGATCTTATCAAACTGCACTTGTTGAACTGGATTACAATGTTGTTTGATACAACGCCATCTGTTTAATCAACTTAGCCAAAGTTTAATTTTGTTCTGGCCATATTTTTACAAGTGGGATATTTGCACTTTACACGTTAATTAATCATACTTCTTTACTTTAATCCCGTATCCTACTTTGATTGATGTACTGCAAACAAAACACTGTAAGTTGGCATCTGTAGGTAACTCTGATCATCAAAATGCTGGGGCATGTGTATGTTTGGTTCATTATTTCTGCTAGCCTTCATATCTTAAGTGGTTCTAGAGATCTTACATGTTCACATTGGCTTCTGAGCGATACCAGACAAGTCAACAGCTCTTCCGATCTTGGCAGAAGTTGAGAGTGGAAGCGAGAGTCCTGCCGTAGCCAGCAGGGGCTTAGTGGAGCAAATCTTTCCATTTCTATTATATCTGAAAGTTGTTTTTCCTCTGTTGAGCGGTGAATAATGAAAGTTCATGACATTACACGTGCCGTGGCGTTGGGGGAATACTAAAAGAACGGTGAGGGTCTCTGAGAACGAGAGCGCAACAGGAAAAACAGCCGCAGAAAACCCAGAACCCACGTCCAATTTGAGCCTCTATTTTCCCGCCAAAAAAGTGTCTCGGTCTGAGGAGAAGCTGATGCTCGTACAATTAGCCTACGTGTTCCACTTGTGCTTTCCAAGGGTCATGGAATCCTGGCTTCCAAAGTCCAGCCCAGGGTGTACGTGTGTATCAGACGTTTACATAATGAAGAGGGGTCAAGGGTGAGTGTGTATGTCGTAACAACGTACACAGATTTCGTTGTTTGTAGTGTCCTCATGCGTAACTGTTTTACGTGGCAGGTTCATAACTCAAACTGATCGCTGTGCTTTATTCACCCAGACCTGCTGACTACGCCAAGTACGCCCAATGGAGTAACCTTCTAATGCACTGCCATATGCTAATTAATAATAACAATGAGACATTGATGGATGTGTGTAGACTGTGTTAGCAGGTGTTTCTGTGTGAGTCCAGCACACGTGGTTGATAAAAGCCAAAGAAGCGCCACACTGAAAGGTTTAAAAGTCTTCAAATGGGTATTTTAAAATCAGACAAATAGTCATCAAGAAATCACTTTTTTTGAGCTAAGTGTTATAAGTAAATGGATCTTCTAAGTGAAAATGTTTTTTTTATTTTTTTTTATTATTATTAAATTGATCTTGTCAAACTCAATTTCTGGAGGGCCACAGCTCTGCACAGTTTGGCTCCAACCAGCATCAAAGCATTGAGTTTGAGACCAGTAATGTAGGGGATGAGATCTTGCAAGTCAACAGATCTTGTAGGTGAATGGATAAAGTGACCAGAATCTTCTAGGTAATTATGTTTCGTAATTTAATAGATCTTTTAAGGTGAACAGATCTTGTAATTTGCATAGATTTCTTCACAAGTCTGTATTTTAAGGCATCCTGTCTATGAGTGGAACTGAAAAAAAAAAAAAAAAAGAACTGAATGAACAAGGCCTGTTGTTTCTGACGCAGACATGCTGGCCAAAGACAGCGAGAGTGACTGAACAAAGATTAACTAATTTGAACATGATAGTTTCATTCAGTAGGCAAAGAAAGTAGGAGGGCCAGAGTTATTGCACTTTTATATTATTGAAACTCATAATGAACCAAAAATTTACTCACCAACGAGTAGTTCCAAAACTGTATGAATTTATTTGTTTTGCCGAACACAAAGGAATGTATTTCGAAAAAGGTTTGTAACCAGGCTGTTTTGGGTAACCATTGACTTTCACAGTAGGAAAAAAATACCATGAGAGTCAATGGTGACCCAAAACATCCTGGTTACAAACATTTCGCTGATGGTTAAAGCTAATGTCTGTTCCAACAAAAGTGCAATGCAACTAAACATCAAAAAATGATGAAATAACACATTATAATATGTTGTACTTGGTTGTTGTGATTCATTTGACAGTATGCAGCTTGCAGTATAAATAATTAGAGCATCACTGACCTTGTTTTGTCGTTTATCTCCAGATTTTTGGAGTTTCCTGGTTAGAAGTCCCCAAGGAAAAGATCCTTCAATAGGTAAGTCTTTCTGTCTTTCTTTCGTTCGAAGCAGCATCTTGTTTTTAACGCACTACATCTATTTTTGTTCTTTTCTCATTCTTACGTAGTTTCAAATGTGTGCCACTAAACACTAAAATAAATTTTTTGTTTGCCATTTGTTTTTCCCTATTTTATTTTCTCAAGTCACAAAGTAATTCTATAATTCCAGAAAGAACCTTTAAAATCATATTTTTTATTCAATTTAAAATCTCTGCAATGTATATCTTGTATATCTTGTGGTATTAGCCTACATTTTCAATATAAATCTTTAATTCTTTTGCCACATGTTTGGTGTTTTTTGAGCAGTATGCTATGAAGTCACAAAAAAGCTGCATAATTAAGCAGAGGAAATGAGTTAAGAGCAAACCAGAGTTGCATTCTTATCATTCCTGCTTGTCCTTTTAAGACCGTTGACTTTCAGGCTCTCGAATGCTTTTTCACTCTGCCCATATAAGTTTGAGCTAATTTCCTGAAATGCTGATTGGCAAATGTGTTCCAGAGCGGTTGGCGTCATCTTCAGTAAAGCCTCAGTCCTGATGATGTAAAGATTTGGCTGTAAGCTGCTATAAGCTTATGAGCCAGTCAGTCCCAATCAATTTACTCTCCTCTTAGTCCAGTTAAAACTCCACACACAGAGGCCACAGTGGTGTAATGCTGGCGGTTATGGTCTGGGGCACACAAAGAGAACTCCATTTGGATGCTTGCACGTTGTTTTGGCGGCAATGTGACGCTGGGGTCACTGAGAGCTCACGGTTTAGGAAGGAGTTGCCTAAGTTAATGGGACGTGTAGTTTGAAGACATAGTAGTTAGACTGATAACAGAAGAAAAGAAAAAGAGAAGTAAATAATGAGTCGTAAGAGCATCACACCACACATCACTATATACATAAAGAAATCACACAAACTCTTTTTGTTGTACTGTTCATTAGAAAGCTTTAGAATATCTATCTTTCTATCTATCGCTCTGTTGCTTTATCTCTCACTGTCACTCTAGCCATTTCTGTCTGTCCAACTTGGTTTCATAAAAATATTTACCTCTGTGCACGTTTTGTGCAACACCGTTTTTACTTACCTTTCAAAGAGAAGTGTCCACTGAGTGGCGCTAAAACACAGGTTCAACATGTGAAACCTGGCACATTTTTATTACGTTGATATAGGTATGTATTGTGACGGTTCAGATTTGAAATATCTGTGGACTGTTGCTAAAAGTTAATGCTCTATAAAATATTGAAAATATATATCAAATATGTTGAAAATAAGCCCTACACCAAATCCAACCCTAAACCTACCCGATAGTGTTCTCAAATCATATAAATCATATGAAAATTTGTTGATGCAACCGTGTCATTTCAACTTCCTTTTACACAGATTTAAACTGTATTGTTGAACTGTAATTACAAAAACCCATAGATATGAAGCTGAATATGTGTGATGCTAACATTCACAAGCATCAGTTTTCAAATATCCCAGCATATTAATATTGTTTTGAAGGCATAACATGCATTTCTTCAAGTAATTGTGCGAAAATTACGCTTTATTAATCTAAACTATGTAAATATTTGTGAAAAGGAATAAAAGGTGTCAAAGTTTTACTGCCTCTAGTGTTAATTTCTTTTGAAAACTGCAGTGATATGTACTTATTGGTACATATTTAATTTCTCGCTAAAATGTGCACCAAGGTACGTTTATGACATGAGACCAGGTAGGTCTGTCGGTCACCTCATCTCTCTTATCTGTCAGTCTACCTGTCTGTCACTCTATTTAGTCTGTCTGTTTATCACTTTGTCTGGGACTGTTGCTTTCTGTCTTGACAGAGCTGATGACAACATGATGGATTGTGTAACTACATACGCTTTTCGGTTTAAACATTCATAGAATATAGCGTGTAAAAAGTTACAATGACAGAAAATATTAAATGTGACTTATTAGTGCAATGTTTTTGCTGTCAAACCGATTTTTAATTCATAATGGTGCTTGGGGGAAATATTAGAGCTATGCACTTTTTGCTCCTAAAGGTAAGAGTAATACATCATTTGAAACTGTGAAGGGTCTTTTCTTTGCTTGCGCTCACAATAATAATAATAAAAAAAATCGGCTTTTATAAATAAAAGAAAACAAACAGGACACAATTTCTCTCGTCACTTCTCAGTGAACTGAAACTCAGTGGATACTTGCCTCACAGAAATTATAAATATGTTTATAGGAAGCTTTGAATTACTACTCGAAAACAAAAACTCATTCACTATGTAATGCGTAAAGATGCATTTCTTAAAAGCACATCCAATAAAGAGATAAAGAGGCAGAATCGTCAACTTTGTGAGACTAAATGATAAAACAATATTTTATAAATATAAAATAGAAATATCTCTTTGCAGAGAGACTACACTGTGTGAGCTGCTCTTGACAGTCACAGAAACACTGTCTCGTATTATTTCCATTAGTGCCGCAATCTTTTTTCATCAGCATAATTGATGAGTATTTAAAATATAACAATAAGGTGAATCCTAAAACAGGCCTGAAGCCCAGCTCACATCTGAGCAATGGCATGAAAACTGGTCCGAGTTGGGGCCCAAATGCAGGGCTCTAGGAAATATGATGAAGGAAAAAAAGAATGTGACCTGTGTGAATGAACAGTTAGACAAATACAGAGAGAGAGAGCAATTCAAGAGAGACAGACGGATGTACAAATTAGTCAAGACAAAAATAAACCACCAGATAGCAGATGAGGAGACAGAAAAACAAATTTGACTACCCAGAGTCTGCACAAAAGAAACATACATCTTTCCACAAATACACAGAGAAAAGATAAATAAATGAATGTTCTTACAAAGAGCAAGCATGCTAGAACATCCAAATTTCCCTTATGTGAGTGATGTACGATTTCAGCACTAGGAGACAAAGAAAGCAAAAGGATTAGTTTGAGTTATTTGTCTTTCAGCAGAAGCTTTTTATCAAAAGAAACTTACTGGAGGAAACTCAGGTTAAAGACTCTGCTCAAAGGTGTAATGAGGATAGGACGAGAGAAACTCACAAAGAAATGTTCCGGTGGTATTTCCTCTTAAAGTCAGGGAAAAAATGTCTATGTGATTAATATTGCATTAAAAAAAGTGAATCATATTGTATTTATTACAGTATTTAAATCTATTCAAATTAATCTGGATTATTCAGTAACTTTATAATCAATTGACAGCCCTTATTGGAACAGATAAATGTTCGAATATTTAATTTAAGATGCTTTAGTCATAAAATATATACGTTTATATGAAGAGTTTATTTGCAAAAACCAATAACTCCCAAGTAATTCCAAGTAATTTCAAATATCACAGGTTCATTAAGTTTATCGAAATTACCAATTCTCAAATTACTTTCAAAGTGAAAGTAGTCCTTGTCACTTGACCTGAATACCTGAATACAAATGGGTTATCGGCTTCTGTTTAAAAACACCAAGGATACTTGTCTGCTTCTGCAGTAAAATGTAAACTCGCAGGCCAGTCTCACGGCAGTTCGTACATATTTTACGAGGTGGCTAATTTATACAAATTCGTACAACCTAATTTTTTTTCCTAAATCGTACGTATTTTATGAGTTGCCAATTCGTATGAATTTGTATGAATTTTCTACACCTAACCCCACCCCTAAACGTACCCTCTCTGGGGTTAAGACAAATAAGAGTGAGGTCGTTCGAAGAAGCATGAATTTTCCACCTCATACGTATACATTAGTGATGCGCGGGTCAGGTATTTTTCCAAACCGCAGGTCCCGCTTTTAAAAAATTATTTGGCCCACCCCAGCCCACCCCACACTACTTTAGCTATTTTTACAACCTGCCCGACCCCCAACTGCGACCATTAAATAGACATACTAGGCATTGTAATTTAAATGAAGACCGCCTTTATTTCAGCCTGAAAGTGCTTGGAACCATCGTCCTGTAAAGTGGCAACTAAATATGATTATGAATATGAACGATAAATCAGGTTATATTAATAACAAGATAACGACACACATTTTAAACATTTACAAAGCAGCGTTTGTAATCTAGGTTAAACATTTTTTGATTTTATATTTGTATAGGGCATGCCTACAGTTTACAGCCTACGCTAAATAACCACTGACATCTTTTTTTCATTTATCACACGGGAATTGTTCATTTACCGTTTTTACGTTCGCAGTGCAAAAAAAAGAATGGCACCCCCTGTACCGGGGTTTAATCTATTTTACCTGGACTCCAGCACCCGGCCAGCAGAGCTGAATGTGCACTCGCTTGATGCGCTTGTGGCTGGCAGCAGTAGCAGCTCGGCGCATTCGTGACTTGTCACGTGACGTAACCTTATCAAAGAACTTAATAAAATATGAAATTAGATATTCCCAAATATTTAATATAGGCTATACGGAATTGCACGCAACATATATGGATTTTTAAAATTTAATTTAGTTTTTAATGACCCGCCCCAACCCACCCCGCAAATAAAGTGACAATTTCTTTACCTGCTCCAACCCGACCTGCGGGTTGCTCGCGGGATCTGTGGATTACGAGACGACCCGCGCATCACTTGAATACATACTGTGGCGAGGCAGCCGCCTCGATGGCCAATCATCGCCCTTCCCCGTCTCTTCAGCGCCACACTTCACCAAGCTCCCGACAGGGGTGGGCGGATGAGAGGAGGGGCTCAGGACTTGACACACCTGTCGCTGTGTGATGAGGTGCACCAGAATCTAATGGTGCTTCACCGCCGCTGTTAAAAAGACTATGCGCACCTCTCCTCGGGAGAGCGGTCTCTTCCCCTTTGTGCATGCACGCTGGTGTCCTCATGGGTCCTCTCACTCAGGAAGACTGGAGGATCAGCACCGGGGCAGAGAACCGCGGGAGGAGGCCTCCCAGCCACCGAAGCGGTAAGTGACTAAGCTTATGAATAGAGTCATTACCCTTTGGCTGGTGAGGGCGATCACTAACTCCCGGTATCTCTGTCCCTGGTATCGACGTCGAGCGAGAGGGTGAGCAGCCCGGAGAGGTACCCCTTCCCACTACGACTGTAGCCTGGTTGAGGAAGGTAGCACTCCTAGCACATCAGCAACGGGAATGTCTCTTGGGGGAGGGAATGTGGCGAGGCAGCCACCTCGATGGCCAAGGGTGCGGAGGAGGATTGTTGCGAGCCATCAGGAGACGCAAACCCCCTAAAAGCGAACCATTGTCGGAGGAAAGAAACCGCGAGAGAGAGGTAGAGCCGCCGAGAACACAAGAGCAGCAGGAGGAACGTAAGCTCCGCCCCTTTCCAGGACCCCCTTCCCTCATGCACTTTCTAACCCTCACCGAACTCAAGCAGCACGACGAGGAAAACAGTTCCCCTTTTTATTTTGGACACCTTTTCCCCTTGGACACTTCATTTTGTATTATTTTGTGAAAAAAAAAAGCCTCTCCGAGGTGTGATGTCACTCCCACGGTGTCTGTTGTTGGCTCCATCACATGACAATAAAAATTGGTCGTAAGACCAATGCCTTGAAAGTTGACAATACCATCTTTTTGATACAACATGTTTAGTATTCAATTTGCGCTATATTCAGAGAATAATATACACAATCAGCTTTTTTTTTATTGAAAGTCTGTTTTTTTGGGGGGGTCTTTTTCAAATGACTTTATATGTTTTCTTTGATTCTTCATTAAAATTGTACTACAATTTTCTATTTGTTTACTAAATAATTAAACAAAATAAAAAGAATCTACTCAAAAGATTTATTTATTCAGAAGTTGAACCCCAGTGGTCACTCTGTATGTTAGTAAATCACTAAAAGACCCAGCAAATGGATCACAAATTTGTTTCTTTTGACAATTGGCACATCCAGACAATAGTGATACCATTGTATATTTTTGATTCACTAAGAAGATCCAGCTCATCAATTAATATTGAAAAAGAACCAGATCTCTCTTCCCTTCCCTGATTCTCAGTCCAGAAAGAATTGGTGTGGGATGAGACTTACTCAGATTGTTCTAAACCCGGACCAATTACACAGCGAAGTGAAGAAATGCACGAAAAAGCGAGAGATTAGGAGTGTAAGTAGTGCAGGATGTGTCTTAAGCTCAGGACTGAAGAGCATGTCTTTCTTAGTGCTCTTTCCAGCCTGGAAGCTCAAGATTTGTGTGGAAACTGGGATAGCATCCATTGTGCAGATCCGCGTGATCCTGCCAGAGAAATCAGGTATCAGAGCTCGCACCAAAGTGCTACATTCCCCCCACATGCTCAATAGGAGGGGGTTTGCACGGATTCGGCCTGCCCTTTGAGCCAGAATTCTGAAAAATCAAGGGAAATAAGTCCCCTTGTTTTCAGGAGCAATTGCCAGATATTGTGTTTCGGTAAGAGCTTTCAGGGAAAGTAAAGCCATATGAAGCAAATCCCATTAGCTTCTACCAGTATCCACTCCAGGGATGGACATAATACTGATGCATACCGATACAAATACATGCTTCTGATACTTTTGAAACCTCAGATTTCTCACACCTCCTTTCCAGCACTGAAATCCCAGCTCATTTTCTTCAATATCTTCAATGGTCTAACAATGATTGTGTTAAAAGAATGCAATTTGAGCAATACTTACTTTTGTAATTTCATGGTAGAAGACAAGGAAATAACTAAACTTTTTTCTCTCTCTAAACTTCTAGTGTTTTCCCCAAATTACATGTATTTTGTTTTATTATTTGATTTACTTCTCCACTGCGATTTGTCAGATGTAGTTTTGATCACTTTGAGAAAGGTTAACACGCGTTCACATTACATTTCGGACTGAAGAAGGTTTAACTCTTGCATTTAAAATATTTGTTCATTCGTCTGCTTCTTCATTTATATTTATAATATGCATAGATTATAATTATTGTAACACATGAAGAGTTTGGTTTCAAAACGCAATAAACACCACGAAAATCAGTATTGTATCTGTATTGTATTAAAATCTGGATTCGAAGTTTTGATGTTGTTTCTTGGTAAAGAAAAAGTTTTTGCTTAAATTCATCAAAATGGATTTATAGCATTTAGGAACCAAACCCTTCATATTTTACTTTTAATATGACCAATGACTTTAATAGGAATAATATATATACTGTATATATATTAGGGGTTTAACGGTTCACAAAAATCGGTTCGATACGACACAGTGGTGTCATGTAGAGGGCTGCATTGAGATTGGGACCCGCCGGGTCCCGCGGTACCCAACTCAAATCTCGCGGGAGCGGGCGGTTTGAACTTTGCTGCGGGTGGGAATGGGCGGGATCGGGAGGTAGCATAGCGACATGATATCATTGTCAACATGATAACCCAGACCCAGACTCCAGG
>JAUCMU010000053.1:15603692-15643436 GCA_032275025.1 Enteromius treurensis | reverse complement strand
CTTTCGTTTTAAAAGTGTGAGGTCAAGAAAGATTTTTCTTTTCCTTTTTTTTTTTTTTTAAATGAATGCTTTTATTCAGCGAAGATGCATTAACTGTAATTAAGTATTTAAAAAAATAGATATATTGTTCTTTTTAACTTTCTAATGTTCACATTATCCTACAAATTTATCATGTTTCCACATAAATATTAAGCAGCAAGTATTTTTTAACATTGTTTAAATGTTTCTCCAAATAAGCATCCTAGAATGATTTTTAAAGAATCATGTAACAGTGAAGACTGCAGTAGTGATGTAGTGATGATGAAAAAACAGCTTTGCATCACAGGAATACATTACATTTTAAATATAGTCAAATAGAAAACAGATATTAAAACTCTAATAATTTCTCACAATATAACAGTTTATTCTATATATTTGATCACATAAATGCAGCCTTGGTGAGCATAAGGGTTCTTCCAAAAACATAAAAAAATATTTGAACATTAGTGTATATAGTAGAAAACAGATAATCACAATAGTAGATCATCACATCAAATATGTGCCAGAAATGTTATTGTGCATTAGCAGTAAGTGTTTTCTAAGAAGTCTTGGCATCCTAAAACTGAGGACACTACGAGACTATTTTTCAGATTGACAGGATGGGGTGTTGGCACTGCCAGATGTAGTCTGACGGGTTTCCTTTTCCTTAACTGCTATACCTCTGGATGTCAAAAAGGCAGTCTGGATGCCAGAATCTTTGTCAGACTCTGAATAGACAGAGTTCTCTGAGAAAGTCAGCCAAGAAATAAGAACACCCCCTGCACTGCTTTTTCTCAGAATCCCTGAGATGAATACAAAATCACATGCTCTGCCCCAACAAAAACAAGTCCTGTTGGGCCTGCGTGAAGGGAATGGCACATTTTTACTCTGTTCTGCCTCACAACACTTGATTAGAGTCAATTTTATCTAAACTCTTTACATTGTTACCTGTTTGTAAATGTTGCTGTGGCTGATAAATTTCCTCTTTTTTTGTTCTTAAAAGGCCGAATCTACTTCTACTCTGTGGAGCATTTGTCCACCTACTCTTAGAACTTCAGATCCATTTTAAAAATCAAAAGATTCCAGCTGAAATGCTGCCTTTATTTAGCTGTGATTCAAAAAATCTCTAGCTTTTAGATATATATCTCTTAGTCCGGCTCCTGCATATACAGTACATTTTTCCTGTCTGTTTTAACGGAGCATACGATGTGTGCAGCTGCAAGGGTTGCCTGAGGATCTAGTTATTTCCTTACAAAAAAAGTAAAGTGCTAAAGTAAGAGTAAGATCTGATGATTTCAGGTGGAAGTACTATGACACTTGGAAAAACATTTAAAAGTTGTTGTTTCTTTAAGAAATTAATATTTTTCCTCAGCAGGGATGCATTAGGTTGATAATGACAGTCTCATATAATTACAGCAATGATAATGATAGTGACAATAAGACCTATTTATAATGTTACAAAATATTTCAATTTCAAATTAATGCTATTCTCTTGCATTTTCTATTTAAGAAAGAATTTTAAAAAACAGTTTTGCTATGGTTTGCACAAAAAAATGTAAGCAGCACATCTTTTTTTACACTGATAATAATGAGAAATGTTTCTTGAGCAGCAAATCGGCATATTAGAATTATTTATGAAGGATCATATGGCACCAAAAAAAATCTGCTTTGCATCACAGAAATAAATGACATTTTAAAATGTATTTATTTAAAAAAAATTTAAAAAGCAGTTGTTTAAATTGTAATAACATTGCACAGTATTATAGTTTAATGTTAAATAAATACAAACTTGGTCAACCCTTTTTTTTTTTTTACAAATTATCATTCCACCCGTAAACCTTTGAACGGTTGTATATATTACGGTAGGTAATAATTACTCCATTCCTATCACTGACAAGTTACTCCAAGGTACTTAAAAGAACACCATACTACACCAGCACTTGTTTACACTATATCATCATACTACCAAGTCCAAAAACAACATATTTTATACATTTCTATAAATGATTTCAACCATGCAAACTGAAATTGATCTGAACGTACCTGTGTTCATGTTGAAGATCTCTCCTTCTTGTGTTGTCTTGATGTCACACAGTCCTGAAAGACATATCATTAAGAATCAGCGACCCATACTCCTTGCAAAGCAAAGCACTGATTTATCCATGCGTACAGCATGTATGAGAGCAGGTAGCGTCTCTCCCCGGCACGGCAGCATGCTAGCAAGTCTCTAATGTGGCTGGTTAACATCCCTCTTGGGATATGAGGCCCAAGAGTGAAAGGTGATACAAGCCTGGCGTTTCAGCTCAGAAACACGCAGCACGGTATCAAAATACACACCATACATACACATATATCCGCACGCATTCTCAGATCTTACACATGACCACTTTTGGTGTGTCAGAGCTTAACATCTCTTTGAGTTGGTTGCCAGAAACGAGCTGCAGTCCCACACTCCCAGGGGGGCTATTGTAACTAATTAAACCCCTGTTTGGTTTGACCTAGATTACTAATTTTTCAGTGATGGATTAACAGCCCATGTGACTCTACTCCGGAAATATCTGACTTATTTTAGCACAAGCTGAATATTTCAGGGATGGTCTATGATAGGAACACTGTCACTTAATCACATTATAACATTACTTAACTCATAGGCAGAGGCAAGCGCTGCAAATATGTGCTCATGTGCAGGACGCATGTTTCACTTTTAGAGAGCCACGGCAGGCTCGTGTGCCACTTGTCACACATGCAGACCACCCCTCGTTCATCTCGCAAAGTGTGCTTCACCTGAGACCATGCTATTCGAAACCTCAAAATTGGTTACATTTTGAAGGGATAAATGAAATTTCTGTCATCAATTACTCCCATGTCATTCTAAACCATTCTTTCTTTCAGGTTAGGCAGTCATGCTGATTTTGTTTCTATGTAATGAATGCGAAAGCTCACCAAAAAGTATGACAAAGCATTATAAGTAGTCCATCAGACATATGTTCTGAGATTATGCACATATACAAATTAATGTTGTCGGCTGCGTGTCATTTGCTATCTATATATATAAAAATCATAATACAAATATAAAAAACATCAATAAGATTTAAGAGCTACAGCAGAGATAAATATTGACATTGAACTGCAACTTCCAAGCTTTAGTATTATTTATATACTACTTTCTTTATGTTTTAGTTTTAGTAATTTTGTCATGTGGTGGGTTTGGTCTGGTTGTTTTTTATTAATTAATTAATTTATTTATTTTACATATTTCTATTAAGCTTTAATTTATTTTTATTTTCAGTAATTTTGGGAGTTCAAAATTGTTGTTAGAAGTTGTTGTTAGGGCAAGACTTCTCATTTCTAATTTGTTATTTTAGTAATTATTTACACTAATATGCTATTTATTAATATGCAATTACATTTTTAGTTTCATCATTTTGTTATGTGCGTTTGTCATTTTAATTTAAATTTTGTAAATATTTATATTTATCTTAAATTATATTATTGTAATTTAATAATTTAGAAAAAAAATATTTCTGCTAGTTGCTATGGTAACATTTCTCATTTTTACTTTTTATATTTATTATTATTTTTAATTTAAACATTTTTATGTAATATTTTCTTTTTATTGCAGCTTTATCACATTATTTGATTATTTATTATTTTATTTTAATTAACAATAAAAACACTGATAACAACAGCCTTTATTATTTTGCTACTTTTGAAGTGATTTGTTGGCATTTTTTAAGCTTATCAGCTTCTGATCACCAATAAACAGGGAAAAAATGTCAGCATTCTACTAAACTTCCACAGAAAGACATGTATAATATCATGGGGGGGGGGGGGGTAAATAAATAAAACAACATTTTGGGGTATATTTTCTCTTAAAATTTATTTTTTTCTCAAAAATTAAACAATTATGGAAACAACAAAGTAACCTGCAGAAAAGTGTCACACATGGTATCATCAGTATAGTGTAATTAAAGGTAAATAAATATTCACCTTCAGCCCTTAATAAAACATTGAGCCAAACAGGATTACCCCCTGCTGTGTCCCATTAAAAAGGGACTCAGAGGTCATCCTCAAAATAAATCTTCAGACACCACAGCCAATAAATATTGTCAAAGCGGACACTTTTGCCTGTGACACCACAGGACTAAATCAAAGGTTGTAATGACCTGTCAGCAGTAAATGAGGAAAAGATTATGATATTGGATTTCAAGGGTGCAGACTTGTGGCGACAGAACAGCTGGAGGGAAGGGAGCTGGACACTCGCCTAAGAAATGGACACAGCTCCACATTTATATTCATGAGCAGGACTCACACTGGTGATTTTTTCTTATCTATCGGAACATTAGGAATCATTCTGTCCGGGGATATGCCAGGGACACAGAGCCAACAGGCCACACTCATTTTCATAGCCATCAATATTTCAGTGCGGTCGTCAAATAAATAGCTCCACCATGGAAACCCTCCAAGAGGACCAGCAGTAAACACGAAGGCTCCTAAACACCAGTTATGCTGAAAGTATGCATGATCTGTCTTCAGTTTTTGTATACTGTTCTCCAGTCCACCTTTAATATTATCAAGAATCTGACATTTAAAAAAAACAGCATAATATAGAGGTGTAAGAAAATATTGATACACAGTATCACAATATTTAGTTTGGCAATACTGTATCAATTCTCAAAAATGCAATATTGATATTTAAAAAAAATGTATACAAGATTCATGGCAGTTGTTTCATTTTGAGTTCATATCCCAACCGCTAGATAGCAGTCCTCTTATTTCCAATCCTAAACGGTGACAACCCGTGTGCTCCGCTCCTGCAAGTTAATTTAGTTTATTGCTAAAGTAAGAAATATCTCAATATATTGTCACGCTTACAGTATCGCAATATATTGCAACTAGGGGTGTAACGGTTCCCAAAAATCACGGTTCAGTTCGATACAATACATTGGTGTCACGGTTCGGTATGTTTTCGATACCACAAAAATAAAAAATAAAAAAAATTCACATTTTTATGTATTAAAACTAACATAAAGTATGATCTTGTTTTTTTCCCACCCTTTTCTTTTACTTTGAACAACAATGAAGCTATGCTTCACAAATCTTCTGGGGTTTCTTCTTAGCAGCAAATAAAACAAAACCTCCTTTATAACCAAAACCAAAAGTTCAGAAAGATGAGTGTCCACATTTTCTTCAGACAGCACAGATCGTGTCTTCAACACACGGGCCGCTGTTGTGCTTCTGCTAAAGAAGGTGGCAATCTTTCATTTCTAGGAGTGCTGGGAGGGCTCAATAACATTTAGGATTTTCTTAAAACCCGCATTAAAAATTCACGGCTTTAAATGTACCGATCGCTGTTACCGATCGATTGTTTTGCCCTGTGTACCTGAATGCTTTGAGGATAGTTTGTAATGTGCGTGTTTCTAGTTCTCGTCTGTTTGGGGGTGGGAAGGGCAGACAGCACGTCGTTTGGGCTGCCTTGTTAAGCGTAGCACTGAAAACATTATTTCACACACTATATTCTGCTTTTTTTCTTTTCCAAATATAAAAGTATTAGTCTGAATTGTTTGGTTTGCAATGCGTATCGAACCAAAAGCCTCGTACCGAACGGTTCAATACGAATACGTGTATCGTTACAGCTCTAATATATATATATATATATATATATATATTATTTATATATACTTTATATTAAATAAATAAAACCATAGTATTTAATATAAATGTCTAAAACAGAATAATAAAATATAAATAAGAAATCATTGAGGGTTACTGTATAATAATATATGGTAAAATAACTTTTTTTTTTTTTACTTTTGCATTCCTCTAACGGTTCTCCTCCCAGAATAATAATAATAATAAAAAACTCTATGCATATTATTGCATCATAGTTTGAGTCTCAAATGAGAGTTAAATCAGCAAGTCACATTAAGACCATTAAGCCAAGCTCTTTGAGTTATATGCTCAACATTGGCCTTTTCTGGAAGACTGTTTTGTGTCGACCGCGCAGGCAGGAACACCCCCAGGCTTGGCGTAACCGGTAGCAGAGCTGGTAGAAGCATTTAGGCTTTAAGGCTTCATTGTTTGTGTTTCCAGATGAAAGAAGAGCCTCCTTAGTGGTCAGCCACAGCGATGGACATTGAGGGTTTTAGCTAGACTATTGTGAACTGCACTCGTTTTAACCCGTTCTCCCAAATGGCCCTCGTCCAGCTTCTATGGAGGCTTATTTCATCTGATTCCTGTGTGGAAACAGCTGACGAACATCCCTGTGGTGATTTGATATATCTGTTAAACGTCTGGTCCTGCTGGGTAATGTGTTTGTACATCTGTTTATAATGCATTTGCCCTACTTCATGGGTATTTTGAACTTGTTTATTAGCTTGCTAGTTGTCACACTGATGTATCGAATCTGATATTTTAATCATTTCTTGACTCATGGTTCCACTATTACTGGCCAGTGGTCTAGACATTTACATAAGAGATATTAGCTGTGTCCCAAAACCTAATAAGCTGCCTATGTAGACAGCATTTTAAGGCAGACCTAACCAAAGACTTTTCAAAACCTAGACTAGCTTTTAAGACACATCTTATGGTCAAATTCCGGCTAGTATCTCATATATAGGTTTGGAGAAAGCAATCCCAGTATGCATTGTGATAAACTTGGTAAAAATTATAAAAAGTTATGAATGGAATCGAGAGAAATTAAGCAAATGTTTAAATTTTTGTAAGAAAAAATGTTCATAATGTTTAATCTTAATTATAACTATGGAAACTTTTTGACTTTTTTTGCAGCATTGCATGATATAAACTCAAACTTTTAAGATAATGTCAGAATTGTAAGCTGGATTTTTTGTTTCTTTCGAATTTGATTTATAACTTCACAATTATGAGAACAAAAAGTCAAGCATATGTTAAGAGAAATGCTTACATACATGTACATACATGTTACAAACACCAAAAAGTGTTTATAAAAATTCAGTCTAAATAAAAATTGACCTTTTTATGCAGTGTTTCTATGCATTTTTAGACATTTTAACAGTATTGTTGTTGTTAGCTTAGCACTGTGCTAATGTTAAACTCTATTGGAATCCATTGTGAGTGAGTCTTTTATTGAGCTCTATACGTGTGGCACATGGGCCCGGTTTCACAGACAGGGCTTCGACTAAGCCAGGATTAGGCCATATTTTAATTAGGGCATTTACATAGTTTTTATAAATCATTACTGGGACATTTTGAGACAAAACAAAGTCACTGATGTATTTTAATATCAGTCAGTGCAAGGTTCCTTCTATTGAAATGCCAGGCTTAAGCCTTTTCTGTGAAAACAGGGGATGGAGTTGCTGCCTATTAAGCATTCAAATCAGTGACAGGTTTCATTTCAGTCTTGAGATGCTGCCCATGTAGGGAGCTTACTTGGTTCACTCACTATTATGTCCCAGTTTACATTTGTGTGCATTGTTCTACATTTTGCAGTTAATGAATAGTCTGTTTCCTCTGAAAATTACAACAGAAAGTGCACTTTAAATGCCTAGATGATACCACCAGATACTGCTTAATTAACCAAAAACATGAAGTATGAGATCTTGGATTCTTTAACAACTTTTAGTTGTAGCTTTAATTATGTAGAGGAGATAAGGGGGTGTTATTTGAATCTAGATGACAAACTTGCTTTCAAACTGTCATACACTGAACATTTGTATCCATAGTGTATTTGCGGACCTTGGTTTCTATCCCAATTCTTTAGCATCAAGTAAATCGAGTACAGTTTGTCCTTTTATATGCTTTCTCCATCCTTCACACTAGTAGTAGCAAACAGAGACGTAGCTTGATCCACACATGCTTTTTAAAATCTTTCCTCGTAGTAGCCACTTTCCAGACTGCACTGTGTCTTTTAAGCGAGACAGAGAGCAGATACAGTGGCTTTTACTTTAATTTGCGTTCTTCTACTGTGAAAGGTACCAGATGGGGAAAAAGTCCAGTTATGCTTTTATGAGCACTTTAAAAACTACACTGGCAAAAGATCTACTGTAATATGATGAAATAGTTAATTGAAAAAGTTTTTCTTTATAATTCCCATTTCTGAATGGCCTTCAGCGAGAAAAGAGGCTTTTTTTGTCACCAGATGGTGTAGCTGCAACACCTACAGAACAGCAGAGGCTATGGGGACCATGCTAACTGACAAAAATGACCTCTTGCCCCCCGTTTTCAACCCCTTCTCCTCCAAACAATGTGTTCATTCTGGTATGTACCCCCCAGTAAGTTCCCAAAGGATAATATCAAATCACGTTTCACTCAGAAATGTCTAATTATGGAAGTCAAATGGGTTGCTGATATTTCTTAATCAGAGTTGAGGTTTATGGCCTCACATTGTAAATGTTAGGATTTGCACGGCCTATGCTTATTCTAGAAATGTGTAAAAGGGTCACTTAGCGCACACGCATCGATGGTGGCTCATGCTGACACAATGCTGGGCCCATTTCAACAAGTTATACGATATTCTAAGCAGATTTACAATGGGTAAACAAACACATTTGCCGAAACTGTGTGCTGTATAGACATGGACATTAATTTTTAGCAATACTCAATTCCCTTAGCCCAAAATTGAAAATACAAGCTGTGCAGTGGAACTCTCTGGTGTGTACGTCTGCAGGCTGACATATGGGGCACATATACATCTATTAGCAACTGGGGTGCAATTGCGACCCACCTGACTTTGAGTAACAGACGCAGACTGCTTGGCTCGTGCGAGAGGGTTATTGAGGGCTGTAAGCTGTGCGTGCGTCGTATAAAGTTTTCTGGGATTATCAAAGAGCTGGAAGGTGCGATGTTGTTAATATGCCCTAACGGGCCATGACTTCGGTTTGGGTCAAAACCTGATACGTCCACACTAAAAATCGAGAAATTCCACAGGCCAGTAAGTGGAAAAGACGAAAAATGCAAAGGGAACTCTGGCAAATGTCAACGGCGCTGGAAAAACGAACGTCCTCGTTCCTATAGTCCAAGTTTTGATTCATCAGCGGAGAACTAGTTTTTTTGTCTTGTATATTATGCGGTTGCGTTAAATGACATCAGCGCTCAATGTGCAGAGCAGTCAGCTTCATTGAACTGCTCTGTAATGCATTGTATGTTTGTTCAGCTGCTTTGCATGTGTGTCTTTTTGGACGGTTGCTACTTGAGCAAATTGGGTTTAATGTATGCTCGGGGCTTCTGGAAAACTGCATCTCGGATTAAACTTCTTCAAATGAGGATTACACAATTTAAAAGATGACAGTCCGGGGGTTTTATGTATCGACTGATTTGCTGAAGTTGAAGGGTACGATTTTTTTCACCACTAGTGGCAATGAATGCGGAAATTATGAAAACTTATAGTTGTCAACCAGCCTTTCTTTTCCACTTCATTTGCTGTCTAAACACTCCTATTAGTAGCTAAAAACAAATCTAACAAAAAGAAATAAGTTAAATCCATGTTACTTTGAAATTTAAGCAAAGCTTAATACTACAGTATTCATTCAGGTTTCTTGCGATGGCTAGACATGAAATACAGATCCATATACATCAAATATAATTCCTTAAATGCATAAGAAGTATGGTTTCTTTCAGATAAGTGCTAAATGGGCAATTCGTGCCAAATACTACATCAAATTTAGGTTTTAGCCTGTTATAGCCAATTGATTACTTGGCCAAAGTTTCGAATCTTTTCATGGTGGAATGTTTACGGTATCACTGAAAGTTGAAATTTGAAGTGATTATTCAGTGTAAAGGTCACATTTACTTCAGCAAAAAGTTGCGACTTAAAGATGTCCACCATTTGTTGTCAATAGTGTGGCAACTGTCAAGCAACTGGCATTTAAACCAGCTGAAACCGCTTCAAAACCTTTGTAGGGGAAACTTTTTGTAGAGGGAAAAAAGTTGGCGAAATTCACAATCATGTGGATTTCTTGATGTGACCGGATTTCGTCTTTGAAAAATTCAACACTAAATGTGCCTGTAGCTTAATTGTTGATTCTATAAAGTACAAAGAAGGTATTTTGAGGACAATATCTGCTGTTGTGTCTATATGATCATCCAAGTCATTGTCGTCTAAAACAACATTAGGTTTCTAAAGCGATACTTGAGAATGTTGTTTGATCCACAGAGGAATGTAAGTCGTACCGGTTTAAAACAACATGGGGGGTACATTCATGTTTGGATGAACTGTCTCCTCAACTAATTTGGATGCATCTCATTGTTGACAGTTCGGTTGGACCCATGCTCCATGGTCTCTAGCTGTGATATGGGTGGTTTCAGAAGTTCCTGAGTGGAGGGCTGGATCTGACTGATATACTGTGTGTGTAAAAAGTAAAGAGCGTTAAGCAGAACATGAGCCAAGAGCAGTAAAGCTGCTGTATACCTGGCAGGAGGACTGCCTTTAGTTTCTCTCTTACCCTTCTCAAGAAGTCCGCATAATGATAATATTGCATTCATAAATGACAAAACATGGCCAGTATCTAGATCACATTGCAGTCCATAAAGTATAAGTTTGAGACATGGAAATGTATAATTTGATAATCTTCTTATAGGGGATAGGTACTTGTAATCAATAACCAGGCAACATCCACTTTGAGGTGAAATGCTTAAATGTTCGAACTGCTTTTTCAGGTCTGCACTGCTTATAACTTCATTATACTAGTGGTGCATTATGGACGTCTGTGCCTCAGTTGATATTGCTGTTATTGTCAAATCATACAAATGTATGATTGGGATTTAGCAAGCTGAGTACTTATATTCACAGTTCAAGCAATTAGCTACCATAGCTGGCCTGTTTGATTGAAAGTGTGTAATATAGCCAAATGTATAACTGTTCTAAATTTGGGTTCGTTAAGATAGATTTTTTTTTTTCTTATCTTAAATCTTATTCTCACCAAGGGTGCATTTATTTAATTCACAATCCAGTAAAAAAGTGATGTTTTAAAATTTTATTACACTTTAAGTATATTGTAACTAGTGCGATTAATCAAAAATAATTGCATCCAAAATAAAAGTTTTATTTACGTAATAAATGTTTTCGTATTGTTTATTTTTTTATTTATATATAAATACACACACATGCATATATATTTTAGAAATATGTTGCTTGTATATTAAATATATTTACATATAAATTATATGAGTATAAATATATACAAATAAATACTTAGTAAGTAAATATTTAAAAAAACATATGCTGTACGTCTGCGTATTTATATAAATTTTTGATGTGATTAATGGCGATTAATCATTTGACAACACTTATTGTAAAGTGTTTTATTCCTATAATTGCAAAGCTGGATTTACAAAGTGTTCAGGAGGTAAAATACCATTTTATTTTTTGGCGAGGTTCCCCTGGTAAAATTTGTTATCGACCTGAAAAACAACTCACAGCATATTTCCATATTTTTTGGTATTTTCAGTATTATTGTGTTTGACAAACATTTATTTGTTTGGTAGTTTGCATTTAGATTTTTATGCATTTATTATGTTGATTTTTGGGCTTATTTAAGTGTATTTATTTATATTATTATAAATTACTTTTTCATTTTATTTTTTTGGTTCATATAAAATCAAAACCTCCAGGCACTTCCAAGTGTGCAAGTAAGCAATTTGCAATATACTCAAGAACGAATTTCTATGGTACATGAGAAAGCAGAAGTCTTTTGGGACATAAAAGGATGCGGAGATGCAGTCTGCTTCACAAACGTCCCACACTTTAAGCTTAAAGATATTTGGATTTGTCTAAATTTCTGAAGATTTAGTCTGTTCCTGATGTTGTAAACATTGTATCTTACTCTGTGTTTTGTACTGCACTCTTTCTCGTTCTCTTCCATATGGTGTTGCAGCTGGTGTCCATGTCTGTTCAGCTCATCCCTACAGCCTGCATCCACGCCTTGCCATGATTCACATCTTCAGGGAAGCAATTCCCTCAACAGCTCGCGCATCTCTGGACGTTGCGTTTTGATGAGATTTTAACACGCAGGAATCTCCAACATCCTATTAATGATGAATCGCAGCATCTCCAGCGTTTAAACAAACATCTCCAGATGCTTGACTTCACCTGCCGTTCTGCGATAAAGATGATCGAGAACCTACACAGAAGTGAGGCTCCCCGTGTTTTCGAACCTCCCACAGGTGCGAATGGAGCTATGAATGCGTCATCTGAAATAATACATCACTGCTTAGCCTGCAGCCATTACGGGTTAATATCCTACATGGGGATGTCAGATGAAAAACAACACTTTGGAGACGAACACTTACTTACGTCGGGAGATGGTCCTCGGTTAGCACATGTCTCTGGAATGGGTTTTTATGTAGAACATATGGAGCTATTGAAGTGAGGAATATTTCTGATATGACCGCTGTTATTTGTAGAGGAGAATGTCATTTTTTTCCATTACCCTTCTGATCTGTAATGGTGCCCTGCTGCGGTTTCGATACGCTTTAAACCTGCAACTGCGTTTATTAATAGAGCTCTAGGGATATGGAAAAACTCGTTATAATTTATGCAGAATTTGCTACGTTACAAGAAGTGCTGACATGTAGTGACATCAGATCTGTTGGGCCGTTGTTTTGGTATATAATATGACTGACTCGCCTCGGGACATAAATTTGAGGTAAAAGAAGCAAACCGAAATCTCCGCAGTCGAGTCATGTAAATACTATGGAGTATTTGGAAGCGTCTCTGGAATTAAGTGTGTTGTGGGATATTCGGGGAGTACTGTGGGAAGAGAACATATTATTGAGGGTTATTACGCAAGGGGAAAATTGGGAGATTGTTTGCAAAAAAGTGGAATAATTTTTGATAGTCGGACTGGGGATTCGGTAAATAAGAAAGAGCTTGTGGAAAGTTTTCGGAACGTTTTGGCTTCTGGATCTGTGGGTTCTATACTGAATGAATGGAAGTGATATTGGACATGCTCGAAATGCATGCATATGGGTACGTTTTCATTTCATGCAGACCAATATAAATAAGTGTCCGAGAGCTAGAAGAAAAGAAAGACTTCCATTTGAAGTCTTGCGTCCCGCTGTGTCTTTTGCTCTGCTAATCGTACGTAAGGTATCCTTGGCTTTTGATGAATCCTGAATGTCATTGAAATGGCAAACAAATGTCAAGGCTGGGAAACAGGTCACATATCCTTTTCCCATCTCAAAGAAACACAAAGAGGTGCCAGCAGCTATGGAAAGAGAAAAGAAACCAGTGTTTTTCTGGAGACGTTGAGGGCAAGCAATGCATGCACTCATCCCTCGGCTCTGACTTCTGTGGACAGGAAGGCCTGCTGAGCAAAGATGTGCCGTGGATGGATGGAAATGGAGCATTTCTTCCCTCCTTCGGCCCAATGGAAAACATACATGAAGGGAAAACAAATGTTGTATTGATTAAGCCTTTAAAGTCCCAAATGGTGGCCTTTCATGACATTCATGCTGCTTCTGTGACTGGCATGCTTTTTATGGGTTTTCTTGTGGCGCTTGAGGGATTTGATGGGTATAGTAACACATAGATGTTACATTTTTGGGTTTCGGAAAATAAGCTCCCGTATTTATTTCCCCATAGCGAAACAGATTTTTAAGAATAACACACAAGCTGTTAAAAGACTGACCTATTGTGAGCTGTGATGTTAATTGATATGCATTTGTTAATTGATAAACCGAAATGCTTCCGATATATTGTGCCGTTTCCACAATCAGTCTTCATTTGTTCACATTTGTTGAATAATATACATAATCAACTGTACTTTGGTCCAATGAAGTCACTTTGTGAGTGGGGCTACCTAACACATCAGAAATGAAAACCAGATGAATCAGAGCTGTCGTGGTCTGGCCTATTTGAGATGTAAATGTAGTGGAATACCACAAAAAGATCACTCTCAAGATTCTCTCAATCATCAGGTCCTCGCACCTCATCACTACCAGAGCTTTTGTTATGCCCTTGTGCCTTGGAAAAGACGCTATCCATACGTGTCCTCACTGTATTGATTTCACAGAAGTTCTGAAATCTTTTTTTATCTCATGAAATGATATTTTCACTACAATTACATGCAGTCCCAGTCTCAAGACACACCCTGGAATGGAAACGCAATGTTCAGATGCTGAGATGGATTGAGAGACTTGTCAGAGAAAGACATTCGAGAACGAAGAGGCCTAAAGCGCATATTATGATCACTTCAACAGATCGACCTCCTGGCGGCAGCACAACAAACACCTGACAACATTACGAATGCGCCTGCATATCTCTTCAGGGCCGCCCGCATGTGTTCGCAGACGAATTTGGGCACCCCAGACACCGTTCGGTGGAGACGCCGGCGGTGCGTCAGGATAGTTGTGGAAAGTTTGTTCTGAGCAGCCGAGCCAAAGGCCGACGTCTTCTCCCACTTCGTACATTACGCCTTGTTTATCATTCAGTCTCGATGGTTCCCGTCGAAAGAAAAATAGCGGTTGAAATATGTGACGGCTGATTTGAGGCAAGTGGATGGGGCTTAAGTGTGAGTGGAAAGAAGAACAGAACTGTTTCCATCAGACCGCTTCTCCTAATCCTGACGCGCAGCCACTGGAAGAAGCGGCTCTCCTCCGGACATGTGTTCGTTATTAATCCAGGAACTCCTCACACTTAAGGAATCCTTACAGGTTTTGCTTCGCTGCGGTATTATCCAGACTCCAGTTGAAGCATATCCCTTGTCAGAAACTTCATGTTGTATCAGAGTCAAAGCTGGAGCTGGTTTTAGATCGCCTGGTGGATTTCAGTCTCTTTGGGTCGTTATGATCCATGGCTCCGAATATGAGATTTTTTTTATATTTATGACCATCATTAAAAGCACTGTAGTGCATCGGCGATGAAAATACTGCTGGTAAAAGATGCAACTGGCAAATAGCTTTGATTATGTCATTTCACACAGACATTACTTTTCAAATTAAAACAAAGCTTTTAGATGTTGGCGACTCGGGCTTGGATCGCGTTAAGGGGATGTTCATTTGAACTCCATGTGTTTTTGTGTTCAGAAAGGTTTTCCAAACAAACAAAAAAAAAAAAAAAGAAAGAAATTGTGTCACGGAAACTTGAAGAAGTGGAGGAAGATTGCTCACACAGTCCAGCTTTAGTTTATTTTGAAATAAAAAACTCACATTTGGATTGGTTCCATTTTAATTATTCCATTTTTATTTAATTTTAAATAATAATAGTAATATGTTAGTATTTGAATATTGTTTTTTGATATTTAATTCTTCTGCTAATTTATTCTTTTAACTTTTGTAATTTTTCCATTATCTAATGGTCACTTAAAGTTAAACTAATAACACTAATTTAATGAGATTGTTAAATGTAATTGCAAAACCAATGGCAAAAGTCCATGCAACTTTTATTGTCCTTTTCAGCGCTTTAGTTTTCAGTGGATAATTATATTTTGATCATATAAAATGTGATATGGAACATTAATTATATGTACAATTGTTATGCTTTTCTTTTAAAGCATTGCATAAATCACTATTCTCAGACTTTCATTTTTTAGAAATAGACAGTATGAAACAACTTAGTACAAATGATGACAGAACTCTCATTTTGTAAGCAGTCAAACAAAGTAAATTTTCTTCTCGGGGTTAAAACAACTTTGATTTATTTTAGTTTTATATCAAAGGTGACTACTACAAGCGACTTTGTCTTCGGTGTTACAGTATGTGACCGTCAGCTTCTCTGGACTCCATAAATGCGCTCCTATTTTCAGTCCCGCGGTCCAAAAACACACCAGTCTAATTCAAAACATGTCCCTGGACTTTGTCGTTGGATTGGGATTTTTTTCCTCTTCGTCGTGCTTTGGCCCAAACAGAAAAAACAACTGGAGAAGGGAACCTGGCACGGGAAGTCCATAGATTATTATTACCACTCATAAAGCACCAACACTTAATGCTGGACCGTATTCCTGCTTTCTGATTGGTTGCTGCACAGGCCCAAAGCAAGCTGAGCCGATCGCTCTAATGTCTCTTTAATGTTCCAAAGAAATCTTAAGACAATTACTTCTGGAACTCGGTTTCTGTACGTCATTGTGAAAAGGCCAGCCTAATGCATGCGATACATAAATCAATATCCCTGCTGATTTGATTCACCTTGTCAAAGAGCGTGATTCATTCCTGCCTGTGAGACTGAGGTCTGCGTCCATGAATGGAGAGTATAGAGCTCTCCTCAAATAACCAGCCGTCCAGGAGTTTCGAGTGGCAGTTTAAATATACAGGAATTTTCTCAAACAAAACCGAATGCCAAGGCCAACAGCTTTTAATTATTTATGTATTTTTTGGGATTTCCTGTATATTTATAAATATGGTAAAACCTGTAGGTTGGATACGAAGCTTGTGTGTGTATGTGTGTGTTTGGAGACCAGTGGAGAGCTTGACTGGACTCTTTTTTTATTAATTTTTATTGTTACATATACCGGCCTCTTCATCATAAGAAAAAAGACTGTTAAACGTGAATCTTAAAAAAAAACATACACATTTATATATAAATATATAAATAAAATTAATTTAATTACTGTTGTTATTATAATATTACTAAAATAATGCTGTTATTAATAATACAAGAAAAAATTATTTAAATCCTTAGAAGAATGTAGTAGTTGTAGTAGTAGTAATTGTAATGATAATCATTATTATTATCATTAAATTAAATAATTATTAATATTTACATTTCTAAATTTTAACATGACAAGATAACAAAAAACATAACCATATTCAATTAATTCCAAGCAAATTACAATTCTAAAATTATTTAAATATTAACCAATTGAAAATGTTATAATATATTAATATATTGCACATAGAGTATAAGAACATATGTATGCAGTTATTAATAAATGTGACTTTTTCATTGTGGTGGAATTTAACAGTGTATGGTTTAAATTTGGTTCCATCTCTTATGCTATCAATAAAAATACCAAGAGTAAGATTACAGTAGTCAACATTCGAAGTGGATCAAAACTTTTCATCAAATTGCTCTAAAATTTAAAACAATGCCTATTCTTGTGTTAGGACAACTTTTATGACTACTGTAGATGTCCCTGAGGAAGACCCTCAGAGTTTTCATATGGCACTTGTTGTTTTGCCCGTTCCTTACAAATTTAGTGGTAACGTTTTTGTTGTTCTTCTTATTGCATAATGTCTGTAATGTTATTGAAGCAGAGAAATAGTTTCCATTCTGACGAATGAAATGGACTCCAGAGATGGTGCATTCCGTGGCATTGGCATGTTTCCGACTGAGCGGTCTGAACCATCATTTTAAAAGTGAACTTTGAAAAGGCTTATTGAACTGAAAATATATCACTTACACCTTTAGTAGTGTTCTATGATATAAAACACACATTTACTTTAACATGCTAAATTTATAATGTAAATTATTTATGAATATGCTTTTAAATCACTACCTTTGAATCTTTTGTTGACAGTTCAAACCTCAAGTTGGCGTGTTTTTCCCTATCTTGCTGAAGCTGAGGAAACTCTTCTGTCTGACTGAATCTAGTCTCCACTCCATTATCATCCCTAAAACAACTGTCTGTCTAACTATATATTGTTATGTTGTATGGAGATGCAATTAATTGCATTTTTTGGTATTGTGTTCTTTGCTTATAATTAATTACACAAACCTGTTAAATTGATGACTACACAAAACAACCTCTCGTTCACCATCTAATTGGACTTACATTATCATCTCTAGACTCTGTAAACTGATGGCAAACAGACATCTTTTATAACTCAAAGTCAGGACCTCAGTCTGCTGTGATTGTCATAGCATCCATCAACAACCAGACCACGAAAGGTGTGCACACCCGACTCCAACTAATATGTAGGTAACCTCACAAACAGTAATGGTCCTTGACAGAGGGACACTGTCTCTCGGCATAAGGAATGCTGTGTTCAATTTGAAGAGAGGCCTCTGACAGCGTCTCCTGTCAATCAAACCAGTCACGGAGCGATCAAAGAAGTGCGGTCAAGTACTTACGCAATGGCCTTTCCCCTGGTCTTTCAGAAAAGACGTGCTGTCTTGCTCCCATCATGGTTCTATCGAGTGCATACGCTCGTAGAAGAGCGTGATGACTGACATGCCTGAGAAAGGCCTCCCTGCCTGTCACATCAGGAGGTCGTGTCTGTTTGTATGATAGACGTGACTACTGGAAATATCATATTGTATAAAGTTGGAGAGGTTATAAAATAACTACAGAAGAGAAAACAAAATGTTCTATTTTAAGAATATGAAGATAAATATCTAACTGTGGGCCAATTTTAAAGTCAACACAAAATTGAAACTCGACCAATTACGTCCTTAATACATTTACACCACGTTCGAGTTCTTATCGGGCACAATTCATCAAAAATATTTGTTATTGCAACTTGCACCACTACAAAGACAACACTGGTGCTGCACGAATTTGAGAAAGAAAGAAAAAAAAAAAAGTTGCATGGGTATGTTTTGATTAACAATACATTGTGTGTATGGGTCAAAATGATTATTTTTCTTTTATGCAAAAAATCATTAGGATTTTAAAGTAAAGAAAATGAAGATATTTTGAAAATTTGCTACTGTAAATATGTCAAAACTTTAAAAAAAAATTGTTTTTGATGAAGTGATTTTTTAAAAAAATTTGATTTGATTTTTTCTTTCTCACATTTTCACCCCAGATATTCAAATATCAGTATCACAGTCAAACAACATTATTATTATTAATAATAA
This sequence comes from Enteromius treurensis, assembly GCA_032275025.1. NCBI lineage: Eukaryota > Metazoa > Chordata > Actinopteri > Cypriniformes > Cyprinidae > Enteromius > Enteromius treurensis. Next base: position 15,624,703 of record JAUCMU010000053.1, on the reverse strand, counting down.
CAATTATAATAAAATTATTAAAGTATATAAGCAAATATTTTGTTACTAAATACATTATTTAAATGTGGAATAATACAATACAATCAATACAAATATTAAATAGTATTTACTAAAGGAAAAAAATAAATAAATTGTGGAGCAGCATTTACTGTGAACGATCCACTCCGAGCTGCTGAAAGCACTGGACTGCGAGTTGATAGCGTGCAAAAGAACACAGTGCCTCGCTTCACTCTAAAACACTCTCAAACTATCAAAAGCTAATTAAACTGCAGCCCTTTTGATTTTACATAAACAATATCCTCTAGCATATTTAAAAGACGAATGTTCTGTATGTCCTGCCGCAACTTGATGTTGCCAGAAAGAAAACCATTTGTCTAGTACTTTCATGGAGCTTTTCTTGTTAAAAAATATCATTCTCTTAGCTAAAGTGTTTTGCGGGTTTTAAAATTCACCACCAAACATTCAGAAATCCTGTTTTCTGAATTATAATTTCAAACTTTTAGCACTGTTATCAAGTTTTATGTGGCTTGTGGAAGTTTTATGGCGCTGCAATTTATGGTTGTTTTGTGTCAGTGCAGGGCAACAGCAGAATGTCCCTGCTGAGACTATGTCTTCTGCCAGTTGTTTTGGTTGATCGACTCATTTACAAAGAGCTAAACAGTTTGTTTTGGTACTCAAAGTCGGTAGAATAGGCCAAATCTTAACAGCTAAAAAAGAAAATGTGAGCTTTTTTGTTGGTTTGATGGACATATTTTGTAATTTTATTTATTACTTACTCCTCTCCCCTCTATCTGCTCGCAATGTTCCACTTTTGCCCCAATTAGCTTATGTTTCTGTTTATGCAGAATAAAACAGTGTGTGATAACATCGTAACTCTGTGCACGAGAGTCCAAGTGACCACAGAGTCTAATTTCAGGCAGAACAGAGCAAAGGAAAAGTTTAGAAATCAACCCGAGCTGCATGTTTGAGGATGGAATCAGCTAAACCAGGCCAGATTGGGCTGCATTTGAAAACATTTCAAATTCTTTTTCCATCCCGAAAATGTGGATAAAATTGTAAAATGATGACTAGTTGTTCAACGTGTGTGACAGAGACCGAGCGTGTTTGTGTATGTGTGTGTTCGCATATTTTACAGGGGCCTCCTATCCATTAGAATTTCAGTCTGCGCTGAATTATTACCATAATAACACTGGCTTTTCACACACCACATTTCACCGGTTTGGCAGTTCATCGTTAAATGCTCCTCAGCCCATGGACTTTTAATCATCAACCTCACACCTCGACCAGTCATGTAGTTGGGTTAGTAAATTATGGTAACCGGAAAAAAGGAGTTGAAATCATCTATCAGCATAGGGTTTTGTTTAACAATTCATTCGGCTTTACAACTAGTGTTCAAAGGTCAAAGTAAGGAATTGTTTCCAATTATTGAACTCAAGCCAATATATGTGGCACTTTTTTTTGGAAAACACTGTTTAAATCATTTTGTTAATTGCTTTAAATACCCAATTAAGCAAGGTGACAGATCAAGTGATATTATATGAAGAAGATAAAGAAGAAACCTTCTATAAAGATAATGTTTTAGTTTGAAGAGAGAGAGAAAGATGATAGCATCTGGTCCGGAGAAGAAATAAAGCTGAGAACAATCAGCATAACAATGATTTTTTTTAAAATAATAATACTGCCTTAAGTAGGGTTGTCAGACTCATTTAAGGTTGAGACCTGGCTTGAACACAGAGTCAGGATGTACGTGCCAGATTTATTTTATATTTTTTTTTACGACTTCTTGTTTCCATGGAGCATGAATGCGCAACACATGCACTTTTGGAGTTTAAAAAGTTTAACATAAAAACATGAAATTATTGATATTGCTAATTGTTGATATGTAATGAGTTATAATTAATAATGACGTAATAACGTATATTAATCAATCTTTTTTATTGGCTGAAGAATGGTGTCTCACAAAAACCAGTTGGGAAAATAAACAGGGTTGCCCTGGCACAGTTGTATCACCAATAGATCCATTTTCACATGAAAAGAAAAAATGACTGCATGTAAGCATGGTTTGCGAGGAAGGACAATTTAAGAAAAGTTTTACTGCTTCAACACAACAAATCAAGTGTTTGTCTCCTGCTGTTGCTAAAAATTGATTATTATGGATACAGCACACTTTTTAAGTTTTCACAAATCGTTTTTAGTCATTTAGTAAGGATTAACGACAACAACAACAGAGGACCCAACACAGAGCCTTGTGGCACTCCATGTTATGCTTGTCAGTTCTTTCTTTCATCTTTATTACTAGCATGTATAATCAAATCAACCGATGATGCAAAAAAAAAAAAAAGTTCTCCCTGTGTTGGGCACCAACATGCAGACCGACATGCATACATTATGTAAACATTGTCCGTCACATTGTCAGTTTATGCATTTCCATGAAAAGCTTACTGAACAAAATGTATTGTTTGCTTAAGCATAATCAGTATCAGATGTGCATGTAAACACATTTAGTGTCTAGTAATTGTAACTGCTAAGAATGTTTGCCCCATAGCTACACTTTGAAACTGTTTGACAAAGTAGATGTTGCCTAAGGTGCCGTTTTCTCCATTGGAGTCTGGTTGCATCTTTTTTGAGTGAATCCATTGTTCTGAGTTAGTTTCTGCTTGTAATGGATGCATAATTGCATATCAAAGTATCCAGACTCAGCTCTACGAAATTGTAACAAAGAAGGTGTTGATATATCAGTCGAACTGTCACATCGACAGCCCGGCTGTTACTGTTTTCATTGTGGTTACCTTGTTTCTCTTAATCCATCTTTCTGTCTGTCTCTTTGCCCAGGGCACAGCACCCGTCTGCAATTTTATGAACCTCACATCTGTACCAGTGGGAGAAACCAAAGAAAAATACTGTTGTTTTTTTCTCAAAATTTCACTGATTATTTCCATATTGGTCAATGCCCTAGTTACGCCAAATACTTCAGCCAAATCAAGATGAGTGGTTGAAACCTACGTCTTTTTGCGGTTGTAGATGTTTGCATACTTGTCTTGTGACAGATATTGTCTGTATTATTCACTAACATAATTATTGACCTCATTAACGAATGAATGGGGTCTAAGATTCTTATTTTCTTTATCAGTCTTTGCTGTCCGCTGTTTGGGGCTTTCACTTCTGCTCTTCTGGCCTGGTGTTCTTTTTGCTCCTTGTTTCAATTAATTTCTATTTTATTTTGGACTTTCCATTTTTTTTAGTGAGCCCCAATATTATGTTGAATTATATAATACCCCACTGTTCCATGCTGCAATTGGAAGCCATAAAATCTATCTTATGAGGGCAGTTTTATAACGAGGCTAATCTAGGCTAAAGTGAGCCGTAAACCAAACCAGATTCAACAACAAACCCCATGAGACAGACTGCCCATGTCAACAACACATAAACATAAAAACAGATACGAAAAATATACGTGTCCATACAGAAATGCTTTACTCTCATTAGCTCACAATATGTGTGGGTTTGCATTTTTTTATAGACTTTCAATTAGTTTGCAAGTTTTTATGAACTCTGTTATTCCAGGCTGTTCACTATGTCTGCCATTTCTACAGTACATACGATTTGTGTTTCATGGTGGTCCAGGCCATTTTCCCACATGATTGTAATAAAGACTTTCTCAGATTTGACAGTAAGGAGCATTAACCCTGTCTGTCTTATCTCTGTAATAATTTATGGTATACATTGTCAAAACATATTTGGCCTGCTTGTTTTTTCTTCTCAGTTGCTTTCTTCAAGAATATGTACTGTGTGTTCACTTGAAATCTTCACATATTTGTTGTGGAAGACACTTGATTTGGTTCAGCATGCCATGTGATAAGTTTAACATATTAATTTGGACCATCCATCCTGAGGCGTTCTGTTGATGGAAACTTTTGGGTTCTGGTGGTTTCGTTGTGTCAGTTAGCTTGCTTTTATTTTTTATTTTCTTTTCCTTCATATTTGCTGGCCCAAAAGTATAACATTTCTGGTTAAAAATGGTTGTGCATGTTGAGTGTAAATGTGTGCCAGCCATATTTGACACTGACGTTTATTAGAAGGGTTAATGTGCTGGAAATTAACTGCCTGCGAAGAGACGTTGTTAGCACCCATTTACCGCACTAAAATCTACTTTGACTTTTCCATTTCAGACTTTATAAACTAATCTCACTGCACAAGGAGAAAAAATGTTGCTTTCTATCTGCAATGGGGGCTTTTTCTGTGCTGACTGCATAACTTTAAAGTAGGGTTTCTGCCTTAAGGACGCCTGGAATTTCAACCGTGTCTATCAATTAATCATCCTCATTACTTTTAAAACCAACAATAGTTTTTATTTCTTCAGTTGAACACAGAATGTGATGTAAGTGACCAATTGCTGTCAGGGAAGATTTTCTGGAACACTTTATCTCTATAGTCTACTTTAGACGTTCTACTAACAGTAAGTAACTTGCAACTACAGTACATGTCAACCAGCAGTCATTAGTATAATGTCTGCTTAATATCTTCTAACACTTTATTTTGATGGGTCCACAACATACAATTGACTATGACAAACTTTGCAAGTATACTGTGATACAGTAGTTAATAGAATGAAATGAAAGTGAACTATCAAAAGCACTTTTGTTATAGTTTTATACTGCATGCTTTTTGTCCTTATTGGTGATTGCCAGTTCTTGGTTCCCATTCTGTTTCATTGTATGGAAGAGAACAGCATGGACATTCTTCAGAACTTCTCCTTTTATTTTTCATTGAATATATACATGTTTGGAAGGAGATGAGTAAATGATGACAAAAATTCAATTTTAGAGTCAACTATGACTTTAATATTGAGCTTTTTTAATGATGCTATTTTTTTTTTCTTAGTAGCAAATAAACAAAAATAACAGCAGGTGTCATGATGGCCGCAGGCTCAGAGTTGCTAGCTAAGTTATGACTGAAAAGAACCTAATCTGCATTGATTTTCCAGTAAAATTCACAGTACACAGCGTTTTATTGTAAGAAACATTACTGTTAAACCTTGTAAATCCCAGCAATTTTTACAGTGCATAAACTGTGCACTTAGCTTTAAGCTTTCACGGCATTAATGGCCTTCTCTGACACCTTTACAAGCAATACACTTTCACACGAGCTGGAAAACAGTTTAGTTTTAAGGAGCTGTGAACATCACATTTGAAAACTACTGTCATTTTCCTACAATGCCCCAAACAAACAGGAATGTCCTGCTGTCTGACAGCGTGCTTAGCGTGAGTAATGTTAAGAGCTTTAGAGACCCAGTCGTGCTCTGTCTCCCCTGCTCTTGAAAGCCTGTAAAGCCCGTAGCCACCAATGTTCTCTCCATGCACTTAACAGATCAGTCGTGTTCCTGCCAATTATTCTGCCGCAGAACTGCATTCAAGCCAGACTAAAACACAACAATCAACGCTGCGATGCGGCTTCCCTTCGGACTTACTTCGGAATACAGTAGTTTAAAAAAAAAGATTCCGTTATTATTAACTCAAATGCTGTTATTTTTCTGTGGAACACAAAGGAACACTTTGTCAAAAGAATCTTCACCAGTGTAGCATATTAGCTCATCATGCATGTTACCACCAACTAGTCGGTTCGTTCAGCGAACATTCATGTAAGTCAATATAAACTCTAAGAAGGGATATATTCGTGGCCCCAGAAAAATACCTTTCTACAGTATCACTGCATTAGAGCATGTACTGTAGCAAGGGTCGAAATCGTAAAGGGAATCAGAAACTCATATAATTTGTGCAAAAGTTGTATTAACTCTACGTTAACTCACATAACTGGACACACAAGTTTACATACATACACACAATGGGGAAAGTGCAAAGAAGGCTTAAGGGTAAACCAGGAAAAGGAAAAGCCAAAATTGAAGTTATGAAAAGAGAGTCAGTTGACCACCTGTAAAACCATCAATGCTGTTCATAACGGGTTCCATAACTAACACTAAACCTCTGTTTTCTTTAGTTATATGTACGATACTTGCATTGCCTCGTTGGCGAGGATCCGATGCAGTCTCGAAGTCCTGATGGTTCCAAGGTTTTGGATTGGCAATCATGTTCCTCCAGGTTTGAAGAGTGATTAATCCCAAAGATGTCCTGACTCTGATGATTGGTAGATAAAAGGAGAGCTGAGAGAGAGAGATCTGTCACAATCCATGGATCTTGAGTTACATGGAAAGTCAAGGCTTTGCAAATAAATCGAGCTATTTGTAGTGTAGTTGGACGCTTGAGCATTTTGAGTTTACTTCCTTCATTCGTGCGTGAAAAATGCTTCATCCCACGTGAAATTTGCTTCATTTGCACCTAAACATTAACTGAACAACAGGCACGAATTTGCATTCTGAGAGGGGCTTCTGCCAGGCGGCTTCAGTCTTGTGCATTGGTGGAGGGGAAAACCACAAAATTTTCTAAATATTGCTGTAATTGTGCCATGAAATGCAGTTTATAAGAGTATTTCAGGCTAGAATGTAGTTGTTTAAAACACACATCTGCGGTTTATTAAAAAAGAAAGCGCCTATTTAAAAGTTTGCTTCGTCGATTTCTGAGCCGTGAGCTCCACACGAAGGTCTCATGTATCCTCAGAGGGCAGCCTTAACCTTAAACATGAGGTAAATTTTTTGGTTATATTTGATAGGCAAACTTTGGTTCTATTATTTATTTTCTTTTTATTGCTGTTTCTATGAAGGAATGAAGATGTATCATACAGCCAGTGTTGTGCAAGTTACTTCCAAACTGTAATACATTTTATTACTTGTTACTGTTATTTAAAAGTAATTCCCTACATTACAGTATTACTGATTCAAAATTGTAATGCGTTACATGACTCCTGTATTAATTTTGAGTTACTTTCACCAAAATAACTACAGAGAGCCTGCCGTCAGCGCAGCTGAAGAGTTCTGCATTAAAATACACGGAATAGACTAAAGCTTGTCACAGCATCAGCAAAATTTGCCTAATTACCAGGAATATGTCCGAGGAAAATAGTAGGAAGATATTTAAATTATTTACTGTTTTCTGAGTCCGTGTCATAAATTTCCTGACTCTCCATCTCCTCTGATGCACCTTAAGTCATCTTTATGGATTAAAATTATAATGAAAGAGTTTTTGTATTTATATCTTTTTTCGCTGAGTTTCAGTTTTTGGTGAAGCGCTCCTGTTCAAGATATTGTCAGTGCACCCAAATAAATCTAGACCCTTTACGGTTCTGAATGATGTAATATTCTGAATAAAATGACGTCGTCCACCATTTAGTTTCCACTGGAGGTGGTTTAACGTTTAAACATTGTTTTATGCTTGAAATGTTTTTATTGCATTTTAGGCAAGTTGTGATGATTCCCCCTTTCGGGGGAAGGGTCCACAGACCCTCATAGTTGCTGTTAGTGTTACCTCTTGGGCTGGGTAAAGCGATATTAAAGATTATTTGTTAAATGTAACAAATAGTTTGTGCCTGATTGGTTCATATGCTACACCAGAGCTTTTACATATGATAATTTAATGCGGTTGCATGTGTTATGTTGCAATACACTAAGAACCATAAAAACACCACATCTCTAAGAATCCTTTCTTTAAGTGAGCTGTTAACCTGAAAATTTGTAAATTGAATAAGTGATCAAGATCAGTGGTTAATCAGATGCACAAATCTGACTCGAGATTCTTCATAGATTTTGTTTGCAGATTTGACTCATGAATTTGAGGTTTCAACGGACTTAAGATGACAAAAAAGCACCACAATAGTGGTGAAGAGAGAAGTAGATACAGTTACAATGTTCTTCTGCAATGTGCACAAAGTTCTCTTTATTAACCGCTAGGGTGCCAAAATTAAGGACTGTAGCTTTAAGAATCAGATTGTTGAATTGGTGAGTTGGAGGATTATTACTATTTTTTCGCGATTCAAAAATCTTAAATCATTCATTTGCACTAATTTTTTTTATTGATCAAACTGATTCTTTAGCAGACTGATTCACTCATTAAATGAATCGACTCAGTGAACTTGTCATCTAAATCTTGTCAAAAAAGCACTCTAAAATTGGTAAGTATGTCCTGTGCACTGTATTCCAGATATTTTGAAGGCTTTGTGTGCAAAACAAACCAAAATAAAGTTATTTCTGAAAATAAAATATCCCCCTCTGCTGTTTACTTGGGAACTGAATCATTGGTTCAATGAGTAGAACATGTGAACTGGATCAGTGGACCAGTGATTGACCTATTTAATTAGGTTTACAAATCTGATTTTGATATTTATTATTATTATTTTTGTTCATGGATCAAACTGATTCATTCAACAGAGCAAAATGCAATTCTGTATTTCTGAGATTTCACTTGATAAATCTGATTCAATCAGTCATTGCAGTATTGGGCTGATTTGTTTACGGATTGGACCAATTCATTCAACTAGCTGTGTTCTTTACACAGTCATTATAACATGATTTCAGAGGGCTTTGCATATAACATACAGATCATCTGGACCACTTTTTTGCACTTTCTTAGTGGTTTTAGCAAGTTTTGAAGCTTAACATTCACAATCGCTACTTAGTATCATTTTATGTTAGGAATAATTTCAGAATATCTCGTTTACATGTCATATGGGTTTGGAACCGCTCGAGGGTTGAGTAAATGATGGCAGAATTGTCATGTTTTTGGGTGAAATATCCCTTTAAATATGCCGAATTGTGTGACAGATTATGGCATTCATGCCTCCAGCCTTTGTGGAGGCTCATTTTCCTCGTGCTTGGACAGAAGCTAATTAAAGACATCAACTGAGCGGCAGGAGCCAAATCTGAAGATCTTAACAACACCAAGCTGCAAGACGCCACAGGGTTGACAGAGCTTATAATGTCAATTTCGCTAAAAAGCCCCATTATGTGTGATTGTAAGTGAAACGTTATTTAAGGCAAATGAATGTGTGACTTTTGCCTTCTTAAACTCTGTTTGGCTGGTCGGGGCAGGCGGTGAGTTGATTGATGACTCGCAGTAAATCTCTGATGTTTCCCCAACTTACAGGCTCACACGTCTATGACCTCATCAGCACTGCGAGTTTTCACACCGAGTGTGGCAAACTCAGGCCATGCGTTTAATCTCACGATATCAGCTCCCCCACAACTATTTCACTCCTGGAGCTCTGCCACACACTTTATATGTCTCTGCGCACACTTAAAAACTCAGTCTCTTGTTTTTTTTAGTTTTTTTTTTTAGCAGGGAATCTGGCTGAATGGTGGCACATACACACAAATTGTTTAATTAAATATAAATGATGTCTACTATGGGTGGCACCACACAATTGCATTTAGTTAGGTTGTTTCAATTTCAACATTTTAGTTGACTTGTCCTGTAGGGTTAGTTCACCTCAAAATCAAATTTTTGTCATTAATTACTTACCCCCCTGTGTGTCCAAACCTGTGAAAGTTTTACTTTCATGAATACTTTTGTATAAAAAAAAAAAACCCATAACATGAAAATAACGACTGTATTCAACAAATTCAGTACCTTAATGTCACCGCAGCGTCATTTTGGAAAGAATAGCAGCTGTTTTTATAAAGTTGTTGCCTTATTACTTTACAGTTGAACCACTGATGGCAGATGGAGCATTCAGACGATGTCTCTCATACTTTCTGCACCTTGACAGTGTAATTTACAGACTGCTGCAAAGAAAATAGGGAGAACCGAAAGAGCAGATCTAGACAAGTGGTGCTGGGGAAGATGTAGGGTCTGTGAAATCCCAATGGCGTGCATTGAACTGGTTCGATACAGTCAGGGGTAAGTAGTTTGTGTAGATGGATAAAAACAAATGATTGCATGAATCAAACAGTTTTAAGTACATCATTCAGCTACTCAGAAGAGCTTCATGACCAAGTTACATATATATGTCAGCTAGTATATCACTTGTATTTTACTTTGAAATGGGTCAATGGGTTTTTCTCATCAAATTACCCCCTTGACATCTATAGAAAGCAACGGCACATGCACGTTTACCTTCAGTCCATCATTCCTGCACTCATTTATCCATCATTACAGCCCTGAATCTGTCAGTTCAGATGTACCGTATGAATCTCTTGTGGGGCCATTGAACAGACCCTCTGGGCTGTGTGCTCCACCGTAAATGTTTGTATGGAGTTGTGTAAGGGTTGTCTAACAAATGTTATTTAATGTGCCCAATGACACCTGGTGTGCAGGCAGAAACAAGATTTTTCAGCATATTTCGCACATGCTCAAGTTTGCATGAAGTAACAGAATTGGGTGAAATGCCAAAGACCTCATTATCAGACCCCAAATTCCACAGATGATTCCAAACAAAGCAGCAAAAAGTATTTGTATTACAAGAAAAAATACTGATAAACAATAGTATTATTGTGATTTATCATGATTAATAGTTTGACAGCACTATATACAGTGTATATATAGTTCAAATATGACTTGAATGTGCATAATATGTATAATCTACAGTTATGTACATATACATAAATACATGAATTAAACTACTGTTTGTCAATGTTTCTGAATGAGATTTTATGTTTCCGGGCATCTCTGGGTAGGGGTATGTTATTCCAAAGTGTTTAATGGCCCATTTGTGTGTATGTATGAATATTTGTATATTGTATGACAGTTACAAATCACTGTGGGTTCATGTGATGTCTATGTTACAATGTCAATTTTTGTCTGAGTCTCTAGGGCTTACACGCATACACACAGTCGTGCCTTATGTATTGTGCGCCTAAAGGCAGAGTTCATAAAGTGTAGTATGTTTTAAAAATAGAAAGCTTAACCCGTACCCTTTAAAGCTCACAGTATGGGAATTGTGTCCGTATTAAGGTGGGATTGGGTGTGGTGTGGGCAAGCACCAAATCCAGCAGTAGGTGTGGAAAACTGTCCCATCTGTGTGGAGTTACCAACAATCCCCGTGTTTATTATGTTGAAACTCAAGCCTGTTTGGAGTGTGGCTTTCTCTGAATTAGAGCCTACAGGATCTATGTTATAATTGGCCGATCCACTTTCCTTTTCCACTGTTTAGATCTCCACGCTGAAGGATGAGCTCAGAATCTGTGGTGCGAGTCTGCCATGACGCTACGAAAGTTATAAAAATAGGCCATACAGGAATCTGTCTCCATATAACTGTTATTTGATCCTAAAAGTCAGAGTGTTATGAGAATAGATGATCACTATTTTTCTCAGACACATCGAAACAGCTTTTCTGCTCACATCGCCTAGGTCATTCTGGGCCAGTCCTGCCTACAATTTTTCGTTGAATATTAACCTCAGTATTTCTTATTGACAGAAATCTGTGGTCTCTGCGTAGATTAGCTGTATATTTGTCCTATTACTTTTTGAAACTTGTAACTTGTTTAGACTTCAGTAGGAGAAACAAACACATCTGGCTTTGTTTAGCTAAAGAATTAATGAAATTAAGCAATTTAAAGGTTTTGTTAGACAATCTCTGGACTGTTTTATTTAGATTTATCAGCTTCTTATGATTGATTATTGTAGACTGATTTTATATGACTAATTATATATGACTGACTTCTTGACTGATTCTTCAGTCACACTGCAGAGAAGTTGAAAAAAAAAAAAGTTATTACATTTTTTATGGAACTACAGTGAACGTAAATTAGGTTGATAAAATGTAAACTTAACTATTTTGTTGTTTTCCATTTCACTTAAACTAATAATAGTAATAATAATTATAATGCACTTAAATATTAATATTTCTTACATTATACAATTATTAAATTATTATTATTATTATTATTATTATTATTATTACTACTACCATTGCTACTACTAACCAACTGTTTTATTCACTATATGAATAATATTAATAATAATGTATTAATAACAATAATAATACATGTAAATATGATTATTTTAAGTTTTTTTTACATTTATTGTTGTTTTTATTTTTATCATCACATTATTATTACTATTACTATTGCTACTACTAAGTGTTATTCAATTCATTTCAACAACAATAATAACGATAATAATGTCATTACTATTATTATTGCTAAAAAAACAACAGTTAAACAGCTGTTGTTTGTTTAATTTTGTAATTATAGTAGCAATAATAATAACCCTTGTTGTTGCTGTTACATTTACATTTCAATTAAAAATATTGTATATTTAAATTTTACAACAGTAATAATTACAATTATATTTTATTATTAGATGTAAACAGTAATAGTTATTTCTTATTTGCTTAAATAAGTGAAATATTTTTTTTAAAAACAACAACAACTGCTTGTATTTTAATAAATGTTAAAATTGTGTGATAATAATTTAACATAACATATAAATATTAAAAACATAATCACTATATAGTTGTTATTAATTAACAGCTGCTATAGTGTAGTTATTAATGTGTAGTATATAGTGCACAGTTTTCAGTGTAGGAAGCTGGTGTCCAATTTCAATAACTTTTGACAGCTTCATATATTTTCCTCATAGTCCACTGTCACTCATTCACGTTTTTATTGTGTCCGGCTTGTTCTTGGTTTTCACTTCTTTAAATTTGTGCATCATTGTGAAGGTGGTTAGCTTGAGTCCCACAGGGCATCTCGTGGAGGAGCCCAGCATTTAGCTTCTTTAATATTCTTGTGCTCTCAGGGCTTTTGGCGAGCTGCTTTATGCTCTTAGGGCAAACTAATAACAAGCTCTTTGAAGAATAAAAGCACAGTAGCAATTTCAGTCGGGCCAGGGGTGACAGATGTCATGAAAAGGGCCATTGTCATCTACAAAGAGCGCTAGATTGAAGTACGGTTGAGATGCACAGGGTCTAGTCTCTCTTCACCTGTGTCCCCGGCTACATTCTTTCAGCTTGACGCACTTTCCCTGGCTTTGGCTAATCCAGCAGTCAGCTACACCTGATATAGCCACTGGCCACAACATTTTGAAGACAAATGGTTCACCTGGAATTGCTGAAATGCTGTTCTCAAGGTGTACGAATCCAAATATCCTACTGCAACCCAACACAGCACATCTTTCCCCCCTTGGGCTCAAGTCCTGGATGGGAATATGTAGCTTTGTAGCATGAAAGATCCTTGTTTTTTTCAGAGATGAGACAGGTATGGACTTGTGAGACCTCAGGGATGAGCAACGGTGTGTTGGATACATATTTAAATTGGACCAGAGATCACACACCTGATGTGCTCAACTATATACTGCATGTTCTCAGCTCGAATGCAGGATGGTCAACTAGTTGTGCAAGACCTGAATTTATTTGGTGTTGGTAATAATGCAACATCTCAGTGTCTTGGCCTTCTTGCAGAAGTTGCATCTTTAAATCTGGAAATGACACCTTCGTAGCACATTTATTGCATTCAAAAACAGAAAATTCCTTTTTTTCATGGAGGTTTGAATGAGTGCACAATTTTCACAACGATGAATAACAATAAAATATTCACAAAAATAAAAATCTTAGATTGCTAAATATGTAATTTTAGGAATTTTGGTAAAATGGTCAAATGAATATACAGTAAATATTTAAAAGTGTTGACATGTTAGTTGCAGGAATAAAATGCAAAAATTAATGTGAATGTATGGTTGAATAAATGCAAATATAAAATGTTTAAATATCGAAACATATTTGTTGTATTAATTGAATGAACAAATGAATATGTGGTTGAATAAATATAATTATATATATTATATTATATTATATATTATATAAGTTGTAACACAAAAGTAGTTAGTCATTGTTTTCTACCTCTTCCTAGCTTTACAAAATCTAGAGAGTTTAAAATTTGAAAAATTTTATTTCATTGTGGATCAAAAGTAATTGAATTATTCTGGGGCCGGTTGCATAAACTTAGCATGTTAAGACAGTGTTTTCAGTGCTGACTAACTAGCAGTTAGCCAAGAGTAATAATTTTGGATTTACCTTAAACTAACATATATTTTTATGTAACCAAATAAAAAAAAAACTGTGACCAGTCTTAAAGAAAAATTTAGCTGACTAACTTTTAAGTCTATCCTTAACCTTTTATGCAACCAAAAAAACAAGTTTAATCAGAAATCTATTAAGTGCCTGTACTGTAAAATAAAAATTATATTTATAATAAAATAAAATATATATATTTTGCAGTCTCTATATTTAAAAAAATTCTGTTAAATTCAATGTTAATTGCCATTTTCTTATAATTATTTGTGAAATCGACATAATCCTGAGATCTTCATTTTTGTGGCGACTAATTGTTTATTCGATTGCGTCTCAAACTTCAACAAAGGCTGTCTAAAAAAAACATTAGTTAATTACATGGTTTTTGCACATGCATGTTCACATCCAAGCAGATGTTTACCAGGAAGACGCAGGCATTTAAAACAATTTACAAAAATTAAAATTAAACTACATTTAAACCTCAGACCTCGCATACGTTTTATTCATGTCGGTTGCAGCGAGCTCAAAAAACAACCGAGCAAGGAAATTAGAAAGAAACTGAGAAGTTTTGTGAAACTCTGTAATCTCAAATTGGAGATGCGCGATCATATTCAATACAGGCACGTAGGCATTTTTAAATAGCGTTTTAATGCTGTTCCTTGATAAACATTCCTATGGTTTTTGACTTGTGTTTTAATATGTTGGCTTACATTATACGAAGATGAAGAATTCTGTCCCCATTCCCCAGCTGATTTGAATAAATAAGCTATGCATTGGCAAATGTTGAGTGTATGCTCTTCTCTTTTTTCTTTTTAACGACTGCCCAAAATGAAACGATGGTAACGCGAGTCAAGCGGAATTCACTGAGGGATCTGACAGTGTGATTCATTGATTCTTTCAAATGTATGCTATTATTTACACACATGCAGTTTTTCTTCTTACCATCTTTTGTCAGTTTCTTGCTTTTAGACTAGTCAAATTAGTTGTGCACATCCCTAATGTTTACTCCCATCAGCATCAATGTGCACACCTGTAAAACAAGTATGTGGAATAAAACATGACATAAGATTATAAAAGCAAAGATCCTTGGGTTCGCTCACACGCTCGGACATGTGGATCCGCTTTGGAAATCTTTATAGCGTCTGTCCTGGAGACATTGGCTTCAACTACAGGAGATGCTTTGGAAAGGAAAGATGTCGCTTTCATCCTAGGGCATCCCATGAGCAGCAGCGCCAATAATCAGATGGATACCTTCGCTGCTCATTCCATCTATTATCAATGGGGTTTTAATAGGCCTCAATGTATATATAATGAATGTGCTCCATGCTGTCTGGATTTATTTTCACACCCTTCAAGAGCACTTAGATCAAGTCGACAAAGCCTTCAGATGGAGACAGCCAGCCATCATCTTTGTTTTCAGATCTTTCATATCACAAACAAAACACATGGCTTCAAAAAAACGTAGCTTGGCCTGCATCTGATGACTCTGGCCGTGAGAACTCGCTCCATGTGTTCAAGAGCTGGAAACACTGAAGACTGAAGTGCACTCGCGCTCTCTGGAACTACGATTTCAAGCACGCTGAAAACAGCCAGAAATCATTTGATGAATTGTAATGATGCGAGACCTTTGGCCAAATGATTTTTCCTAAAAGGTTTCTTGAGGAATAAGTGTTTGAAGCTCTCCTTCAGGTCTTTTGGACTTTGCCCTGTATGGTTTTAAATTTTGACATTTAAGGACCAAAATGGAAATACGAAAAGAAGTTGGAGACAAGGATTCCATGTGGATGTTGTAAAATAATACAGTTTAGCTAAACTCGCCATGGTTAGTTAGCAAATGCTAAGTTTGCAAACCCTTGTGCAGCAAAAATGTCTGGTGGATGACCATTTTGAAAAGCAAATCAGTCGGATCTTTTGAAGTGAACTAAAAGATTTTTTCACTACACTGAAAATTATTATTATATGATTTATGCATTTATATTATATTTTTTTGGAGTTCAAAACAAAGATTATCAGAGTACATTATACAAACAAAGACTTTTTCAATCTTTACCCTAGTGAATAAACACCTTAGTTGCCCCAATAACTGTTATGACTGTTTCAGACATATTTAGCAACCTGTGATTTTTAGGTGATCAGCTAAAATGTTAAAATAATTGTCAAATAATTTATTAAAAATTGATGAAATATTACATAACCATTTTTAAAAGATGCAAATTACAGGTACTAAGTTATATTTTTGAGCTGAATCATAGCGGAAGCAAACTGAACACACCAAAGTACTATAAACACCTTTATTAATATTGTTTAAAAAATAACATTAATTTAAATTAATGGTAAATTACAATATGTTCCTTCATGTGCCATTTTTGGAAAGTTGAACATGTAATATCCTCTTCCTGTATATCAGGAACCATATGATAGCATTAAAGAGCCACTGCATAGGTTCATTTAAAACAAACTGTTCGGAAGAACCAATTAGAAAAAAATGAATCAGTCTTCCCATCACTATTTTTGGATTTAAATCCCTGAGCACCTCAGCCAATGCTGAACCATTTTTAACACCCATCTGTTGTCCAGAGCTATATCTCGTTCCTTCTTTCCCTTTGTTTTCTGTACGCATTGGCAGTCAACTTTACGTTATGTGAATTTTGTCCACGGCCAAATTTTTTTTTAACACAACAGATTTTAACCAAGGCCAAGTTCTTTTCTGAACAATGGATTTATATATTGCCCAAGCTCTATTTAAACGAAATGTCCAATGAAGGCATGCAAAGCAGCTGTGTACCAAAGACATGCAAATGCACTTACTGGGTTTTAGTACCTCTATTTATTTCAACTTTTCCACAGTGAGCTTCAAGAGTGAATGTATTGTGGAGTACTGTGCTTGGATATGAGGTGAGAATTGAGCTCCATTTGAATTTACTGACTTAACTGTCTGCTTAAAATGAGTCTGGTCCCCGGGGTGTAAATGACTGGCAGAGGGGTTGATGACCTGGCATGCCGTGCTAGTTCCTCAAGGCGTTAATAGCATTCACGGCAGGCCAGCAGATCACCGTGTGACTGCTTCTGGGCTACATCTTCAGCAGGATCACCTGGACTTACTCAACACTCCTGTCTGTGGCACAGATTGTTCTCTCGTTAATTTTCAGTTCTAGTCTACCTTATAACACTAGTCTAAATCACCAGTCATGCCAGAGACTGACTACTGTGTTTCTTTGCCAAAATGTTATATTTGACAAAACTGTATGTAATGTTGAATATATTAACTCTTTCCCCAGCAGAATTTTATTTTTTAAAGTTGGCAGCCACCACCAGCGTTTTTGTTGACCTTCACCTACATTTGACGACAAAACCTAAATCAGAATATTTCTCTTATGCATATTTGAACATATATATCAAAATAAAGAAACACGCCTCTGTTTTTTTGTTCCCTCTGAAATTCTGAAACAATGTAATTCTGGTGCCTTCTGATGTAATTCATCTTGGCGCCAAGTTTTCAGCCCACACAGTACCTGCTAAAAGAGCACTGCTGTCAGACCAGGAGCTTAAACCCTTATGTTTGAATATATGTGGGAAAGTCATCATGAAAGTCTACAGAAGTGCTGTGCCTTTCTGAAATAGTTTGCTGTCATGTTATGATTGATTGCCCGCCATCTGCAACAGTTGTTAGTGTCTTTGGTGACATAAGAATCTGTGGGACTGTGTGAGTGATAGAGGGTTTGGGGTGAACGTTCACGTAAGCATAAAATCCTTAAAGCTTTTAAAGGTTTATTTGCAGAGAGCTGATATGTATCTTAAGTTGAGCCTGACCATGTCCAGCAACGCTGCTGCCAAAGCCTTTATAAAGACAGCAAGGGAAAAAGACACAAAAAAGAGATATTAGAATGTTCACACTGGCACAATGCCCTACTACTCACACTGTTTTTACTGAGGTTGCTTGGCAGCGTTGATTTGAATTGCTTTTTTTGATGTTCTTGAAGTAATAATTAAAATTGGTTTGTAGTAAATTAGGAAATGTAACTTTGAGATCTCCTATTCAGTTAAACTGATAGAATGCTTACCTTATTCTATAAATTGTTCTAATTATTTAAAATGTCATATGACATGACTCCGCAAGACCTCCTGTGGTATATTGCATCAAAAAGCAGTAGATTCATGTCCTGCAGGTTGCAAAGTGAGATTAACTTCATGGGTTGAATTTGTTGGTTGATTTGGGGAATTTGGAGGCCAAGGCAACACCTTGATCTCTATGTCAGGTTTCTCAAACCTTTCCAGAACTAGCTCTACAGTGTTGAATGTCCAACTAAGTTCATGAAGGGCCAATGTCCTGCAGAGTTTAGCTCCAACCTTAATGAAACAGCCCAGCTGCTGAAGGTCTTCGGGATTGTTCGGAACTTTCAGGAAGGTGTTTTGGATCTGGTGAAAGCTGCAGGACAGTGTCAGCGTGGACAGCTTGTGGACTCACAAACATTAGCATCTCTAGTTTTAGCCAGAGATACCTTGCTGAAGCACAAGATGTCCCGTTCCGCGACTTCTGTTGCTGCATGTCCCTAGAGGCTGGTGATGAGGTCGATAGTGGGCGTTCTCATTACTGGTTTCTTAGTAACATCATTGTTGACAGCGAATAGGTTTCTTGCCGCTAAATACAAACATTTTGGAGGCAAATGACTGAATATAATATAGATATACAAATAGTCCATACATACAAACCAAAATGAATGAGAAACCGAGAGTATTTTTTCCATTTCGTACGTTTATCTATGGCAAAAACGCAAACGGCATCATCACTGCTGGAGAATGAGCACGTGAGCACTACCGTCTTCTTTCCTATTGGCTGCCGCTCCCAAAGTCTTTTCTATTGCATAAAGTTGAGAGATTCTGAACTTTGTCGCGTCGCTGGACATGCCCACATCTGGTCGCCAATGGTCGCTCTTGTTGCCGGAAATTGCCAGCTCTCCATTGAAATTAATGGGCTTGCGTCCCTTTGTCGCTGCGTGTCGCGTGTAGTGTGAACGGGGCCATAGACAGCAACACAACTGAAATGATCCCAGATTCAGAAACGTAGTAAAAACATTGATATAACAGTCCATGTGACATCAGTGGCACAACTTCAGTTTTGGAACACTACAAGAATACTTTTAGAGAGTATTCTTGTATTTTAGAGAGTATCACAATGCATTAGTACGTTTTCCACTAAGCGTAAACAACTGCAGATTACACGTGCATGCTTTCACCCGGACCATACACTTGAATGTTGCGACGGCAGCCACAGGACCACACACCAGTTACAGGTGGAGAGGAGAGAGAGATTGAGTCTATCTAGTGGATGGGGATTATTGGGAGGCCATGATTGATGAGGGCCAGTGGGAATTTGGCCAGCACACCGGGGTTATACCCCTACCCCAAGGTGAGCATCATGGGATTTTTAATGACCACAGAGAGTTAGGACCTCGGTTTAACACCTCATCGGAAAGATGATTCATAGATCTGAACTTCGGAGCAGGTTTTTAATTATTTATATCATATCGCAAACCATTAGATTTAGATCAGGACTTGAAAGCACAGAGCATGAATCATTTAAAATTAGTTCAGAACATCAGAGTGGGTTCGTGAATCTTTTGTTTCAGATCGGAACTTCGGGGTGTGAATTGCAAATCTTTTTGCCTGGTTACTTTCTTTCTTTTTTATTAAACAGTACAAAACACCAAACAGTTAAAGGGTTTATCAGCTCACCCCAAGGGCATCTAAGGTGTAGGTGCGTGACGTGTGTGTGTGTTTGTCTGTCCAATCACCATTATATACACCACTATATTCTCTTTTACAGTATCGCCATTACAGTTTTTTTCAATACATTTAACAAGTTTCCAAAACTCTTTACACGGTTAGCACAACATCCGTTTTTGTAGACTATACAATTAAGACATTTCTTGTTGCTTTGATTCAAAATGCACAAATTTAAAATGCTTGATGCTTCTTTTACACACAAGCTCAACCAAGACCAAAACAATGTAATTTTACAGTCAAATTTACCAATGCTTTCACACTGTATGTCAGAACAGATAACACCATGTTCTAAACATAACTTCTATAGGCTCAAGTCAACGTGAACAGCTGTTCATATTGTGAATTGAAACACAAATATATTCCCTGTATTTCATTCCATTGCCAATGAGAAACAGATTATTGCAGTTATGCAAATATATAAATCACAGCTAATTTCCCATCCAGTAACCACACTGAGCTGTTGAGGTTTTTCTAAACACGTGATCCTACAAGAGGACTCTTTGGGCTGATTTTGTATGGAAAAAAAAACAATATAGAGCAACAGAAAAGAAAGAAAGAAAAAAAAAAATGCCTGCACTAGGGAGAGGAAGACAAGTACCAGGACAAGGGAGAGGAGTGGGGCTAGGTATAGGGAGAGGAGTTAGAATGTGTGGTGGCACTCAAAGGACCAGAGCTAAGGTAACTGATCAAATACAGTAAGAGTTACTATCATTGACCATGTGATAAACCACCGGCTATCATACAGAGAGGCTGGTGAACGAGTACAGCCAAATCTCAGCCCGGACACAGTGACATCCATTGTTCGTATTTTTAGAGAAACCAACATGTATTTAGCTTCTCCTACAGCAAAGTGTAAATAATTTTACCATTTACTGTAGAGTGACTGTATGCCTCTGGTCTCTAATATGTTACTGTATTTTGTCCCTGTATTTTTTTTACACAAACTGTACATTTTATAATGTTCCACAATGTGTTGATGCCTCCCGAGCCACCTGTGAGCGTTTTTTACATTATTTTACAAATAAGGTATGCTCTATTAGGGCCCTTATTCAGCCTGTTCCTAATGACCCTTCTGTCTTTATCCACTGCTCTGCGGTATTTGATAAGTTTGAGCCTGTGACTCTTGATACTTTACAACAGGTTGTTGGTCATTTAAAGCCCTCGGGTTCCCCGTACGATGCTCTTCCTTCTCGATTTGCTAAGTTTTTTCCACTCTAGGGCCATCTGTCCTAGCAATTGTAAACAGCAGTCTGTCATCTGGGGCCTATTTCTCAAAGGAGGTTCAAACAACTCGGAGTTTAAACTTGAACTCTGAGTTGATCAACCCAGAGATT
>JAUCMU010000053.1:15587946-15603592 GCA_032275025.1 Enteromius treurensis | reverse complement strand
TGACAGCGAATAGGTTTCTTGCCGCTAAATACAAACATTTTGGAGGCAAATGACTGAATATAATATAAATATACACCAAGTCCATACATACAAACAAAAATGAATGAGAAACAGAGAGTGCTCTTTTCCATTGTGTACGTTTATCTATGGCAAAAACGCAAACGCCGTCATCACTGCTGGAGCTGAAAGGAGAATGAGCATGGGAGCACTATCGTCTTCTTTCCTATTGGCTGTCGCTCCCGAAAGATGCTCTTCATTTGCATAAAGTTGAGAGATTCTGAACTTTGTCGCGTTGTTGGACACGCCCACATCCCGTCGCCAATGGTCGCCCATTGAAATGAATGGGAACGCGTCGCTTTGTCGCTGCGTTTCACGTGTAGTGTGAACGGGGCTTTACTCCAAACACATCGGTTTTCTTTTCTTGAAGCTTTGGGTCTTTCGGTGTTTATGGCACTGAAACATATCTGAGTTCCTCTCTCAGTGAAACTGATACTAGACTGCCATTGGCTCACCTGTGTTTGATGGGAGGGGCTTACTGATAGGTCAGTTGGTGGAGTTTGGAGACCAAGGCAAACCTACAACCACTTTTGGTTCATGTTCCTAAAACCATTCTTCAGCTATTTTTTTGCAGTGTGACAAAATGCGTTGGCCTGCTGAAAGAGGCCACTGTCATCAAGATACACCATTTCCATGAAGAGATGTAAGAGTTTTGCGACAGTCTTTAGATAGGCGTTAAGTGTTAAAGTAACATCCATGTGAATGCCTGGGCCGAAGCTGGTTTTAAAAATGTGCTGATCAGTGTTTGTTATATGGCGTGATATCTTATTACAACCACAGTCAATGAGAATGGGTGGCAGGCTGGTGCTCAGTAGAGAGTGACATAGCGTAGCCTGTACTGCTTGTAAATCCAAATTGAAATGATAAAGTTTTACTTCTGTTTCAGACGTGTCACATGAGCCATTGTATCTTTAGCCAAACTACTGCCACAAATAATTTGGCAGCGAAGAGAAGTCGCATATGCGTGGTAACTTCCCGTAAGTGTGGCAAGCTTTCACCACATCAGTGAGATATGACTGTTTCTCATTAATCACGTATTTATTTGAGACGCATATGCTATATTTTGTATCCAAAAACATGGCAGACACACAGAGCACTAAAATAACACACTTTGTTCTTTTCATTCCCAACTCTTCGAATAGAGCCAGAGTTTGTATCACCCTCCCGTGGGAAGGAATTGTTTTCTCTGTCTCTCCATCTGGCTCCACCAGAATTCATCTTTTCCAGCCTTGTATAGTTTTTTCCCCCTATATATGATAAGTTATTGTAGGTCTGTATAATTTGAAGGTGGTATATTGGTTTAATATGAAACAAGGTCACCGGGACCCCTTTAAAACGCTGTAAAATGACACCAGCTGGATGGTGGCCAGGGGCACAGCTGGTCTTTTTTTTTTTTTAAAGTCTGTTTTTAACACTACGGCTGGAAAATCATGACGGATCTTTTCTGACAAATTTCTATAGGTCATAAGAGTCTTATTTTTTGTTCTCCTGCCAAAATGTGCAGACTCACATGCTATTGAACAAACTTTATGAAGGATTGTGGTTGAGTCTGAGCCATAAGAGTCTATAGGAAGAACGAATGTGACATAGTTAAACCTGAAAGTTATTCTTTCCTAGTAATATGGCTACTGTGTGCATTTAAACTCAAAACATTACCTTAGAGACTGTGGCCACCCATCAATTTTTACAATGCAATTTGATAGCCGCTATCATCAAAATGTATGTTTGTTATTTTGCGACTTTTTCTGGCAATGACTTTAATATCTTGGAACTGTGACTTTCTCGCAATGTGACATAATTTCTCACAATTCTTACACATTTGCAGCTCATTTATTTTTCATTTAAAACCACTTCTGACAGCTGAATTTCTTGTAATCTCAGAATTATCAGAGAAGCATTGTCAATTTTATGATTGTATACCATATTGCGAATATTTCCTGTAACTGCAATTTTAATCCTCGCAATTACGATTATGTGGTTCTACATTTGCAACTTCTTTTTCTTATAATTGCGTGACTCTCACATTTGCCATTATCTCTCGCAATTGTGAATATTTCTCACACTTGCGCTGATATTTCGAATGATATGAGTTACGACGTTCCCATTGTAGTCACTTTTTTTTAAAATTGCTACTTAGTGATTGTTCTGCTAATAACAAAATTTCGAGAGGAAGCGCTGGATGATTAATCTCAGCCGGCCCGCATTACCTAATCAAACCCCTCGTTATCCGACCAAACAACCAAGTATAAATAAACCCATTTCCTTCACATCCACATCTCGTCTTTTGCGCAGATCTTTTTTTTTTAAAATCTTGTAACATTTTTTGTCTGTAAATCATTCCATTCCCACATTGCGATATCTCAACAAATATAAATTTATACAGTAAAATTAAGTTTGGCTGTCAGCTGAAACTAATGGTAAAGCACAGGCGTTATTCCAAGCCTTCTTCACTACACTAGAACTTCACTATCCAGGGTCCTGATAAAGTTTTTTTTTTCCCGTCAGTAGTGGGATGGGTTCTGGACTCGGCTCAGAAACAGTGGATAAAAGGACGATGTTTTTGTTATCTTTGGCTGATGTAGAGAACGGAGCCGGAATCCTGTCCTATTCTCCATCCCTCCCCCTTTCCTTTCCTGTATCTTCAGGTCCCCAGTAGTTCACGGTAAAAATAAAACAGCGCTAAGCCTGGCACTGTGCTCAAGCAGTAGTTAAAGCTGATGGATCGCTGCTGGCTCTGTGCCTGGAGCACCGCTTTATGGGTCTGAGGGGATCTTGGGAACCCCGAGATGTGGAGCTTGGCACTGGGTACGGATGCAGGAGGGAGCAGGGAGGGTGTTGTGGTTGGGTGGACATGAGGTGTGCGCTTGTATGAACACAGATCCTGGCATGAACGCATTTTCACATGTCTGTCAAGATATGCAGTGGTGTGTACTAAGAAAAAAAGGGTCCTTCTAGCTATACTGTAGAAGTATATTAGTTGTGATTTAATTAAATATAATTGTTTTTTTTATTTATTTTGATTAACGCTTGAGCATGATGCCGTTGCCATCTGGAAAGCATTGTTTTCTGTTTTAAACATCTGATAATCATCACAAAAAGATCACATTTGCGTATGTTATGATGTTGAACATTAAGTAAATGTCCATTGAATGTCATTCTGAATTATATTTTGAATGTTGTTCTAAATTTGCAACGTATGTGTGCTTTCACGCATGTCTTTCATATTTTTCTTAAAAAAAACCTCTCAAGATCATGTTTGGGCACAAAATCAAAAGAAAGAATATTAATATGCTAAACATTTTAGATGGTTTGCATATATATATATATATATATATTGCATTTTGATGACATTAAAGTACATTTCTGTGGAAGCTTGATTACACCACAGGATAGATAACTTACAAACTAGAACTAAATAGTTGCGACTTTTAATCTCTCAAATGTGACTAATTTCTTGAAAATTGATGCAGTATATCAAAATATGGACTGAGTAAATTCTCTGTAAATAAGCTTCCATAGAACTGTGTTTAAATGCCATCAAAATGCTAACTAAAATAAATAAATAAATTAGATAAAAAATCGAATAAAAAAAAAGCAACACATCACAAATATTCAAAAAATATATTTGTTTGTAGTGAAATGACACCACACTGGGCTTTTAAATGATCAATTGCCAGTAATCACATGCAAATTTACATTTTTGTTTACATAATATACAGTATGTGTGTATAATTATTATGTATTTATCAATACACATCGTAGTGTTTGTTTGCTGTAAATTCGAAATAAATTGTGAAATGTTTTCATGTCATATTGTGTAAGATTAACCCATAAATACCATACATTACATGTAATACTGTACGACCTGTTCTTTAACATCAAATCAAAACTGGTTAGTAGTAATGAGACACCGTTTATTAGGGGAGGATGATGGACAGTGCTTAGGGTGCAGTGGAGAACAAGAGCATTAGCACTGAGAGCTTGTTATGGTGGGATTATGGGAGAGGTTACGGGGCGGGAGAGGGAGGGTCAGCCGAGGCGGGATGCTGGAATCCAGGGTAAATCAGGTCTGTAGCTTGGCCCCTTTACCCACGGACAGGTGAGCGACACAGAACAATGAGGACATTGTGAGAGAGCAGGACAGGTGCACCGCTCACCCTTACAGAACCTGAGGCTACACAGCAGCGCTCCTGCCTCCTTGTCTCTCGTTTTGCTTTATCTCGTCTCGTCTCAGGCCTCATTTAACATAACTGTCAAAGTTTCTCAATGCATGCAAAGAAATACCCTTGAGAATGTACCGTAGTTCTAGCATAATAACCACAGTGCGCTATCTTTGCTAAAAATCCATCTAACAGCAATAGCAGAGTTAGATAAATACATTGTTTATATATTATGAAATGTGATACTAATTTATTGCAAAACAGCATACATACAAGTATGGAGCAGGCATCTGATGTTTTGTTGCTATATTTGTCATTCTTTCAGTGAATATTTGATAACCACAAATATATTGGCAACGTTTTATATTAATCCTATAAGTAATCATTTAGTAATTATAGCATTTTCTAACAATAGAACAGCATATTATGGTATGCACTATTTACTGTATGCACATATTTTATTCAAAGTAGTATTCATAACTTTGTCAAAAAGTTGTGTGAAAAGTTACGTACTCCTACCTTTGTGGATCAGTGTATTTGCGTTTTCATAAGCGCCACCTACTGTCAGAGAGGAAATTTGCATTTTTATTTAGCCTGTCAATTTTTTATTTTTTTTCCTTAAACAGACAAATCGCTTGTGTATGGCATTTTTGATGCCATAAGTTTGTGTTTATGTAAACAGCTGTTTAATTGACTGAATTGTCTGGAAGTTTTTGTATTTGCATTTTACATAAACCCCTGTGCTTTGATCAGAAGCTGGTGCGTTTCCAAAGTTTCCACATTTGCAGTTGTAGATGAAGTGATGTGCTTTCAATCTGAACCCCTGGCCACCCATTATGATTTATGATGACAAATTGGCTTGATTATGCTGCTGTAAATGTCCACTGGCGTACTAGTTCCCGCGTGGTACTATGTTTCTGTTCTTTCCTTTGCAGCACGTTGGTTGACGTCTGTGTCATTGAGTGGTGTGTATATTTCCTGTTCAGTAATCACGGTGCTTCAGATGATCAGGCTATATGAGATGTTGTGTAATTAGCTGCTTATGTCTTGGGGTGGCTGCCGAGCATGCGCTACGTTGTTTTTGACTTATTGCTTTTGAAAGGTATGCAGAGCAGAGTCGAAATGAGGGGAAACATCTTAAATTATTGGAGAAGTGCTCTGGCTTAAGGAGAGAAACCAGTATGGTTTCTTTTTCCACAGTGGCACAAGGCCACCTCGGCATTTCCAATGGCAAATATTATTGTGGGTAGAATTTTGTAGGTATGACAAAATATTTGATATTCTTTTAAATATGTATTTATATATGGCTTGAAAGGGTTGTTTTTCATCAATCTACCTATCTATATATCCATCCATCTATCCATCCATCCATCCATCCATCCATCCATCTATCCATCCACACATTACATTCACATATACTTTAGTTGGTCACAGAGCTTATTTTCTGCAGTAAACTAAAGCTAATAGAAAAATCCTATTGGCTTTTTGTCCTGGAAACTTCTAGGTTGGCCTTCAAAAATATAGCATCCCTGCATCACTCCATTTCGTATATAGAAGAAATGCTAATTTGAGTCTAGTGGAAAGAGTTCAAGAGAAATGGTGAGTATCAAACAAGAAACCGCGGTGCCTGGGCACGTGTTGATATTCTTTCAGCAGGTTGCACTGGCTGCTGGTGACCCGGGTTATGGTACCATTTGACTCGTTTTCTTCCCAGCTGTATTGGAGCACAGCCAGCTGTTCATGTTATAGGCTGGAGATACGCCAACTTCCTCCTGCTGCCAGTCACCTCACACACTGGCATTTGGCCATATAGATACGAGACCCAGTTAAACCTTCACACCTACCCTGGCATACCTTCCCATAGGCCTTTTGGTATTGGCTGTTAAATTTGACACCTTTTGAGCTTAGATGAAAGTAAGATGTAAATATTTATAGTCTCCGTTCTATATAATTAGCATCATTTGAAAGGCCCACCAACTTTTCAGAAGTCAAACAATCCCATGATTGTCTTCACAGGCTATGGACTAGGAACTGTTTACATGAATATAATGAACTCCCCCCAAAAGTGAATGGACAATAATAAAAACATTGTGAAATTTCATCTCCCACTCGTTCCATGGAAATCTGTAGATGCTGGAGTGATTCCCGAAACCACAGCAATTTGTGATTCCTATTCCCAGAGTCCCTATAGGAGTTTGCTTTTTCCAGAAGATAGGTCGTAACAATGACCACTACCGAATGGCGACACTCCAAAAACAGTCCTTCCCTTGTTTATTGTGCACACCTGCTATTCTCTTCATTCTGTCCTATTCAGAATATTACTGTATTATGTCTGGCATTTGTGATTTTTGTTGTATGTAGTCTCTCTTGTGAGTTTCTGGATTCAGTAAATGTTTACTATCCTTGTTGAGCACTGGGACCCATTTCGAATCAGAGACTTGTTTTGCCATAATCCTGTATCATGCAATCAGTTTCGTAATGCTACTAGAATGAAAGTTCTGGGCACACTCAAGTGAAAACTGAAGTTGTCATTTTTAAATGATAAAATAACAGTATTAATAGCAGTATTATAAGCTATAAATATATTCATTTTATATTCATATTCATTTCATATTCATATTAGTTGTGATTTAGTTATATATTACAATTAACATTTACTTTAAAATAGTCTTCTATGTAATAGCAAAAAGATATTTTATTTGATTGTATATTATGATACTTTAACTATAATACTATAATATTAATCATGTATACAATTCAATTTTATTATGATTAATTATTTTTTTTATAACACATTTATACACAATTATAAAAATGTACCTCGGTCCATTTATAATTATGCACATGTTCCTAAAATTAATATAAGTTTTAAACAAAGTGTTATCCCAGAAGAATAATGTTTGGCTTTGAATGTGCCATCCTTAGTCATTTACATTTCGATCCAATTAGTCCTGGATTGTTTCATGGGTGAGCTGCTTATTCTCAAAGTCAAAGATTTCGTCATTAGATGTTAAACAGTTTCTATGCACATTTTTAGCCAAGATTTTCAGCCTTTTAGCCAAAATCTAAAAGTTTTCAGGCATTCTTGCTGCTGATAAAACCAGTGCATCTTTAGCAATGAGATCAGCTTGGACATTCATTTAAAGACACGACTTTTCCAAGAAGGTTTTAACTACGGTTACAACTAAAGCTGTCAGTAACATAGATAATAAGCACTTATTTAACATCTAGTTGACCATTGTGATCCATCTCTTAATCTAATATGTGGTCTGGCGTCAAAAGCTCCATTTGCTCAATCGCAGTGGCAGGTTTCTGGAACTCGAACGACCAGAAGTGGGATTCCCATAATCAAATAGTGACTCACTTCTGCTGAGCTCAAACGATTGGCTCACAACGCTCTTTTTGCCGGGAAGAGACTGTTACGTTAACCCCAAACAAAGTGGCCTCCAAACCTACCATCACGGGGAGTATCAGATCAACCGCTTTGCGGTAAGACATGCTTGAAAGAGTCCACGCGTAATCTCATCGCATTGCACCGACTGGAGCTTCCCCATCACACAATGGCATAAGAGAAGAAAGGCAAACCAAAGCATGCAAGTCTCAGGCCCAACACAAACACATCTGCGGGCGAGAATCGCGCCACACACCATGCACTTTAAGTGCTGGACGTCCTGTTGGCGAACGTGCCCGCTCAATTTCTGTGCGGTCAGAGCAGAAATGGCACAGCTTGTCCCTCTTGGACTTTTAAAGATGGTTCTGCACGCTCCCCTTGATTGCCGTTCAGCTGGAGTTCATTTGCCGCAGACAAATGTGCAACGCTTTCTCCAATCCTAGTTCTCCGGGACATTGGCACTGGATTTGGAAAGCCGCCATTAGAAAGATTGAAAGCACAGTAATACTGTCAAAATTTGCATTACTTTCATCACCGGTGCTCAGAGATCAGGTTCATCTGTTTCATAAAAACCACATATTATCGTGAGCTACACGTTTCCATATATTATCTAACTACACGCCAGCACTTTTCCTGTGTTGGGTGCAAAGTAGCAGCATCGGGTTACCCCTTGTTCTGTATTGGTCATTTGTAATAGTGTTTAGATTTACTTCGGTGTAAATCTCTCACAGGTTCTCATATGAACGGTCCATCTGGAGAAACCATCAGCTCTCCGCGTGCAGTTAAATTTCAATGTGGGATGCTGCGTGTTCCCTGCTTTCTACTTCGAATCACGTAGAAGGGCAATGGAAATCTTTATAACCCATGACACAAACTGCAAAGACTTCACTCTTCTCTAGTTAAAAAAAGAAGAAAAGTAAAGTTTAAGGTGGATTCTCAGGAAGCTCTTCCAAAGGCAGACCCTGACAAATCACGAATGGCATGGGAAGTCATAGCACTTTATGTTGCAGAACTACTGCTATGGAAAGAGAACATGCAAACCTCCATGTAATTTATAATGTCTACATGCTCTTCAGACTTTTAGAATTAGTGCATGTGTCAATTTCCTGGCTTTTGCCTTAAAAGGATAGTTAAGGGCAGGGTAGGTGATGTGGTTTAAAACATTGTCTTTTCACATCCTGATAGCAGTTAATAAGTTAAGTGGTTCAAATGTGTTTATGTGTTTGTGGAAGGCGTAGAACCATAAAATGTTCATCCAACTTTCTAGTCAATCTGTGTATTTGCGCAGCTCTGTTCGCGCAGACATTATAAGTCATAAGCGTGCTCCATTACGCTTTTGCAAATGCAATACGTTATTATTGTAATAAGAAGCGCTTTGTACTGTAATGTTTTCTCACCAGTGATTGAAACATGAGGTAATCTGACAGCGTTGATGTCATCTCTCAACGCATCTGGTCTGTGCTTTTTCATGTGTTCTGGAGGTGGCGCGGCTTTGGTGAGTGATTATGCAGGGAGGGTGGGATCTTATAGTTTAAACCAATTACTGACCTTCGATGTCACTCTTAACTTTTCACAAAAAATTTTGGGAACAAAACAAGGATTTTTTAATTCCCAAAAGTCTTTAGTTCCAAAAGGACATACGAATATTGTAAAAGTAATCCATACAACACTACTGGTTTAATCCAAGTATTCAGAAGTGATTTGATGAACAGTGTGAACAGATCAAATATAGGGAATCTGCAATAACATCAGATCTCCTTGGTTCTTGTGAAACGATGTTTAGTTGTGCGACACCAACGAGGTGTTATTGTTCTTTGATCATTTTGGATTTAGGCATTGGTATTGATTAGTAATTTGATTTGAGAATAAATGATGTTTGCTCTTTTCATCGTGCAAAGTGATCATATTGTTTTAGAAAACAAAATTAAACAATTGGAGATTAATGTTTAAACTTTTGGATCCGATTAAGTTTGGTGAATGATAAAATATATGAAAAAAAATGACAAGTTTGAAATTATACGAGGATGAGTAAATATGAACAGAATTGTCATTTTTAGATGAACTATCCCTTTAAATGGACTAGAAAGTGTTATGAATAATTTGCCCCCTTTCCATCGCCATGGTACCAGATGCAGTGCCCAGTCTGGCCACATTCCGGATGTTTCCACTGAAGACAAGGCTGGAAAAACTGGCTCCACATTGGACCCTTAAACCAGCTGGTGTCGAACCAGGAACCGCTAACGTCAATTGTCGGCGTGGTGCTACAATGTCCTCGCCATGAAATTTTTAGCAGGTCACAGAGCGGGTGGCATAGCAGTTATAGATCTGGGCTTGTACCTGAAAGGTTGTAGGTTCAAACTTAAAATGCCTAATTGATTTAGAATCCAGATGTAAGATGGACCAAATGCAAAATAATTCACACAAATGTAAAATAAAAGGGGAATCCCAATGGGGCAAAGCAGTGAATTTTCCATCTAATTAATAGCAGTATAAAGCAAGTGTTGAAACGTGTATTATGGGACAGTACGTCATTGGCTCCTTTGAATACTTTCATGTCTTAGGTCATACTGGCCGTTTCCTAATTTCCAGACTCTTAAGTGAACTTTTTGTCATTGACCAAGAGTTATTCAAGTCCTCCGTTAGCACATATCCACACATTAGCACACAGATAATAACAAATCCTGCTTTTGTGCTTTCAGGGATATTTCACACAAAAATTAAAATGACCTAAGAATTCACTCACCCTGAAGTCATCTTAGGTTTATATGACTTTATTCATTCAGATGAATACGGTCTGAGTTATATTACTGTAAAAAAAAAAATGTCCTGGCTTCTCGAAGCTTTATAATGACAGTGGATGAAGTGTGGATATTTTGAAGCCCAAAAAATTATGTCCATCCAACATTTAAAGTGCTCCACGTTGCTGCTTAAAGGCCTTCTGAAGCGAAGTAAAAGATCCATATTAGCATGAGCTCCAGTGAGAATATGCTAGTCTAGTTTTTAGGAAACTAGTTATAAAAGAATCATGATTTGTCAGCCTGTTTTGTTTCAGGGTTAATTTGGCAAAATAACAGTTACAAAAAAGTCTTCACAGAAACTAAAACGTGCATATGTTTACCTTAGTGAAGTCCTCTGACACTCTCTGAAGTTGCATCCCCTGGGATAGTCCTCCACCTCACTGACCTCCTGCGAAGTCGCTGAAATGCACATTCAGAGGCCTACAGCAAAGCAGTTTTGACTGTTCTAAAGACTCTTTCCAGCAAACTAGAATTAAAATTTCATTTCAGCACGGCCCTCTGACACAATCTAGAGTTTTATTAGGTAATGTTGAAAATCATTTGGAAAAGTACCTATATCTGTGATTTTTACTAAATGGACTCCATTGTGTGGCTAATATAGGAAATGTTAAGCAGTGAGTAAGTTTTTAGTCATTCTCATACAGCAAAAAAGAAACCAGGATTTTGTGTTAGAGACATTTACTGTAAAGGCCTCCTTGCAACTTTTTCCACCTTGAAAGTGTTAAGACTACAGACTATTGCATTTTGCTTCTTAGCAGTTTTTAATGAGGTCAGAGATGTTACTGTAACTTTTGCCTCAACGGCTGTCTGGGCTGCTGCGAGCGATGTCGCGATCCCGCTTCATTAGCGAACAGAGGCACGGCAGGCAAGACTTCAGTGCAAGAAGTTAAATAATAAGTGAACAAAAACAAAGCTGATCGAAAACGCAAGGATCAGTGCAAACATATCAACTCACAGATGCAGGGCAGACAAGCACAGTGACATCCAACATTAAACATTAACGACTGATACAAAGAACTAGAAAAAGATACGGTTAAATACTCAAACTAATTACAAGAAAACTCACAACACCTGGGGAGACAATTACACACCAAGGACCTGGGCGGGGTTACAAATGACAGGAGCACATGAGGGAAACAAGCATGAAAATAAAACACACAGCACATGGACTTGACATGAAAACATACACAATAGTCACATGGAGCGCCTGGGGGCGTGACAGTACACTACAGTATAGGAAACAATTCTCACTTTTAACTTGTTGCTTATTAGTATGCATATCATTAACATATTGGCTGTTTATTAGTGCACATTATACGTGAGCATATTCTAAATACCTAATCTTACCAAATACCAACTTGTGAACTTTTATTTAGCAGACACTTAGGAGTTTATTGTGCTTAAGTCATAGTTAATGGTTAGAGAGAAATGGACTTTAAAATAAAGTGTGACCATACTTTTTTAACACATAGGGGTTTAGTGAAATGATAATTACCTCATCTGGTAATTGAGAAAATCATGATTACATTTTATGACATTTAATAATGATAATAATAGTGATAAATGACAGTAAGGACATGTATAACAGTAAGTTATTAAAGACTTATTTCAAATATAAAGTGTATTTTGAAACTTTTTCGAACAAATCCTGAAACAATTCTACAAAAATAAGAAACACAACTTTTTTTCTTGAACACAAAATCAGCATATTAGAGTGATTTCTGAAGAATCATGTAACACTGAAGTCCGGAGTAATATGTAAATTATGAAAATTCAGTTTTGCATCGTGGAGTAAATTACAAATAAACCAAAGACAGTTGTTTTAAAGAGTAATGATATTCACATTATTACTGATTTTGAGACTATAAAAGCAACTTTGAACAAATAAATAAACGTTCAGTCATATGAGATTTATTTAAAAGTCATTCAAATCTTACTGACCTCAAACTTTTAAAGTGCCCCTATTATGCCATTTTAAAGGTGGCTGATATTGATTTATGAGTCTCTTAAAACATTGTTTACATGTATGCAATCTATTTTTTTCCAAAAATATATTTAATTTTACCCCGTTTCTAAATGATTCATAAACGACTCATGTGAAGCAGTTCGAAGAATCAGTCTGTCTAAACCCCGCCTTCTCGTGAGCCCTCACTGCTGTGATTGGTCAGATGGCGCAGTCCTTTATGATTGGTCTACAGAGGTGTTGTTGAAAAAATGAATGTTAATCACTCATTCTTTGTAGATTCATCTTTCAGAAGGACATATAAAACAAAAAAAATTAACTCTCACAGGATACAGCGTACTCGTGACATGATGTAATCCACGTGGAAATTGTTCTGTTTGTGGGCGGGGCAACATTATGCAAATATGTTACTTAGTAACGTGGATCTGTAACAGAAAAATATTTAAATTGCTGATTACTCGTTTAGGCGAATGTGAGCCTACTCTTTTTTTAAAAGACAATAACTTTATTTATCGTGCACTGTCGGCGTCACAACTTTGCAGATAGTTTATGTTCACATATAGCTACATAACACACTTCATGAAAGATCATATTTGAAAAGGCATAATAGGGGCACTTTTAAAAGTACTGCAAATTATATAGTTCTAGAGCTTTATTTTATCAGCTTTGTTTGATGAAAGATAATTGGTTTTTATGTAAAACTTGTTTTGTGTTTCATGGAAGAGAGGAAATAATATGGGTTGCAAAGACATGGGTTAAGTAAATGAATTTGAGTCAGAGGAAGTGATTTTTTTTTTACTGAGGAGTTAAGTGCACTGTAACACCAGAGACATTTATAAAGAAAGTACATAAGACCGGTTTTGACTTTAACCTCTTAAGGCCCAAACAGTTTTTTTACATGCATATTTTATTTCTCTTTGCTATTTAGGCTTATTGGAACCTAATTAGAATAAAACCTAAGTATCATCTTTTGATATGATGTAGTTTTGGAAAAAAATTATGTCCACATATGTGGACTCATGGTCCGAATTTCCATAAAACACACAAAAGTCACCTTTGTGTAATCTAATGAAAAACTCATTATTTTTGCCTTGAACACAGCAGGTTTTTTTCCTGACTGTTTTTAATGCATTGATAACAAATGCACACATATTTTTTAACATGTTTTAACATGTTAACAAAATTTTTGCCCAAGTTATACATAGTGTTTGGGACATTTGATATGAGGCAAAACAGTTTCAGGATGACACTGTATGTCTGTAACAAAATATAAAACATATTTTGCATTGGTAATGTAAAGAAAGGAACATGATAAAGGCTATGCCAGGGTACTGTACAGGGTACAGGAGAATTCGTCCGATAGTTGAACCTCGGATCCAGGATGAACAATGCGGCTTTCGTCCTGGTCGTGAAACACTGGACCAGCTCTATACCCTCTTTAGGGTACTGGAGGGTTTGTGGGAGTTTGCCCAACCAGTCCACATGTGTTTTGTGGACTTGGAGAAGGCGTTCGAACGTGTCCCTCGCGGTGTCCTGTGGGGGGTGCTCTGGGAGTACGGGTTGAGGGGCCCTTTGCCAATGGCTGTCCCTGTATGACCAGAGCAGGAGCTTGGTTTGCATTGCCGGCAGTAAGTCAGACTTGTTCCCAGTGCGTGTTGGACTCCGGCAGGGCTGCCCTTTGTCACCGGTCCTGTTCATTATTTTTATGGACAGGATTTCTAGGCGCAGTCGGGAGCAGGAGGGGGTCCGGTTTGGGGACCACAGGATCTCATCTCTGCTTTTTGCAGATGATGTTTTCCTGTTGGCTTCTTCAAACCAAGACCTACAGCGGGCACTGGGTCAGTTTGAAGCTGAGTGTGACGCAGCTGGGATGAGAATCAGCACCTCTAAATCTGAGGACATGGTTCTCAGCCGGAAAAGGGTGGCCTGTCAGGTTGGTAGGGAGTTCCTGCCTCCGGTGGAGGGGTTTAAGTATCTTGTTCACGAGTGAGGGAAGGATGG
This sequence comes from Enteromius treurensis, assembly GCA_032275025.1. Classification (NCBI taxonomy): domain Eukaryota; kingdom Metazoa; phylum Chordata; class Actinopteri; order Cypriniformes; family Cyprinidae; genus Enteromius; species Enteromius treurensis. The sequence continues at coordinate 15,589,222 of JAUCMU010000053.1, read as the reverse complement.
AACGGGAGATTGACAGACGGATTGGTTTAGCTTCTGCAGTAATGCGGTCGATGTACCGGTCTATCATGGTGAAGAAGGAGCTGCAAGGCGAAGCTCTCAATTTACCGGGCGATCTACGTTCTTACTCTAACCTATTGTCATGAGCTTTGGGTTGTGACCGAAAGAACGAGATCCCAGATACAGGCGGCCGAAACAAGTTTCCTCCGCAAGGTGGCTGGGCGCTCCCTTAGAGATAGGGTGAGGAGTTCGGTCACTCGGGAGGAGCTCAGAGTAGATCCACTGCTCCTCCACATTGAGAGAGGCCAGCTGAGGTGGCTCGGGCATCTATTCCAGATGCCTCCTGGGCACCTCCCTGGGGAGGTGATCTGGGCATGTCCCACTGGAAGGAGGCCCCGGGGAAGACCTAGGACACGCTGGAGGGACTATGTCTCTCGGCTAGCCTTGGAACGTGGAACGTGGAGCCTCAGTGTTCGCCCGGAAGAGCTGGAGGAAGTGTCTGGGGAGAGGGAAGTCTGGGCATCCCTGCTTAGACTGCTGCCCCCACGACCCAGTCCCAGATAAGCAGAAGAAGATGGGTGGATGGAAGGATGTTAAAGGCTGTGATAACTGAGCAGTGAAGGACCAGGCCTGCTAACAGAGGCCCAGAAGTAACCTGATTGATTGACCTTCACGGAGTCGGAGAACATGGAGGAACTAAGGAACACAACTTGAGAATCACTGCCATCACTTATGTGTAAAAGGCCAAGTAACAGTTGCGCTTGGATTGCAAGCACAAGAACACTTTGCAGGTCATACACTCTGGTTCTTCCAGTGTAGCCTTGTTGTCTGCAGCACACTGCATTTTTCAGGCCGATCATCTCTGGGAGGTGGGCATTAGCTCTCCTGCGGACCGAGACATGGGGCAGCTTGTCAAATGACGTTTCACTCCCTCAGCCTCAATCTCTTGATTTGACGGCGACGTCTGAGAATGTGGGATGAACCTGAACCTGTACCTGTTTCTATCCCTGTCCATGAACCTGTTAACAAGTTTTGTAAATAAGCATTTTGCTACCAATCCTTCACATAGCCCTAAGGCCCAAATATCTGCTGGGTCTTGGCTAACCATTATCTGCATGTTTGCGTCCTCTGCTGTGGTCAGTGGGCTCAAGAATGGGGACCTCATCATCAATACTGTCCTCACTGCTGCTTTCCTCCTGTGGTGATGGTTGGTAATTGCCATCCAGGATAGGATCATTGTTGTCAGACACGTCCAAATCAGAGTTGTCTCCATTAATTA
>JAUCMU010000053.1:15576029-15586034 GCA_032275025.1 Enteromius treurensis | reverse complement strand
TTCATATTTGTGCTGATCATTTATGAACAATAAGTAAAATTAAACTGCTAGCAATAACTTCAGAGAATTGGGTGGGCCAGAGGGGCTGATGTGCAAAAATGTTGTGGCTCCTCCCCTATAGCAGATCAAATCTCACTCCAAACTTTTGCTAAAACTTGAGAGCCGTTTTCTTCAAACAATAGTTGTCATCTTAATTTAATAATTTTTAGTAGATGGTAGCTTAGCTTGCCCAACATTGCAAATCAATCATTCAATAGAAAATACAACAAATAAGACTCAACGCAACATTACCATTTTGCTCCGCTGCACACTGAGCTGAACCGAACCGTGATGAGTTTGGCTCAACTCCACTACACTCAACAAATCTAAGATTAAGTAATGTTTATTCATCCTCATGGACTGTTTGCATCCATCATGCAGGCCGAGATAGATGAACTTTAAGTTAGCCATCAACCATTGAAACACGTGCCATGTGCTTAAAAGCACTCTATCACACCACAATGGCAGTTCCTAGAAGGGTTAATGAAAAAAGAAGTGGGTGTTTTAAGGTCAGAGTCAGCAGTCAGAAATTTATGGCCCAATGTTTCTTTTTATGGTATTTTTTCCTCCTCTGAACAGTGTTGATTTCTTGAGCTATGAATGAGTGCAGCTCTTAATCCCAGTAAAAAACAGCAGATGATCGTGTAAAAGGGAGGCAGAGAACAAACAGGGCTGGAGCTGCTCTTTTCTGATTCATGTAGAGGAGTGGAATTCAGTGGGTTTACTCGAGGAATCTCAGCTATGCTGAGACTGTTTACTCTGTTGCTTCTCTCTCCATCTCCTGTTTTAATATGCTCATTAATATCAGCCACCACAGCCTCCTCCCAACAGGCTTGACTTTATCTGACGCTCTGGACTGACACTGTTATCTCCCTGTTTACTGCTTCACAGTATTCACCCATCATTATACAACAAATTCATCAATCAGTCACATTACCTCACGCTCTAATTCACATACCGTAGCTTAGGGGATGCACTTTTTTTTTATTCTGAGCTTAAATTATTATTGCATATAAAAATGTGAATAATAAATTATTAATTCATTTAATATATTCACTTTACACTGTACAGTAATAGAAATGTATACATTATTTTATGGTCACTTTAATAAAGGGGCCATATGATGTTGCCAAAAAGCACATTACTTTGTGTATTTGGTCTAATGCAATTTGTTTATGTAGGGTTAGCTCTAGCGTTTGGCAGCAATATCGCGCCCCTTATCATAACATGATGCTGCGTCCCGGTGCTATGACACCAAAACAATAAAACACTTTGCAAAAGAGGTTTTTGTTGCATTCAGTGGAGACATAATTACTGACTTAGTTCTCTTTTTACACGTCGTGTTGCATCGCGCCCAATAAACATCACCATCTCTGCATTCGTGATCGGAGAAAAGATAAACAAGCACTACCCTTCACTGTACAAAACTCACATTTGAATAGTAAGTAGCAGGTTCTTTTAATAAGAAAATGTAACTTGTGAGTCAGAAGTGCCAGACAGTTAGAATTGCCTCATAGTCTCTGTGCACTAGGGCTGCACGATATTGGGAAAAAATTACATTGCAATGTATTTTTTTCCTGCGATATATATTGCGATGTGTACAAATTTATTTATGTTCATCAGCATCATCCTTTTTGTATCCAAAATAAGGGCTGCACGATAATCATTGCACAATATTTATTGCGCATCTTGTCAGTAAAGCCAGTTCTGTAATCAGCCGTAAATTCCATCAGGTACGTGATCTTACACTGAGCCGCATTCACTAGGCAGAGCCGTTGTGCTCTGACGAGCTGCGCAAATTCGGGTTCAAGCAAAGTACCTCTTTTTGGTTAACATCCTCCTTTGTAGGGCTGCAACTAATGACTATTTCAATAATCGACTAGTCGTCGACTACCTTAACGACTAGTCGACTAGATGTTCCCAGCTGCAGTGAAGATTCGCATATTTACAAACATACTACTGAATGTATTATGAAATATTTTATATTCCAAATTTGAAATCTTTGCAAGTAAATGTATTTGGTAATTTAAACACGTTATAATGACTGCGTTAGTTGTTCTATACTGGGTGATGGGCGCTGCCATGTTAGTCCGCGCTGAATCCGAGCTGTCGGATTTACAACACGTGAATTCATCCTCTCCTCCAGAAACACGTTAAAGTAAGTCTCGGGGAGAAGAGAAGAGTAAACTTTATAGTAACCTACACGATCTGTATGTGGTATTAATAAAATCAGATTATATTTGTAAAGATCATTATTGCCGTTTCTATAGACATCAGCGTGTATATTATAAAATATAAATGTATGGTTTTGCTAGTGCTTATGTGTTTTTAAATCTATGAAACCTACAATTAGCAGTATATGATTGAAAACACTTCATATCCCATCTGGCTCTGCGCCAGTAAAAGCGCGAGAGCAGATCTGAATTTAGCAGTTGATGACATGATCCACTGAACGTTCGGATCACACCGGTGTGAACGCTCGCTCCAGGGACCAGCCACGCCTGATCACACCGGTGTGATCTTACGCGCGAAAAGAGAGCACTTGGGTCAGATTGTTTACTATCACCATAGCAGCTATTGCGCTAGATTGGAATCTGGATTATAACGTTAGTTAATTTTTTGAGCGCATGTGGATCCACAGCAGTGTTTTTTGTGGCACATGTTCAAATTCTCCCACAGAAAATTAATCATTGACACTACAAGTAGCCTCTGAGCTTCCTAGCAAAGACTTGCATGCTGTGGGATGACGTCACTAACGACCCATCAACTACGAATTAGCCGTCGATTATTAGTCGACTAGTCATTTCAGCCCTACTCCTTTGTAGCCGAAAGAGTCCCAAATAGATGATTTCGACTTTCTTTTTGTTATGAAATCATTTTTTGCGGCGGATCCTCTTCATCATGCATTTTTAGCTTTAAAAAATTACATTGCGATATTTTTTTCCAAACGACATATATATTGCGATATTGAGAGCCATCAATCCAGGCTGAAGTCAATAATTACCAATAATTACATATTAATAATTTCACTAATAAGCAAGCTTTATTACAAGGGACAGAAAGGTCACTTAATATTTTATTCCAAAATTAAATCATTTTGGTAAACACAAAAGCAGAACACATTTTTAAATAAAACAGCAGCTTTACACCAACCCCCCTGATTGGTTCATAACATAACTCGAATATATATATATATATATATTATATAAAACAACTTATAAGCATTTTATTTCACAATCTTTTGTTTTAAGTCAACTTTTCTTAGCAAAAGTGCCAAAGTAAAACAGTGTTGGTCATAATCATGGCTAAACAAAAGGAAATAAAACTTCTAAACTGAGTATTCTTTAGCATGATCATGCATGCTTATGTATGCTGCATGCTTTGCTTACTCAAGGTTTTTAGCTAAGAACAGTCTTTGCAGGTTTGAGACAGGTTGGATGGTCTGTCAAGCTTTCGGATCATTTTCTTAAATCCCTCTTTGGCGATGGTATTTAATGGCAACATATCTTTAGCTATATGAAAAGTGCGTCTGTTATTTCTTTCTGTCGTTGGGAGCCTTTCGGGTAATGTGTCAAAATGGCAAAGGCATTTTGGTTGGCATCCAGATTTGGCTTTGTATTCATCGCGAAGAGCTTTGTGATGCCGTTTTAAGTGATCAGACAAATTGGTGGTGTTTGGAAAGTACCTCTTTTTGGTCAACATCCTCCTTTTTGTAGCCGAAATAGTCCCAAATAGATGATTTCGACTTCGACTTATGGCGGATCCTCTCCGTCGCGCATTTTAAGCAGTGAATGAGCGGTGAGCAGCGGCACAGCGAACCAATCACTGCGCAGGCACGCGGAACGTGCATGTCACCCCGGCAACAAGCCAAACTTGTACAACAAACTTGTGTTTACTGTGTGCTACCGTTCTCTTGATCCACCATGGGCTTCTACCCTTCACATCGTATGTTCCGGCGATGTGACTATCGCTCACGCGCACATCGCGATGTCAATGTAAAAACAGAATATCGTTCAGCCCTAATATACAGACAAAAATGATGCCGGGAAAAAAACTAATCTTTAGTTGTGCTCTGTGGGTGTCTTATGTGTTTAGAATTATTTTCTTATGTGCGCAAATTAAAAAACATCTCATTTACATATCGACCAAACGCAATATACGAGGCATTGCGCAAATAAGCGTACTCGCAGATAAGCAGAGGTGAGGCTCATCAGGTGTAAGCGATCTACTTATGATACAGGTGCAAAATAGTTTAGACATGCTTTTTTGGAGGAATCTCTTACAAATGCTTATTCAAGGAGGTCAGGCAGAAAATCTCTCCTTTTCAGTGCTAATTCGTAACTGTGCATCTTTAGTAAATACTGACGATACTATTTTAATGCTGATAACGCTACAAATAAGTAGCTGTTAGTAAATCTGGTCCTTAGTGACTAAAAACTTTTGGTGTTTTTGTTGTTGTCTGAAAGTCCGTATAGCCAGCCTCAAGTCTCTGTGATGTGTTGGTTTGTAGAAATGGCTAGGTGTATATTTTCATATTGTTTGCGTTTTCATTCACTGGAACTTTTTATTTTTTTTTAATTCATTCAACACTGATCAAGAACATCCATGAAACAAACAAGTCACTATGTTTAATACTGAAGGTTAGAGGTTTAGACAAAATGAACTTTGATTTGTTTGTACTTTCGGGTTGGGTTAGAGTTTCAGGTTAAACAAAAAAAGTGGAAATTGCTTTGTTCATCATCATAATTCGCTCACAGTAGCTGGCATTTACCATTCAGACTGTGGGGGTCAGAGTTTATGCCTGGTATTTCCTATCACGGTGAAAACCTTACAGGATGAAGGAGCAGAGAGTGAATGTTCCACATTATTACCTGGTAAAGAAAACACGGCAAGGAACCGCTCCGGTCACAGTGAACGCCGCACTAATTGTAACGTGAAGACAAAACAGGAAAGTCTCTGACGACGTTTTATTAGTAAGAATTAGAAACGTTATGGCACGTTGCTCTGAGACCGCATTATTGAGTTCAAAACTTGAGCTTCCCGAGTTTCTCTTTCCCTCTTCAGGGATATTAGACGATCCCGTTGAAGTAATTCAATAAGAGAAAGCTTAACCCTTTCGTTCTTGAGGGTGTAAGGTTGGTTTTTGTGAGCTACTGTGCAAGTCAGAAGGTATTAGTCTTGATTATCCTTTTTGTTTATGCACATATCAGCTTTAAATAGTGGCTTATTAGTAGTTCTTCTCATCCAAGACCTCCTCTGGTCATATAGAGTTCCTTCCTGGAACCGAAGCCTCTATATGAACCATAACCGACCTCCAAATGCAATTCATGGTGACTGAATTGGTATGGGTGGTATTCATTGAAGTTCATTTTTGAAGATTTTGGGGAAAATGAAGGTAGATTGAAAGCACGTTGGGACAACAGCCTGAAATGGGAAAATGTCGAGACTGTCAGTGAAAACATGTGCGAGATGGTGAGAACGTTTCTGCGGACCCGGCGGGGGACGGCGGCCGAGCCAGGGACTTTGGAAGGAATTATATCAAGCATGCCGTTCCACGTGTCACGGATTATTGTTGTTGAAGTGATCCTTGATTTTTAAGGGTGTAGAAGGCAGTGGTGTTTTTGATACTGGTGAAAAGGTTAGTCTTGGCTGCACTAATGGATCGGAAAGCAGCAGTAAGATGTTAGCGGTGTGTGGAGCTTAGCTTTCAGCCTGCAGGGCCTCAGACTGGCATAGTTCATTCACTGTGTTTGTGTATCTGTGTTAAATGATACAGCTCTACGTAGACACGTGGAAGTTAACAAAACCACACTTCGCGTTACATTTTTCATAAGATAAGTTATGCCAGGCTTATTTTAGTTAGTCTGACTTGCGTTGAACCAAATGAATGACAATAAGTCAGACTAACTGAAATACACCTGGTTTATTTGATATACTTGTTTTTATGAAACAGACCTTTGGACTTTGGAAACTCAAAGTTTATTTTTTAGTATAATTGTTGTCATTTTAATGTAAAATATGAGAGACAAAAATATTTCTATAGTAAACTCCATTTTACATTTACTGTTGTATTGTAAAATAAAAATTCTTATAAATATAGTAATAATAGTACTAACAATAAAAGCAATTGTTGTTATTTTTAACTCAAGATATGAAACAAATATTACTATAGTAAATGCCATTTTACTGTAAAAGTATTATTATTATTATAATTATTTAAAAAATAGAAATATATTACTATTGTGACATTACTGTAGTAGAATAAAAATAAAACATTAATACAAATAGCTAAAACACTTTTAAAAACAATAAAATAATTGTTAAACTATACAAAACAAACAAATATATTGTACACTATTTTATTATAAAGTAAAAAATATCATTAATAGTATTAACTCTATAAAAATAACTATAAATATAATTAATAAGACATGTATTACTATCATGAGATTACTATTGTAGAATAAAAATAAATCAGATTAATAAAATTAAAATAAAAACAGCCATATTACCATTAATACTACTATTGTAATTGCCATTTATTGTAAAATGAATACAAAATATTTATTATTATAATTAAAGTAAGAAATATATTAGTTTGTACTATTCCTTTTGTAGTGTAAAAAGAAATTCTATTTATATAATTTCAAATTTATCCTATATTATATTATATAATATATTTTTATATCTTTATTATAATATAATATATATCTTTTTCTTTTTTTTATTGCTGGATATTTGGAATATGGAAGCACTGCACTAAGACATATTGGCATTGCAATTGAAGTGAAGATGTACCCTTTAGAAAACCGTGCATTCATAGCTCCTTTGCTATTTCTAGTGGCTTAGCATGTTGTTATCCCACAAATTCCTTGCTATCATCCCGCAGTGTGTCAGGAATCTGTGCAAAGTTACAGTAGTCCCAAAAAGAAATGAAAAACACAGTTGTTATGGGTCCCGAGAGTCCCCCGCACCTGCACACTCCATCATCTTGAATCAATCTTCTCACAGTAACATTCAGACAGATCTCACAACTGTTACTGAATAACAACTATGGTCAATATAAAATCAGAATAGATCTTATTTGGTGTTCTTGGTCAGATTGTGCATGATTCATCAGAGCACAGTGTCCTTTTTCCATCCAGACAGAGTTCAAATCCCCATCACTGTGTCTTACTGAGGGTTTTTTATTGTATTCAATGCAATGACTCAGTAGTGTTATAAAATCTTTGACCTCTCACTTCACCAGTTCTGGACGGCGTCTCTGTTCTCCTCTCGTTTGTGAGCTATCGATGTCATTAGCTTCATTTAATCTAATTTAAAGCCATTTGTTTGAGTTAGACCTGGGTATGTGGAAAGAAAATATTTGAAATGATAACAAGTAGCCTGCTGTCTACGCTCAGTTTTCAGCAAAGTTATGTTGTGGACTCAGGCGCACACATTAGTACGCACTCATGTTAACCCCCAAATTTATTACACATGCTCATTTGCATTTGAAGGTCACAACGAAGACTGGAGTAATGATGCTGAATGAGCCGCTATCAGGGCCGCTGCTGGCCAAATGGGTGCCCTAAGCAGAATAGTATTGTTGTGCCCCCTCCCTCAAAAAGAAAAAGGGGTCTAAGCCTGTATTGTATTTACTTTGTATTATTTTTAAATTACAATTGCAGTGCTAGCCAGAAACTATATGATTTTATTAATACAGTGTGATTGATTTTATGTTGTTAAGCATTCAGAAATCACACAAAATAAACGTCCACGTTTTTGTTGAGTAAATTAAATAGGCTGTAGCATTTCTATAACAAAAAGGTGGCCAAATAAAAAAATTAATGATAATAAATTAAGTGGATATGTAATTTAAATCTTTGGTCAATATTTTAAAGAAAGATTGATCGTCCTTTAACAGCAATTATCAGGCCTTTGGTGCTCTTTGCAGGCATTGTATTACATTACGAAACTGCAATGTAAAGTTAGATGCGTTGTTGTTTGTGGTGAAATCACCGACAATAAAACACAGTAGTCTACTAACGTCAGTCAAACATGTTTTACAGTATTATAAACGTAGCCTACCTGAAATTGAAGCACCGGCTTCATCTCGTTTTTTTTTCCCTTTCTCTGCGCCGGGTTGCGCTGATGTCATTTCCCTGATAGAGCCTAGTTGTCCATCAACTATGATTATTTGTATTCTGCCGCAAACATAGGTGAGAGCGCGCGCGTGCGCAGATGCGGGAACGCGTGTCACGTGTACTTATACTGCATAAATACATTTCTTTTTAATAATAAGCCTATGTATAATATGTATGTTCATGTTTTGATTTTTATGTTTATTTATACATTTTTAATAATATAGAACGAAAGTTTTTTTTTTTTTTTTTGAGAAACTGGGACGGTGCCCCCCTGGGAGCTGGTGCCCTACGCAAACTGCGTACTCTGCGTATAGGGAGCGGCGGCACTGCCTATACAAATGCAAATACATGTGTACATTTTGCATATATTATGTAGCCTGTTTTTGTAATCAATCAATCAATCAAATTTATTTATAAAGTGCTTTTAGCAATACAGATTGTGTCAAAGATTGTTCACAATGCCAATGAAAATATCTTTGGGAGTTTTAGGGATGCTTTGATAAAGTCCTAAATATAACAGAAATGTCTATTCCAGGTTTTAACACAGAAAGTCTCTTAGACGGGGGATTCTTTGTTAATATTTAGCTGTTTTCTCTTTTTTTTTTAAAACATGCAGTGAAAAGGGACCATGTTTACGTTCTTCATCCATGGTTTGGGCTGATGATGGCAGGCAGCGGAAGCTGTGTAAGAAGAACTGCTACAGAAAGCTCAAGGCCATCATGAAGTTTCTCACCACTGTGGTGAGATCTGCTTGCCTAAAAACACCCTGAGAAAGCTTGAGGAACCATTTAAAAACAAGGCCAAAACAATAGCTCACTGGCAATTATTAAAGTAAGTGAATTTAGTTTTGCTGTGGAGTAACTGCATGGCTCTGTCTTCATTTCATCTCTTTGTTGCTTAGCTCGACTATAAGCCTGTAACCTTTTATAGAATTTTGGCTGGAAAAACGCTTTCTAACTGCAAAACTAAACTACACAAATGCTGTGAGTTTCTGTCCATAAAAATGTTTGAAAGTAAATAAAGTTGGTGCGCTTTGAAAGCGATCCAAACTCAGAGCACCTTCAAAGTGTTTATTGTAAAGTGATCCACACAAAACACTTTATTACAAGTGCCACATCTTCAGACCTTGGGAACATTGTTTCATGCTGTGTTTAAATGTGAAACACACCAGCGCAGAAAAAAATATGGCTTACTCTCTAAACTAGGGCTGGGCGATATGGGCAAACATTCATATCTCTGTATTTTTAGGAGGAATGACGGTATCCGATAAATATCCGGTATTTATCCATAAATGGTTATGAGTCAAACCTTTATTAAACCTTTATTAAACAGTTTTTGAGCAAAATATAATTCAAACACATGGGTTTCCCTCTCTGTTTACAAATAAACAGCTGCACGAAATCTTTGATAAATAAAATACAGTACAGCTGTTTCTCCTGCTTAACACTTCTGATGTAAATTCTTTCAATTGGGTAGCTCGTATCTTGGGTCAATGGTTTTTAGCAGCGTTTTAAAACCCTCTTTTCCACTGTTGCCATGTTTTTTAGCATTGTGATACGTTACCGCAATAGTTATATCGCACTACTTTCGACTTTTCTTTTTGTAAGGCACACTTTGGGTAAAAGATGCTTCCAGAGAGCTTTGTTATGGGGCAGATGTTTTGGGTTGCGGTCTTCAGGGCTGAAGTTGTAGCACGAAGTTGTAAATACTCATCGCACTTCACTTTATGGTAAAGCTATTTATAACATTCCCTGCAGATGGACTGTTCTTTTCCGGGAACTCCCACTGCGTCCGAAGACGCTAGGGGAACGCCTTTATGCGTGACGGCTCTGAATCTGCT
>JAUCMU010000053.1:15522819-15543605 GCA_032275025.1 Enteromius treurensis | reverse complement strand
GGATTTAGGAGGGATTAGTTAATTCTTTTTACGTTCCAAGCAGTAGGTGGCAGTGTGCGTCAGAAATTGATTTGCAATTGATTTGGAATTTATTTGCAAAAACTTCACTATTTGAATCAACCTTTTGCAGCTTAATATGTACTCCATATGGCTACATTCCATTATAAAATGGATTTCGAGATTTCATCCACGCTTTCTGCAATCATGAGGGCATACATGTCAAGAACCAGGTTGACGGGGTGCCCTGTACCACCGGCACTTAAAAAACACTGGTACCGTGATGATTTCATTGTTTTTAGTACCGACTTGATACCGAAGTACCGGGTCTTTTGAGAACACTAGTGCACTTAACAGTAAACTTCACTTATTATTACATAACTTAAAAACATAAAATGAACAAAAGATAACTTGAATTAAAAAAGTTAAGGTAACTGCAAGGTAGCAGTTTTTTTTTTTGGCTGTAGCTTGAAATTAGCTGATGAACATTGACTCATTTTGCCAGCACAGCACAATATCAAATTTGCGTTCTTTTCTTACTTTGCTCTTGTTTTTTTTTTTTCTTCTTTTATTGAGCTTGATTCCAAAACTATTCCAAATCTCATTAAAACTATTTTTAATAATAATTATATTTAAAATGACTATGCTTTCACTATACTTCCTTGGGTCGATTTATTTTAATTTAATTTTATGATATTCTATTTATTTCTGTTTATTTCTCTTTTTTTTGTATTTTTATGTAGTGAATTGCTGATAAAAGCATGAATTGTTTAATCTAAATGACACAAAGGAACAAAACATTTTGTTTAACATCTATTTACACTGAGTTTGAGTTTTTAAATTTTTTTTGTAAAAATATTGGATAGCCCAGTTTGAGTTTTTTTGCATCCAAAAGAAAAAATATCATTGGCGAATATTTCAGAATCTGTGTGAAATCATTGTTTTGTTTTAATGCCTAAACGCAAATGTTTTTCATGTGGAAAATTCTAGAAATTAGCTGTCAGTTGGCCTTCACTCCTCCCCTCACTCGGTCTAACATGAGCAACCGGCAGTGCTTGGAACATCACAATCAACTGACTTGCTTCCAATTAATAACTTTAAGGCAGAAGAGAACAAGTCATATGGGAGTGCTTTATCTTCAAGCCAAATGCTCTCTTCTAAATGGAAGCAGATTGGTCACATGTCTCAGTTCCATTGTTCTCGTCACGTCTGATGCCGAGGCATACTGAGATGCAGATGATGTTTTTTTTTTTCTCTCTCTGGTTTCCCAAACGGGCTGTGGAAAGCATAATTCGGTAAGTGGATATGACTCAAAGCGCCACCTCAGCATCCTGGCAGTGCCAGCGCACCTAGCTTTCCAATGGCATCTGAAGTTCATTATCGCAAGTTTCATTTTAGTCGACAAACAAACCAAACTAGCCGACGACAGCCTGTTTCCTTTTTGCTGTTGCCAAAAGGTCAGACAGATGATACCCATAATCTGCTTGAAACCCTATCCCTACAGCTGCAAAAAAAATGTTGTTTTCTGGACGGTTTGCTTAAAATACAGCCAATATATGACTGATAAAGGTCAAGGCCTATCTAGAACTGATTTAAACATGAAATGCAAATACCTCTTGGTTTGTAATACCTTTCAAGCATGTTGTTCTGCTTTACAGTACATAAGCATGCTGTATAGCCTCATAACTGGCACCTGCGTTGAACTGATGCATGCTACAAATGACATGCATGGTATTTCACCGTCAACCCCACCTGGTGCTCCATCTTTAAGTTCCCAACTCTCAGAACCTCTGAAAGAAAGTTCAGAGCTTGACATGCATCGGGAACAGAGCTATTAGTCAACATATTAATCACGTCAGCTCTGGTTGGATATGAAAAACACCAGCCCTGTGTGTTCAGCATTGCTGTGTTTCTTCAAAAAATGTCCATTACTCTGTCAAAACCTTTTTTTTTTTGGACTATGTAGAAGATCTTGCCTTTTGATTCTGTTTCTCTTCTCAATTTTAATTATTTAAAGGAATAGAGCAAAATATAAATGTCAAGAACCTAAAAGTCGTTCCTGTGAATGTGCAGAGAGCTGTAAATAACAATTCAGGTTCATTTATTGCTTGTCTGGACTGGCTTGTTTTTGCCGAGGGCAACAATTTAAGGGGAGCAGGTGTGATTTGAAACGTTGACCCTTTGGAGAACCCTCTATGGAGTTCCTCTCAACCAATCACTGATCTAATCTTCAACCTGTCAATCAAATGTACAGTACGGTACTCTTTCTGCACACATGAAGCTGAATAATGTACATAACACTGTGACAATTCTGACAAGTCAGTTCTGATTTTTTTATTTGTCAAGATGATGTATTGCTCAAGTGTAACTTTGACTTCAAGAATTCAAGACTTCAACAATATGTATAGTGTTTAAATACCATTTATCTGGGATACAGTTTTATTGATATACATGTATAATGTTAGCAATGTTTTAAAAATGCTAATGTAGTAAAATTCATAATATATTTAAACTAGTGCTAATTGAAATATTTTCATAAAAATATATATAAAATAAATTTAGACACATGGTCTAAATATATACAGATATTTGGTGTATGAATAGCAAATTCTAAATATTACAGAGAGTGAATTTTACATTTGTACAGTTTTCTAAAAATAAGGTAATGCATTGAACCCACAAATTTAAACGAAGATTAAACTATTTATTTATTTATTTATTTTAAATATTTTTATATTTCAGTAGTTTCTCTCAAAGTAAGTTTGGCACTGTTTTAAACTTTAATTTCAGGATAAATGTTTTTTACCAGGAATTTAAAGACATTATTATTATTGAGGTTTTTTTTCTTTAAATATTACGCATTTATATGCACTTAAAATTCATGAAGTGTGGCCAGAACCATAAATGTTTGCCTCAAAATGTTCTTTGCGGTGATGGATTCCTAGAACTTTTTTCTATTGCAGCCTAAGTGAAGATAAACTCTGTCTACGTTTAATGTGCACTGCTGGAATGTACAGGGCTTTGATGCACACTGACATCCGACAAACACCTTTAATACACACCTGGCTGACTAACCGTCCCATCTGCCTGTCTAATGCACAGCAGACTGTATACTGTATGTTAGTGTGCACATGTGCGGCATATGTTTCTTCAGGAAAGCGAGAGAGAGAGAGTGATCTAGTGTGTATGTGTGAGAATAAGTCCAGATATTTAGCTCTATAAAGGGCAATAAACAGTATAAAGGTCCCACCACACTCTTCACTGTTTTGTACAGCAGACAATGCAGCCCTCTGTCTGCTTTTAATTAGGATCTGTGGTGATGTCGAGTACCGGGGGCACAAGACTGATTGTGAGAGCTGAACTGTGCAGGAACCCACCATACGAAGCCACAGTCCATAAGTCAAAGACCCTAATAAACAATAACCACCATCTCGGCTTTGATTACGAACCACAGCAATCGCATCATGAATTGGTTATAACTTACGGCGCCGCTACTGAAATGAGCTGCTGCTTCCCATAGTAGGGAAGAGTAAATTGATCCACTATCTGTCTGTCTGTCTACCTCTGTCCATCTGAATCAATGTATCAGTCACTCGTTTTTTTAAATGTGAATAAAATAAAAAGACTTGACATGAGCCAATATTTTATTCACAATAGCACATAGATGTTTAAACTGAGAAATTTTACAATTTTATGCACAAGATTAGCTCATTTCAAATTTGATGCCTGCCACATGTCTCAAAATAGTTGGGATGGGTGCATTTTTGTTACGGTGTGGCATCTCCTCTACTTTTCATAACAGTTTAGAGACCTCTGGGTATCAACATTGAGTTTCTGGAGTGTTGGTGCTGGAATTTGGTTCTATTCTTGCCTGATAAAGGTTTCCAGCTGCTGAAGAGTTCATCCTTGATCAAAATTTTCTTTAACGATGCACCCAAAGTTATCTATAGGTGAAAGATCCGCAGGCAGGCCAGTTCAGCACAGACTCTTCTACTACCAAACCTTTCAGCATTCATAGTGCCTTCCAAAACATGCAGGCTGCCCATACCGTTTGCACTTATGCAACTCCAGAAAATCAGAGATGCTATCTCTTGAACTGAACACTGATAACAAGCTGGAAGATCTTCCTTTCCTTTAGCTCAAAGGACAAAGTGTTCATTATTTCCAACAAGAATCTCAAATTTGGATTCGTCTGAACGTAGAACACTTTTCGACTTTGCTACAGAACTTTAAATTAGCCTTGTGTCACAGGACACGACAGTGCTTCTGGACCATGTTCACTGTTTTTGCATGATAGAGCTTTAGTTGGGATCTGCAGATGGTGCGGCAGATTATGTTTACCGATAATGGTTCTTGAAAGTATTCCTGGGCCCATTTAGTAACGTCAGTGACAGAATCATGCCCGAAAGATAATCACTCTGTACTCACTCTATCTATCTATCTATCTATCTATCTAACTGTTTTTACAGTTTCTATGTCACACATCTATGGTAGCTTGCTCATCTGAGTAGGACTCTTAAACGCTTGTATGCTGACATAATTCCACTTGGGAGAAGTTAATTTTTATGTTTGTGGCCTGAACAACTAATTGCATTAACATTTGGCCGAGTTGGGTCTTGTATGCATATTAAACCACCTCCTGAGGCAGTTTGAAGTGTTCAAAAATTGAGTCTGTATTTGAGGACCAAAGAAACCCATATTTCCACATCCTGTCATATCGCATCCATTCCTATAAGTGACAGCCTTGACTGATGGTGAACACAATTAGAGGAGGGATTCACACAATAAATAATGCTGCATTTATGGCAAGTGTCCTCAGGGAATGGTAGAGCGCTGCACAATCACAGCTGAAAACCAGATTTCATCTGTCATGTGTTCCTCGTGCATCCGAGCAGAGAATCTTTCACACTCAGGCTTGAATTCAGATTGTTGAGCTGTAATTTCATATACTGTATATACCTGGTAAATGGTTCTTCATCCAGTCATATCAGTCAAACACATGCCCCATCTCCTCACATTGTATTGTCTTTTATCCTCTTATTGTAGCAGTATGACTATGGAAACAATAGGTCTATACAAAAAAATAACACAAAATTACTAACCTTTTCGGTGTAAAGTTATGTTCAGATATTTTATAAAGCTTCTGCACCATGGGAAACTAAATGTAAACCATACATTGATTTAAAAACATAATTTAGACAACTTTTCTGCTCAAAAATACTGTTCACACACTTTGATGGAAAATTAATTTAATTGTTTTAATAAAATATGATACTTTTTATATATATATGATACATTTTTTTTGGAACCTGTGTCTTTAACTTTTTTTTTTATGGGCTGTTCATCCAAAATGTTAAACTATAATAAATAATAAATGTTTTTGAAAAGTATTCTAGATTCCTGTTACTAACATTTTATGGCTGTGTAATCATGAAGACCGTATCACAGCCAGCCCTGCTTTAGTTTATGTCATGGCTTTGTTTCTTAAACAATCACTGCTACTTTGATTCCAGCAAAAATACTCAAGATAGCGAATGGAAATGAGAGAGCGGACAGCGAGAGAACTGACCGATAACAGCTGGTTTTATAATGGATATTAAAACTGGATTATACGGATTTGAACGCGAAATCTGTCAAGGGCTGCCAAGCCCAATTGCATATGATTGAGTTTTACCAACCTGGCTTTGGATTTGTAAAACATTTCTTAATTTGTTTTGCAGAACTACGCCATGTGCCTGCCATTTGACAGTATCTCATCCATTTACTGTATGTTTTAGCACTCCACAAAGTTCAAAACATTGAAAAGAACGAAATAAGAAAAACACTTTCTGGATAAAAATTTTGCATTTAGCTTGGGGAAAAAAAGAGGGAGAGAGAGATCAAAAACAGACCCCCTGTTCCCGAAAACAAGTTCAACTTGAGTTACATGTAAGAACCTTTATATCTCTGTTAGAATTTCCCAAAAGTGTATTTACCTCTGTGGAAATGATGTGCTTAAAACCTTTTTTGATTAAAGAGACCCCCAGGTTACTCATGAAATGAACAATTATTTAACAGCTTTGTGCATTGCTAAACAATACTTTTCTAAAAAATTTGCATTTTTAAACACAACGCACAACGTGATGCAGGAACTGCTGACTCTTTAATTATTGTAATCCCATCCTTCTTATCATCGGTCTGCTTCCAAGAGCCCAACGGGAGCATGTGACCAAGAGAAAACAGCTCTTCTGGCAGCCTTGCTTAGGCACATATGGATTTTATTGCACAGCAGTCAATGCTGCCATGAGCCCACCATTGCATCTATCACTTCGTTGACCTCGATCACACATGCATGTTCCAGGAAGCTGAGAGTACCTCTGGATGATGACCGGCTGGCATTGCTCCTCTGGACTTGCTCTCCATTGCATTAGCTGTCCAGTTGTAGTTTAGCTGACGCTTTTATCCAAAGCAACTTACAATAGACTTATTGTTCCCATAAGAACCTGAAGTAAGTGTTTTGCTGGAGTACACAAAAAACCATCTACCTTCATTTTATTTAAGTCTACATAAACTAAAGTGCCTATATTTTATTAAATCCTGCAGCGTCCTGAAGTGCCAGCTTCTGACTGATGTTGTTGGTTTGCATATTGTTTTGTTTTCAATTTTGTCTGTGTACCTGCCGCTTGGTTGGCTGGACTAATTACATTTTCTGGAACTAATCATTAGCCAGACTTGGATTTAACATATTGCCAAAGATTCCTACTCACCTTATCTGCTTGCCATCTACCCAGCCACCGTTGCTCAGTAAGGCTCCATTTGCTAATATCCTATTGTAAGTTTGCTCATCTGTTCATCTCCTGCTGTAAATGTAATTTCTAATTATTTCAATGGGCAACCTCCTATTACAATTATTCTCATTCTCTCGTCTTACTGTGGAAATAACAAGTCATGACCACTTCTGATTGTTGAACCTCTGCAGGGAATCTAGTCCTATCAGTTGACTCATCCAGACCCCTTAAACATTCATTTCTTTAGTATTTTGCAAAGAAACATTTTTTACTATTTCACTTATATACCAATTGTCTTAGACATTAGACCCCTTCCCAAATGCTCTACATAGTTTTGGTCTAGTAGTTATCAGTTATTACATTTTACTTGATAAATCGTATTTTCCATTTCCAGTAAAATTAATTTCTCAACAAAACTGGCTTGGATCCATTTGATTTCAGTAATACTGTAATAGACCAATACATGATCTTTCCCACCTGGTCATTCCCCACTGAAATAATTTTTGCTTCATATATACACTTCCTCCTTTATTTCCATAGTTAATCTTTCCAGTCAAATATGCAGTACTGAGACTCTGTGTATTTTGGCACCCCTTGTAGTATAATGCTGCTAGATTTTGCTATTGTCAGTGGTATACTATGGTACATCTCTGGTTTACTTAGCTATTGGGTAAAAAAGTCCTATTCAGAGTTGCAAATATACCGCTCCCAAACTCAAGGTGTCCCCCATGGTTCAGTTCTAGGACCACTTTTGTTGTTAACTTACATCTTGCAATTTAAACCTTGTTAACATAAGTATTTGACTTGTTAACTTGAAAATTCTTCTTGTTGCCACCAAATATGAAATATGCTCCAGCTGACTGAAATTTATGAGGATTTTTTGAAAGTGTGATCTTGGAAATATCGGTTAAAATGGTTTCATAATTCTGTTCAAAAATGGCTTTTTCATAATTCTCCAATCCGATTTGCTTTTTGTCCCAATCCCAAACTTAATGTGATTTTAAAAAATCCCAAAAGAAACTAAAGAAAGGAAAGGAAGATGAACAACAGTGATACAGAGAGAGCGATTTTTCCCCAGGACAAGCTAATGAGAATCTGTCATCAGTTTTCGTGAAAAGAAAAGGAAAAAAGGAAGAGAATTTCAGCAAGTTCTCCTCATAGAGAGTCATCACCTCCTTTAATAAGAGTCCGGCAGGTGTGTTTCCCTTTTCCAGCTGCTGAGAGAGAGAGAGAGAGAGAGTGTGTACAGGAGTGGAGAGTGAAGGCTAGACACAGAAGAACTCTGCAAAGGAAGGGCTGATAGATTGAGAGGTAGAGGCACTAGATGTTCCGAGGCTTTGGAGGAAAAATTCAATAATGGAATTTCTAGCAGAGTCTGAAATGAAGGTAGAAATGATCAACTCCCAAAAAAAGTTTCTCAAGCTTGGGACAGTCCTGCCAGCTTCACTTATCTTTCTGGGCTGGGCTAAGCTCTCTCTCCTCACTAGTTCTCTTCTCTCTTTCGCCCTCTCCTTGCATTTGAGTGTAATGAGAGCCACGCGGTGAGTTGTGGATGAGAGGCGTCAGTTTGTAAGAGTGAGAGGAGCGGGACAGGAACACACACACACACACTGAGCTGCTGGGAGTTTCTGCGCTGCTTGCGAGGTGAGGGTCCAATCTATCCACTTGATGCTTCTGTGCATGAATTATTGTGGACGTGGCTGCTGTACTTAATCACACTATACACACACAGCTGACAGTTGTGTCTGAAGATGTTTTTACTTGATCTGTGATGTTAGGACTCGTATCCATTCATACTTCAATGTCATTTAAGGGCTGACGTTTGCTATCATAGAGAAGTGTGATAAATTATGTGTGTGGCGTGTGTGATGTTATATATACAAGTTTTCTTAAATTTGCATATTGTTGAAGTGTGGTAATGGGATAATGCCACAAGTTTTTTTTTTTTTTTAACTTTGTTAAAAAAAAGAAATGATGTCATATTTAATGAAAATGTTATTTTGTTTCTCTGTGAGTGTGTGTCTGTGTGTGTGTGTGTGTGTGTGTGTGTGTGTGTGTGTATATATATATATATATATATATATATATAACTTATAACTTTTTTTGTCTGGACACACATAGTCACTCCTGTAAATTGCCTACAAATGTAAATAGACAGAATGAGTCTATACAAGCACCGAGGAGTTATTATTCATGATATATTCAGGATCTATATCATGTTGGCTGTGAAGCTATAAAGTAGTCAGGGGCTAGAATTCCTGTACATGACACTGAGCCAGTTTTTAGCTTTTGTTCATAGATTTACTGTCCCCCGGTTGCTCGTAAAGGAAGCCTCCCAGGTAAGTCACACTGGGAGGTCACTCACAGAGGTCAGGCCAGGTACTGGAATCCCAGAAATTCGTCATTGGCAACCTGCTACCACCCCTCCCGTCCTTTCCTCTCCTCTCCCCTGTGGCACTTTCCATGGATGCATGCTCAGTCCTGTCACTGAACGCTAGTATGGATATTCTAGGAAAGTAAACAGTTGGCAGTGCCAGGTTAAAGCCATACCCACAGTTATTTCTTTTTTTTTTTTTTTACATTAGTTTGTTTGCTTGCTTGCTTGTGTCACACTTCTGGGGAGAAGGCTACTGTTTACCAGCCTTGAGTGGATACTAGTTTTTCTAGTGTGGAGGCATCTCTGTTTGTTCTCTGCGTGAGTTATGTGGAATAATCTTGATTTAATATTTAAGAAGTTTTATTACTTCCTCTATGCGACGCCCAGCCTTAAAAAAAATAGCAGGGGGTGAATATTTCTATTAGATTTATCATAGTAACCGTTATTCCAGTATATTTTCTCAAGCAGCGATTGTTTTTTTTTTTCTCCAAACCAGATGGTGCACATTGAAACCCCCTTCAAAACATACATGAATTTTGTGGCTGCAGAAGTAGTACAGTGGTGTATAATTACATCTCTTGCTGTAATCCATAATTGCATAAATAGAAGGCAGTTAATTGTTGAATTTTAGTACATTTTCAGCATCAAGGCCACCAATTCTCAATCTAAACGAGCACTTGTAGTCTGTATGTTTTCCCATGTTTAAAGCCATCTGACATCTGGACTATTTAGATCCCTTTATTTATGTATATTGTTGTATTTCCCTTCCCTTTTCTTTTGGACTGCAATTACACATTATACTGGTGCGGATCTCTTAAAAAACATGTGTTCAGTGCAGCATGTGTGTCTTGTCAATAATAGTTATGCATGTGTAAACACATTTATATAAACAAATTCTCTGAGCCATGTAAAGTGACCAAATAAGCTTCAAATAAAAGGAAAAAGAGAAGAGTCTTGGAGCACATCCTATAATAATATCTGGAATATGGGATAAAAATGTCAAATAAGAGGCAGAAGTTAATAACTAATCACGTGTGGTTGAGGAGGATGGATGTAGTGGGATATTGCAAGACTGGATTGCTACTACAGGTACATGGAAAAGGTGTTTAGAGGTTACTATTCTGTAGGAACAAATGAGAAAAGAAAGGATGAAGGACTGAAGGTAGGGAATGAAGTGCAGATATGAAGAAGAGGTTGAGATTGTGGCCACCAGATGGCCCTTTAAATAGTGTTATAAAATGAAATCTGTGTCCAGGCAATCCTGTTTCCTTATGTAACCTCTCACCTCAGCCTTCCTCTCTCTCTCTCTTTCGCTCTCTCTCTCAGTCTCTCAGCTGACCAGGTCCGGGCCAATATTTTTCCTGTGTAGCTCTCATTACTCTAATGACGGCCCTGCACTGAACTCATCACAGCATGTCACCTGCCCTCTCAAACTTGGCTCGTTTCCTTTCTGTCTCCACTGCTGTCCCTTTAAACTCTCTCTCTCTCTTTTCACAAACACACAATGATGTAACACTGGAAGCAGACTCTCAAACTCCCAGAATTATTAAATACACAAGTTGGCACTGCCTGTATTAAGTATTAAACTCTGCATAACTGATGCTGGCTACTAAATATGCATTAATGGGATTTGTCGCTACATTTTATCTTACACTGGGAGGTTACTGGCCAAAATGAATGGAATGAGAACAATAGATATGGCTTGGGTATTTAAATGCACATTGATCATCCATTGGGAGAGTGTCACAATGATTTGGTGTATTATTCATGCTCTGTTTTTCCAGCGCACAATAAAATGTGAAACAAATCAGGGGTAGTTCACCCAAAAATGAAAATTACCCCATGATTTACTCAAGCCATCTTAGGAATACATGACTTTATTTACAATTGGAGTTAAAAAATGCGATGGCTCTTCCGAAGGAGTGAATGGGTGTTGAGATTTTGAAGCCCAAAAAAGTCTTTGTAGCTATCACCGAAAGTGCTCCACACGGCTCCAGGGGTTCTTCTGAATTGAATTGAAGCATGTGCAAGAAAAATATCCATATTTAAAACTTTATAACCTGCAATTTCCAGCTTTTTCATATTTGGGTGAGCTATCCATAGGAGGAACCTAAGCATTAACATAACAATAATCCATATATGACTTGGGCTATATTTCTTATCTTTTAAAGCCATGTAGTACTGTAGCTTCACGTGAACTCGCATAGCCATTTATTCTGCCTCTCAAAGATCATTTTTACACAATATGCCTCATATTTAACTCAAAACTTCACAATCAATCACAAGACACCTCAACCAGTGTTTAACCTGGCATGATCCATCAGCGTGCCTACGACTGAAGCTAGGCTCAAGGCAAAACCAGGCTTCCATGCACATTTTTGTGTCAAAGAAATGGCTGGTAGCCCATCCACATGATGTCAGAACATGTAGTTAAGATAATCCACCAGACGTTTAGGTACCACTAAAATAAATGAGGTGTGTGACGGTGCTCTTCAAACTTCTTTCATAATCTGTTACAGCGTATCCCCTCCAAAAGTTATCACATGCTGCTACCACCTCATTTGGCTTGGGCGTACAGATTGTATTTGTTTTTTACCTTTGCGGGGTTTTTTTGTACATTGCTGAACTCTGCGGCTTTCAGAAAGCACCGTCTACTCTTGTCATGTGTTATTTATGGAAAACTGAGGCAATGCGTTATAATAAATTAGCATTGGCCTATAAACTTTAATTCTGCCCTCAGGACTTTGTAATTCCCACGCACCCTGTCACGAAAAGATTTCGTCATTAGTTCGTGGTCATCTGAAGCTGATTGCTTGGCTCAAGACTAGTAGGACGCTTCATGAGCTTCTAGACCAGAGCCACTGATTATTTGCGTTTCTTTTTTTCCTCAATGACAAGCACAGCAATTAGACTAATGGATTGCTCCGAACACAACTGAGTCATTTCAAGGGAATCTGAAAGAGTTATCTGGTGCACAGATTGCAACTGTGCACTAACAACCAAACATTGTAAACCCCTTGAATTGTACACAGATAAATTTCCCATGTCAATTAGCACACAGATGATGTCTAGAGTTCAACGTTTGTCCACAGCTTTTTTGGGTAGCAAAGCCATATAAATAATATTTTTTTTTTAATATGGTAAATTTTATATGCGGTCTCTTAGACAGTCAGTCTGTGAGACCTCTTTTAAGTGGTTGAGTTGTATGCACTATATGCAGACTTTATTTTTGGATGTTGTTAGTTCACCAGTAAGCGCATGCACACTCAGTTGGAGTTTGTCTCCTGGAACTCTAGATGTATTGTTCTAGCAGAGCATTTTTAGTTTAGTCTTTATGTATGGTCTACAAGTGTTCACCAAAATGTCAGTTGTGTCTGGTTTATTGTACTGTAGCTTCCTGTTGGTTTCATCAGCCATTGGTAGAATCCTACAGTATAAAGTTTCATCACATTTAGTCTGAATTCTGAATACTGTCTGTACTACATGATATGGATTAGATTAAAATATGTGAGTCCCAAATACAGGACAGATGTCCAGATGGTAGACTTTTCCATATTGTTATTAACTCTTTGTGTAACAGAAAAAGGTGACTTTGGCATACTTCACATGTTGTGTAGATTTAAAACACACTTAACATGTGATTTAAAACCAAAATCAACAAATCATACCAACTAGCAACTTTAACATCTAGCAAGTAACAACTTAAATGTAAAATGCATGGAAAATATTCAAACCAAGCAGTCTTTTTTCTTCGTTGTGAGCGAAGCGAATTTTGACATTGATTGTTCGCAAAACCATTCTTATGTAAAATCCCACACAAATTTGCTGATTTGTGTAGAGATGTTTAACTGTACGAACAATTTGCGTTTAAACTTCTTCTGCATGTGGTAGTATATCCCAACAAAGATTTACTAAAGTTATATTATAATAATTTTAGTGACGGTATTAGAAGCAACAGCGCAATGCGTCCTTTTCGTACACGTCAAGTATGCAAACTAGCATGCCGTATTTGGTCCTTATTACGAGCAGAGCAAATGTATTTCAATTGTCACACAAATATGTAAATTTGTATAAAAATGGTTTTGTAAACTATTTACATCGAAATTTGTTCTGCTCATGAAAGCATGCATCAATGCTAGAGCGTACTTAAACAATTTTAGTAACCGTAAACGGAGAACTATCTTTAGCGCCAAAAACATGCAAACAATATGTACGTTTTTGCAAAAATGCTGTATTAAAAATTTACACATTCGCTCAGCTCACATTTCGGTAAATGCCGCCCTTTAAGTGTATTTAGTTCCATGTTGCCAAGAGACATACGTTTACAGACATGTTTGCATGTAGGTTTGTTGGCCGCGCCTGGCTGATAAAGGAAATGTTTAATCGCCTTTTTGAGCCGTTCGCTCCAGGGGAAGGGTGATAAACCTAAAGCTCATGTCTGGCTTGTCTATATACTCAGACTATAGTCTATACAAGGACAGAAGAGGATGTTGGGGGTTTTGTGATTGCTACGGTTGTTGCTTGCTGTAGGCACTTGACTTTACAGCATCAAACCTCGTCCGGCCCACCTCCTGTATCAATTGTATGTTTATTATGATAGCAGTAAAACTATACGAGCCCCGCCCTGCTCCGAGGGGAGCGAGAGGAAGGAGAAAGAAGGCAGGAGAGAGAGCAGCTAGATTGGCTCCAGACTGCATCCTCACCCAAATTAGACGCCCTCCTGCCAAGATCATAAGGCGCAGCAGAGGGAATGTGAAAAAGCGCATATTCCGTCACCGTAACGCTCAAATTCATACACTCTCTAGACCCAAATGCAGTGTGTTTTTGAAAGGTTATAATTGAGAAATCACAGAGCTCTCAGAGAAAATAATGTGAATCTGGGGCCTTTTTTGTTTCGAAATCCTTTTTTTGGTCCAAAATCGTAAAGCCACTGAAGAAATATCCCAGGGTTTTATCAACCCAATGTGTACAGTATGTTGTGTATCTGCGGCATGCTGTTGATTGCTCTCGGTTGGAGCGACACGTTTACAGTAAATACACTTGTACTGTAAGGGAAGCTTAGGAAGCAAATGGGCCGAATGTATTGAAAGCAGAAATCTAAAGCTCGTATTTATGTTAAGCTCTTTCATGAATCCCCAGAAACTAGTAGTAGAGTTGAGTAAATCATCCTTTTGAGGTGGGTTACTATTTAAGGCGGTTATGCATTACCAATGCAGTTCTTGTAGGTGAAAATTGCAGAACGTCACTGATGTTGAAACACAGTAAGGATGACTCACTGGTCAAATTTGGTTGATTTGTAACCAAGATAATGGTCTTTAATTTAACAAAAGTGACTTGTGATAGTCTTGAAAGCAACAATAAGAGCAAACCAGTGATGTTTTAGATGCCTTTGCATGCCTTACGCAAGGCATGTGTAGCTGTATACAGTCCAGTTGTTGCATGTGTGTATTTCTATCAACTAAAAATAAAAATAATTCTAGAATGACATATCTGGAACTATTAGCCAGACTTCAGTAATAAAATAAATAAATAAATACCTTATTTTTGAGTCCTGTAAGCCAAAGCATTTTCAACCAATTCAGATCATTTAGAATGAAACCTCCAACCCTGTGTATGAGCAATAATAAAAATTATGCTTGACTTAGCAAGTACCGCTAATAATACAGCCAGAATAATGATTAATGACTCACTTTTAGAGGCTTTAATCTGAACGGTTAATCTGGGTTTTATCCAGGGCTCTGAAACGGTCAGCCAAACAGTTTGATTCACGCGCTCTTGCTATCAGGCGTAATAACCATATGCTTGCCCTTATGAGGTGATCAAGGTCCAGTTTTCCCGTTTTTAAATCCATTTGAATAGAAAATGCAAAACACATTTCAGGTCTGTTATATGAAGGCATTACAGTATGGAAAATGAGATGTCATGCTACAGAGGCTTGGTGGTGGTGGTCCTGTGAACAGCCATCAATGTCTGCTGTGTTTGTGTAAAGTATCTAGACAGATCAGGTATGTTCCTCTTCATCTCAAGGTGATTCCCCATGCCTGAACATACAGTGTGTCACACACAGATCTATCCCATATTTCAGATGCTGATGGAGGGATTCACCAAGAGTGATTATGCCATTTATTTTCATGCACCCAGATCTAAGATATGTACAATCACACAAGCTAGACTAATAAAACCTTTATTGTACATGGAGTGAGTCTGGATGTGTGCCTGGTATTTATCATGTTATGGAGAGCAAATAGGGATATACCCCTGCGAGAGCTAAAAAAAAAAAAAAAAAAAGTTTGTACAGTAAAAAACGTGGAAATACAATTTGTGTGTTTTTGCGTGCATGTTTTTGTGGTTTATGAGGACACGCATTTGCATAATAACATGGGTATGACATAGGTATTACAAAATGAAGGTGACATTTTCAGTGTCCCCATAATTCAAAAGGCTTAAAAACATACTAAATAGTGCTTTTTTGAAAATCTAAATATGCCTGTAGTTTCCAGTAAGGGGTAGGTTTAGGTTTAGTGTCAGTGTAGGACAATACCACATACAGTCTGTACAGTAAAAACACTATTACGCCTATGGAGGGTCCCCATAAATCACAAAAACCAACGTGTGTGTGTGTGTGTGTGTACAATATCCTGAATTTAATGAATTTTATTTTATTTAATGAGAATTGTTACTTTTGCAACTAGCTGAAATTGGATTTTGGATTTAATTTTTCAGTTAAGATTTGTATTATTTAAAGTAAAATGATTGTTATCATTGTTATAGTTTTGCACTGACAGTTTCTCCATTATTTTAAACAGTAGGAGTTGGTCTAAAAAAGTTTTCTCTGTCACACATGCACATACACTGGACTGAGTTGAAATATTTTTTTAATTATTTGAACACAAGCTTCAATGTTTATTGCTGATTTCAGTTACTGTATGTTATTAAATGTGAGATGTGAGCAGCTTTTTCCTGTTCAGTAAGATAGGAGTACTGCTCAAAGCAGCAGCCACAGAGTGAACCGACTTGTCTAAAGTCATTGATGTTATGCACTAACCTCGCTGACACTTATTCTGTGAAGAGAGAAAATGGAAATGGCTCATGGTTCGATGTGCTGTCTGTGTGCGCTCACCAGGAACCGTGTTTTTATCTGAATTCAGTCCAGATTAAATGTGCACGCATCTCAACATGTCAAGCATCTGTCAGGTTGAGACGTACTGTACAGCGATCCCTTTGATGGACAGACAGCTTCAGTCGGCAGAGCGCGGTCGTCATGGAGAGCGGCTAATGTAATGTTTTCCAGCCTGTAGCGCTTTTGTTTCCATTTGGGTCTGGCCCGAGTGACCCTCTGTAATCCTGCAACGCTTGGTGCGCAGATGGAAAGATTGGGCTCTGTCTTCAGCCTGATGTTTTTCAAAACAGTTGTGTATATGTGTCTGAGAGTTCCTGGTTGTGAGTTTAAATATATGTGTGTTTGCGTTTTTAGTAATAGCAAACCAGATCTTTATCTTTTCTGAAGGAAACCTGAGCACTGAGCTGTTCTGCGTGGCCGCTCACTGCACACACCAAAAAAAAAGGCTTTATGATATTCTGGCCTCTAGATTTAGCCTGGGTTTCTTCTTTAATAAAAGTCGTTTTTCTTCCTGCAATTTTATTACCTTGCACTTGAAATTTGTATAAAATGCTCTTGCCCTTTTTGTACAAAATTTAAGGTGCAGAGTGATTGATTTTAGTCATTTTAGGGCTTTAATGATGATTTAGAATGCTGGGATGCACAATTTGGCTAAAAACATTGACTATATGACTATAGTAATGTTATTATTATTATTATTATTATTATAGACTATTACTATTACTAAAATATTACACATTAAAAAAACTATATATATATATATATATGTGTGTGTGTGTGTGTGTGGGTGTGTGGGTGTAATTTTTTTTATTCTAAAAAAAAAAAAAAATCTGTTTAAAAAGATGTTAATGTTATTATTATTATGATTTCTATTACTATATTAATTAGTGCCGGGCAACGATTAATTGTTATGAATCACGTCCAAGATCAAAGTTTTTGTTTATATAATATATTTTTGATTTCTGTGTATATTTATTATGTATATTTAAATACACAAACATACATAATAAATATTATTTGTAAAATATTATACAATATTAAGCTAAAATATTAAATAAAATAAGAAATATTATTACTTTAACTGAAATTTGAACTAATAGAAATGAAAGGGCTGATTAACTAATAAATTGAATGGAAAAAATAATTCAAATGTTGTTTTAAAAAACCCTAGATTTACTGTGCTAGTTTGTGGGGCTGCACGATTTAGCAAATAATAATAATAAAAATTATTTTTAAAACTATATTATAAACTAAATAACAAATATTATTATTTTAATATTTAATCATTAAATAGAAGATAAATATAAAAAAAACTACAACAATAATTATTATTATTAACTGTAAAATAAAAAAATTCATTTTTATTAATTGCCTTTTTTTTTTTTTTTTTGAGAAGACATCTGAGCAAATGAACATACTGATGGACTTCACAAAACCAATTTATTATTTAATTAAATTGCAGCCTTTAAAGTTGGATAGTTGCACTAAGCCATATTGTGTTGTCGTGCAGCCCTAATTGAGGTACAGACGGAAAAAAAAAACATACTTTTGAGAAACGGCTGAACTAATAAAAGGAATGTAAATGTTTTGGTTGGTTTAATACAGTGTGTGCGTGCTCATATGTGCCTGAGTGAGTGTCGGATGTCTTAGCCTTTAGGTCGCCATGTCTAATGGGAAAAGAGTGGCGCTAAATTGGAATCAGAAGGCACTCTGGATGCGTTTGGGTGGGTCTGTCCGTCTTCAGCGCTTAGACTCACTGTAAAGATAACAGATATTTAAGTAACCGTAAGCAGCGAAGTCTGAACTGTCTGATTCGCACGGCCGCAAATGACCCGTCTCACTTTGTGTCGTTAAACAGATGTCAAACCCACTCACGACCAATTACAGAATACACGCGCCGCAAGGAAGCCTTTCAGACAGTCGCTGTCACATTTACGCAGTTCCCCGCAGATCAGAGATGGGTTTTGGCGTTTGTTTGAAATGGGCGAGAAAACTGGAAATCTGCGAGAAGCGACTGGGAGGTGCTGAGAGGTTGACTGAAAGGTTACACAGTGTGTGGCGTGCTTGGATGAGCCACAGGAGAGCGAGAAGGTGACAGGGATTGTTTAAAGAGTTCACCGAGGGCAGCGCTGATGGAAGATGGCGTTTAATAGACAAAAGGAGGGTTGAGTGAGGAGTTCGCTGGATCAAGTGTGTGTTGATGCTGTGGCTGAGTGACATGTTTGAGGGGAGCTGGTGGCTTAGAATCAGGAGAGAGCGCGTGAGAAAGAGCAGATGATCGTGATGCCCCCATCTGTTTGCCACATGAAAACCCCTGCAGCAGCTCCATAAATCTCAGATGCGCTCAGCAATGCAAGGTCACATTCCGCTGGTGTAAACGTGCGAGGATACCTCAGCGCAAGTCTGCTTTACACGTTTGTACTCACAGCATTGGAAAGTCGCTAATTTGATTAGGACAGAAGTCGACTGTTTGGATTTTTCTCCTAAGAAAACATGACATGTATGACTCCAGCGTTTCGCTCGTGTTTACCAATATATCCCTTCAAACAAAAGAACCCTGAAAAAAGTCTTTTGTCAAAAATATAACAGTACAGTTGTTCAAATGTCAGTGTATTTCTTCAGCAGAAAATTGTAATATTAGAATGATTTCTAAGGGATATTATGACACTGACACTTTTAGTTTTTTTGTTTACTATAAGCTGAAGAGACTTATTAAAAATATTATTTAAAATATATAAATTATGTATTACTTTTAGGCCATGGAATTGTTAACAACTATATTAGCAATAATTAAAAAAAATAATAATAATAATTAATGATATTTATTTATTTTTAAATCTGAAGTTTAATGATAACTTTTAACTATTATTGTTATTTAATAATAATAATAATAATAATAATAATAATAGTAATGTATATTTTTTTACTGTATATGTTCTTTTTTAGTTTTAATTTATTTGTTTGTTTGTTTGTTTATTTATTTTCCATTTTAGCAGTTCTTATTGTTATACATTAGTGTTTTGGTCTGGTTTCCTTAAAGCTCGAGTATACGGCAGTTCCTCCAGAAAATAAAACAACAGAAATATTCTTCAGTGACCAAGTTCTCACACCATTTTTGGTTCAAATTAAAACCTGTTATTTTTTTTAAAGCCCCCTCTACCTCCACCCCCTGCCTCACGGTCTCCAGAAAGCGTTCTGGAGGTGTATCCCATAACCCCCTGCAGCTCCGCCACACTGTACACAGCTGAAGCGGACCCCCCTCCCTCACACCCGGCCCCGGGGTCACAGAGGTCACCACCCTTTCCTCCAGCGAGAGTGTGCGGATGATTTGGGTTTTCCTGTAGTGCACTGATGGCTGCTGGCAGTCCTCCCGCCAGCACTTCTGTTTTGACAATGGCGTAATAATGCCAGCTGTTTTGTTTCTCTCTCTATCTGGCTCTCAGTGATCGTGAGCCTCTGCTGACAGCTCTGATGTTCCTGTCGGTACTGACGCTCTCCCCGCTGCCACATGTTTACACACATATCCAGCCATAATGACAGCGTGCCAGCAGATTCCTGCGAGCATGTGTTCACATACGCATCAAGCCTCTGCTGCCGTGCAGGCCACAAATCACGCCCTCAGCTTTGTTCTGCTCTGGTTTCCCACTTCTTTTATATTATAGATCGCTATCAGTAAAACTTCTCCATGAATAGCTGGTATCTGTATCTTAAGACAGATCTGTGTTGGTGATTGTAGTCGGTTCATTTGAAATAGACACACTGGCCGTGTTCCACATACTGCTACCAAACCCACACCTTTTCATTTCCAAGATAGTAACATTTTCCCTGAAGGAAATACAAGCGCTTACAAAGCAGCAAAGAAATTGTTTTTGTGTACCTTTTTGGTAACACTTTAATTTACGGTTACACCTATTAGTTACTTATTAGCATGCACATTACTAGAATATTAGCCATTTATTAGTGCTAATTAAGCACATATTAATGCTTTATTCTACATGACCTTATTCTGCATCTCTAATCCCACCTAATAACCACCGCACTAACTATTAATAAACAGCAAATTAAGAATTTATTGAGGAAAATGTCATAGTCATTACCACCTTTTCTTATAGTTTATAATGCAGACCATTATAAGAGTTTGGAATGAGACTGTTTGTCCAACCAATGGAAGACTACTGGAATATTTTTTAAATAGGACTTCTGTTTGGATGCACCTGGTTAGTTAAAACTCTTCTAGAACTTTTAGGACCGACTGCAATTCCGTTTTTCGGAGATGGTTCCAAGAAACCAGTCCAAGCTAACTTTCTGGATTAGTGCTGTGGTAGTGAACAACTCTCTTGAAAGTCAGTGACTGATAGGTAACAATGTATACAAGTAACAAGTTATAATAATATTTTTTACTGAAATGTAGGGGTGATGAAATAAACATACTACAAACCAGATTCCAGAAAAGTTGGGACACTAAACAAATTGTGAATAAAAACTGAATGCAATGATGTGGAGATGGCAAATGTCAATATTTTAT
>JAUCMU010000053.1:15463757-15522719 GCA_032275025.1 Enteromius treurensis | reverse complement strand
ATCTCCACATCATTGCATTCAGTTTTTATTCACAATTTGTTTAGTGTCCCAACTTTTTTGGAATCCGGTTTGTATTAAAGTAAGTAAAAAAAAAAAGAGCGAAATAAATTTTAAGGTGAAACAACAAACTTGGTAACTGGTAATAAATAAAAACTAAAACTGAAATAAACATAATAACCTATATAGTAACATTAAAAAGAATGCAAATCACATAAATTACTTGAAATTAATTAGAAACTAAACATGTAAAAATAGAAGCTTTAAAAATATAATATAAAAATATAATGGTATCGTTTTCAAGAATTTTCTGTCATTTGTAGTAGTTTACAATTGACATGTTAGACTCTTGAGTGGAGTCCTGAATGAAATCAACCTTTGAAGTCAATTCTTGAATCACAGATTTGATTCTTTTTGAAATGGTCTCCCTGCTCTACAGGTTAGTACATGGTGCAGTGCTAAAATGTTATTACAAAACCAAGCTTATATATACTTAAAGAGGTTATTAATGGCTGAATTAATTGCAGACATTCGTAGCTCAAGCAGATTTGGGTTTGATTCCCAGTGAGATCAAGCAATGATTATGCAGTTTAAACAAGGATTATGTAAAAGCATTGCTCTGAGTCAACAGCACAAATCTTCTTTCCTGCCAATGACACTGCCTTCATCTCCGAACAGATCTGATTGATTACAGCTCTGTGAAGATATTTTAAAACCTTCATGTGCTTTCATTGTCTTCAGATCAGGTGTTCATTTATAGAATGGATCATTTACCAAAACATAACAATTACATTTGCCTCAGTAAAAATTGTCAACGTGATGTTGACATCTTTGTTCACACAAATGTTACCTCTTAATAATTTGTATATTATTCTATAAAATGTATTTACAATTTATTCAGTAATAAATATATATATATATATATATTGTTTATAAACAACAAATGCAATTATGGGATATTAAAATATTTTACAGTTTTTGCAACAACAAATATTGTATATGTTTAACACCATCTGTTCAAAAAAATGATTTAGAGTGATTAATGACTGGAGTGACATTTACAGTTCATTTAATTGGCTCAAAAACGTCTAATAAAAGATTAAAGATTTCAGCATGCGTCAACCAAGAAACTGCCATTGAGGTTTCAAAACCATTAATACCCAAAGTCTCCAAGTAAAGTCACAAAGAGAGATTTTCTCTCTGGAGTCTGTACTTAGTCAGTGTCTATTGAAGATTCGACTGAAATGAACTATAAAACAATGTTTTGTTCGCAGTAACGGAGAGCTGAATTGAAAGTCGGTGACACAACAAATCACACTCTCCAACTCTAAATATTTTTAAACGATTTTGATCGCTTATGAACGTTTAAGTCAGAAACCAAATTGTTGTTTTGGCAGAGGGTGAGATACAGATGAATAGATAGTTGAACTAGTCTGCGGGGCCATCTGTAAAATATTATCTGCAGAATGACAGAACTCTGCAAATTTAGCATGAACAAATGCTTTGTTGTTTTCAAACCTCAGCTGATATGAGTCTGAGTGG
This sequence comes from Enteromius treurensis, assembly GCA_032275025.1. Classification (NCBI taxonomy): domain Eukaryota; kingdom Metazoa; phylum Chordata; class Actinopteri; order Cypriniformes; family Cyprinidae; genus Enteromius; species Enteromius treurensis. The sequence continues at coordinate 15,521,180 of JAUCMU010000053.1, read as the reverse complement.
ACAGGCTTCTAGGTCACATCCAACGTACGAGTCAGCGCGAATATCTTTAGAAGATGTTTTTAGAAGTCTAATGCTTAATATGTCTCTCCAACGGACCAAAAAATGGGAACATCTCTCCATGCAATTTTGTGGGATGTGCATCTGAAAAATTACAGCTTTACCACCAAAGAGAGACAGACTGGGGGGAAAAAAAAACCTGAGGCCTCAAATTTTGTTAGATGGTAAGTTAGATATCCTGTCTTTAAGATGTGGGGCCATATATTCCAGACTTTGGTTTGATTTCATGGAAATGTAGATCAATTGAAATCATTTTGGTAAAAAGGGGGAAGAAAAGTATATAATAACATGGTTGCCAGCGCTGATTCACCTCTAATTTCATGTTCCCGTTTAAAAGACAAAGTTCTGTTGGTTACAGTTAGAGTTGTGGGTGAGAGACCTAATTCAACGAGAGACCCAAACCTGACGTCACGACCCTGCTATGGGGTCCGCGAGCGGAGGACGGATCCAGAAAAAATATGCTACGAATTGATGGAGCACCAGTGAAAATACGGAGGGCAATTGGAAAATTCTTGTTACATTCGTTTATCACGGGCAGATGGATGGACAGCTCAGGGTCTGGCCTGAAACCGTGCTGACGGGGCAGAAGAAATGTTCTTCTCGCCAGTTCGCTCAACATGATGCATTTCAAAATGCATATTTTGGGGCTATTTAATGTGGAACATAGAGTGATTTTGGCAAAACAAAAAGCTAACTTATGTTCTCACAGGTACAAAATGAACCTAAACCACCATTAAAAGGTGGAAATTGCCCCCAATATGACACAATTCTTTTATTAGGTCCTCACCCCCAAGTTGTTCCAAATTGTTATTTTGTGCTGTTGAACACAAAAGATGAAGTTGTGAAGGAACGATAGGGATCAGAGGACTCTTCAAAATCGTTAGGTCAATATATTATCAAAAATGATTGATGTTGCATATTTTGTCCTTTCAGTACCTCATCTGATTTATTTGAAACACAGTCTGTATCAGTCAGGATAGATCATGTCAGGCTAAGCAGTGGCTTCAATTATTACTTCACTTTAGCCAATTGATTCTCAACACTGCTCGCATTCATGCTTTCATTAAGGGCCAATGTAAGAGAAACAACAACAAATCGTTTGAACTACAGCAATGGCATCTGCCTCTAAATTCAACGATAAACAAGTTAACCGCAAGTTACAATATGAGAATAAGTGACTCTCAGGAAGCAATTACACCATCGCTGGATGTGTACAAATAAGTTACATCAATTTTAAATCGAATTCTCATAAATCTTATACTTTTTTTAACAAGGTATTTCACTCAAAATGGACATTGATTTGTTAGCAAATGACGACTCAAATGATTCAGTGAATCGGTTGTTCACAAATCCAATCGAAATGATTCAGTGCTTTCATGAAGCTTGACAACAATCCCAATTTGTACGTATTTTACATTGTAGCTAATTCGTAGAATCTTGTACGATTTGTCTAAAACCCCAGTCATGGGTAGGTTTAGGGGAGGGGTTATGTGTAGGTAATTCATACAAATTAATCAACGATATCTACGATTTATCAAAAATCGTATGAATTTCTACTAGTGATGTCCTACAAATTAGCAACCTCATAAAATATGTACAAATTGCAATGAGGTCGGGTTGACCTTGAGAGTTTCAGTCTTCTAATGTGTTCCCTCGTAGATGAATGGCATATGGGTTTGGAATAACTTTAGGGTTGTTACTGTACTTTAAATAACAATAGAAGTTTTCCACCCATGTGTTTTTAAGAAAAAGCCATACGAGTCTCCTAACAGAAGATGTTAGTGCAGTTAATGGGATCCTTGTGTGATAACCACACAAGGATGGATTGCAAAGTGATAAGGTGTAAAACATGATTGCGTTTAAACGGCTTAACGTTGATGCATGATTTCATGATGCGAGCTGTCAGCCGAGATTTTAGCATAATCACGGTTCGAGTAGTTTGAAGAGAGCCGTAATGGTGGTGAACAGGATGTGTTGTGTAACCTTCAAAAAGACCAGTGTTCATCACTTTCTCTCTCTCTCTCTCTTGGTCGCAATCGTTCTCCTCCCTTTCATCCTGAGCCAAAGAAAGTCTTTGGACATGTTAGATGAAGGGGAAGAAGAGGAAAAAACAGGGAGGAGGGGAGAAAAAAAGGGGGAATAGTTTCTACAGGAATATGGCTTGTATTAATCTAGAAATATTGCTTTACCTCATCTGAACCAAATTATAGAGTTTGAACTCTGTGTCCTTTAAGGACAGGCAGACAGCCGTATTCGGTCCATCTGGGCAAGGATGTGCCGGTCCGCTGGAACTGTCGCCGGAGAGCGTGGAAAACCTACAGTACTGCTTTGGGATGTTCTGGAATTTTTCCCTCTCTTGGAAAGGATCAAAGTCAAAGAAGATAACGTTTTTGTTGTTGTCGTTTCACGTGGCCTTAAGGGTAGTGTTACTTGGGCTTTTTCCAGATGATTTCAGAAGGTTCTGTACAAGTAAATCATATCTGCCATCACTCTTCCTGTTGTCCCGCTAGAGGCAGAATTATAACCCAATCCAATGAGGGCAACGTTGTTATGAGCGAACTAAGCGATTACACAAGACATCAGCTATGTATTATGACATCTGAAAGTGTATTTGGGTGAATCATACAAAAAAAAAATTCATATTTCATTCATTTCAAAATCATTCATTCATTCATATTACTGTAATAAATTAAAATAAAAAAGAAATAAATGCAGTTATTTATTAATTTACCATAAATTAAAGGAAGTACTAAAAGGACTATAATGGTATTTATTCACATGTATTACACTATTAAACTTGGCTGCCTACTTTGGGCAGGACACTCATGGAAAGAGATTTTAATCTAAGTGAGTCTTTTCCTGGTTAAATAAAGGCAATAATAATGATAAAATATGTATTAAATAAAAAAAACAATTGCATTATGTAATGAGAATCAGAGGGGAAATGCCATTCATTTAATCATCCATGAAGTAACAGAACAAACTGAGACAGACTAAATCTAGAACTGTGGCAACGTCTCCAAGATGAAGAAGAAAACCTGGAAAGCTACTTGAAAAACTAAGTGTACCTCAGAACAGAAGGTGTTTTACCAAAAGCTGTAGTACCAAATATTTATTTGATTTAGTTAATTAATAAGTTAAATCTTTTTATGGTATTATTTTTGAAAGAATCCTCATTTTACAGTGAGCGTCTAAAACTTCCAGATTGTTTTTTCTCTTCATCTTGGAGACGTTGGCACAGTTCTTCTGGATTGAGTCTGTCTGAGTTTGTTCTGTTACTTCATGTCATTCTAGACAGACTGGATGATGATCAGATCAGATCTCTGTGTGGAGCACTGGCTGTTGCTGCAATAATCTCACTGCATTATTACAATTAATGACAAAAATAATCTTTGGAAATGTAAACTCATACTTCCAACTGACACTCTACCTCAAAAGATAGAAATAACTGACTTAAAACCATTTTTTTATTGGTGAAAATACTAGTGGCCTAAGACTTTTGCTAAGTACTGTATATTACAATATTTTCTCCAGATGATATATTCCTGTAAATTAATAAATACAGTTGTTACATTATATTAAAAGTTTTCTAAAATGTTTAAATATGGCATTATCTAATAAAATAGCCAAATCTTTGAATTTTAAGTACTGTACTGTATATCCTTTTATCACAAAAAAAATTATATTTTGATTTCGTGAGATTCACCCAGTTATTAAATCCTACTTTTACACAGTGCTTCAAATTTAAAATTTATAAGCTGTTCCACAAATTATGTCATGGAGAATAATATGACGGCTTGACAGAGAAGCTGTGGAATTTAAGGTGTGGTTTAAGGTCTTTATTGCTCGATGGAAAGTTAAAGACCTTTTTGTCTTTCGCAAATATAAGGTGTCGCGTTCACACATGCCACGGGAGAGATATGAGCCTCGAACTGACCTTTCCTTTGCCTCCAGTGCCCGTGAGAAATGAACAGTCTTGACTTATGATAACTCAAAGGCCACGTTTGATGAATTTCACTTTACAGACATGGTGCCCCCTGGGAGAAACGAGAGCGTGTCTCCATATGGGACAATTCAGAGAGAACCGAGCGGTTTTATGCACAAACTGGCATTATTTGTTCGTCTCTTGTTCCCATTCAGAAGACAGGGCACTAAATATACTCTCCGATGCCTTCCCAGGCTCCTCTGGGCTTTGGCAGGGCAGCCACCGCATGGGCCTTTGGCCAATGACATTGCCTCCGACCTCTTCAGAAAGTATTTTTAAGGTCAATTACAGGGTGCAGTGACTTCAGATGCCGGATTGCTGCTTAAAGGTCTCATATTAAAGGTTTATGTGGATGACGAGGTAAAGCTGCCGGCAGTAACCCACAGACCATTGTTACCACATACCCACACACAGACCTACTGGAGGCGGTGTGTGTGAGTTCATACACATCCTGTATGAGTTTGGGAGTTCACATCTATATGGTTTGTGTAGATTTTGCGAGGCGTGATGCCTGTTTGATGATGTCACAATAAATCTGTCAATCACCAGGTGTGATGTCACGGTGTATACATAGTTACTAAAAAATCATATTATTAAATAAATCGAAAACATATGTATTCTAAATGCATATCGGTTGCCTTGTCCATAATCTCAAACCCATTTCGCTTCAACCCGCTGACTTGTGATGCCAGCTGCCTCAATAAATTTTTTTGCGCGTATATATTTGGGTGTGTATATGTACTTGTCTGTCATACAGAATTTTATTCTTGTGAAGGCACTCTTGATTTGACTGCAGTGGGTGTGGTGGTACTCAAAGCCCTACTGTGTGTCTATTATTTCCGAGGGCTCTAATAAATCCAGAAAGTCTTGAATCGGATCCAACGGTTAACACGCTTCTGGCTTGTTTGCTCCCTAATCCCTTTCTTTCTCATTGCATGTTTAGGCCACACGCACACATCTGCAGTTTACAGAGCTAAGATTAGCAGCTGTTACAAGCCCAAAATAAGAACCAAACTATTTAAAATGATCCTGAAATCTCAAGTAGTAATAGTTTTAATACTGATGATGCAGCCTAGACTTCAGTAAACAAGAATTTAATAATTGCGTCACTGATCGAATTTATTGTTATGGATCGAGGAAAAATAAAGAGGAAACATGTATGGTTGTGTTTTGTGCTTGTGCACGTCCAAACAGATTCCCATCTAGCAATGCAATAATGTTACAGACTGACAATCACTTGTCAGTGCACTCAACAAGACATAGTTCACCCGGAAATTTAAATTGTTATAATTTACTGCTTAAAGGTCAAAGCACAACAGGTAAGTTGGTTAAAGTTGAAATGTTCAACTTTGAATGCCGTTGTACAATCCTTGATGTACTGTACATGCAGTTCGGAGCTGTTAATATTGCTGTACCTTGATGCCTTTTTGGAAATTGGAAACATGAAATGGCTTTCAGAATTGCGTTAATAAATTAGATCCAGTTTTCTATAGGTATAATTTTTAATTGGCATATGAAGGGGGGAAAGGAGAACTTTGGACTAATGCATTAGTATAGTTTTTTTTATCAAAATTAGGCTTTTGTAATTTTTACTTTTGTCTGTTAAAGGGTTACTCCACCCCAAAATAAAAACTTTGCCATTAATCACCCCCACTGTCATTCCAAACCCATAAAAACTTCTTTCCACTTTGGAACAAAATTTAAAGCGTCATGAAACACAACACATTTTTTGAGATAACAGATGTGTTGCACATTGCTTCATCCGGTTTAAAAAGTTAGGTGTGAGGCATATGATGTAAACGCTACAAAAAACTGTGTAGCTGTGTCCTACAAAAACCCACAATATGTTTTACTGTACAGTGAACTGCGGACTAGTGCCAGTTCCTGTCGTTCTACCGTCTGCACAAATTTGAAACGTGTTATAATATAAACTTTGAATTGTGAATTTACTATTATAAAAACGCTACCAGTGTGACACATCTATCGGCAATTCATCTGGTTCATCTTTGCGTTCTAGTGTAAGGGTCCAAAGGTTCAAATTGATAAGGCAGTGGACCTGCACGGTCATCATTCTTATCAAAGTGTGGGGATAAGTACTTCCACACAGCTCTCATAAGGACTGGAGCTGCTGCACTCGGCATCAGTGTCCATATTGCCAATGTGTGTGTGTTTACGTTTGAAATGGTACTTTAGCAACCCATTGGTGTATGGTGTCACGAGCTTATGGAACCATCAGCTGTCAAACGCGGTGATGCCATACACGATCGGTCGCTGCAGCACGCTTCAAGTCCAACACACCTATTGTCTACTTGTTACTTATTGTAACTCTCCTTTTATGCAATCTCCACCTCTTCTCCACACTCTACCCCCACATGACCCTTTAAGATATTTTGGATGAAATCCGAGAGGGTTGTGACTAAATCGTTACAGTCATTAGCCTCCTGGTTTTAACCCAAAATATATTAAATTGTGTTCCGACAACGAATGAAGCATTTACTGGTTTGGAACGACATAGGGGTAAGTGATTAATGACAAAATTAAAACTGAGTCCAAACTGTTTGTGTGTGTTTTTCAGTTGTTGTTGTTTTTTCTTCTTCGTCGTCATTTCCTATCGAAACGCGTGGTATGGATGCGAAAACGCAGTTAAAACCTGATCCGTTTCCAAGGCAGTGTGTAAACATGATAGACACAACGTGAGATCCCATTTATTTTTTTACGTGCAAAAACTTCATCCAAAGTGTGTAATGAACTTTACAATAGTACTAAAAATAGACAAAAATGTTTTTTTTTTATTATAAATATGCATTCAAAATAAAGACTTATCATGCACTCATGAGCGTGTGCGAATTATCAACCAATCAAACGCTCTCTGGAATGAAAATGTCCCTGATAGGCCAGGCCACTGATTAGCATTGCCATTAGTAAAGCACCATTCCAAGCTGTGACCAACTTGCCTAACTATACATATGAATAATTTATTACAATCTCCAATGTTGTATTTATAAATAGATAAGTATTGTAACAGATCGCAATGACTATTTTCACTATGACCACCTTTGTAATTCGTTAAATATAGAAGCTTATTCAAGTCGCGCATGAGTGAAAGTTTTCCAATAATGTGATGGAATTATGGGTAGTGAAGAGAGTGGGTCTGTCTCCTCTCAGCATTATTGACATTTTGGTTTGGTTAAGTCTAATATCCACACAGCTGAGACTAAACTGATCCTGTATGAAAATAGTGCAGTGTGTGTGTGTCGAGCTCTCTGGAGCGAGTTTGCTGTGGGGTGAGGTTACTGTGAAAACGCCAGTGAAGACAGGAGTTAAGAGAAACCCTGGACTGTTGTAAATAGCAGCAGAATGCAAGATGTTCTGTCATGAATGGGCTCTTTTAGAGGGGGTAATGTTGACTCAACACCCTTCCCTAGCTCTCTTTCTCTCTCTCTCGGTCTCTCTCTCAATCTCACCAACTCTGTACAATATGCTAACATGTAAATGACCCCAGAAAACACTGTACTGCTGTTAATGGAAATGCCCTGGTGAAATTTAAATGATGCATGTCAAGAAGTCCAGTGGTTTATACCCTCTCATACTGTAATAAATGAAAATCCAGGGTAATCTCTCTAATAAAGCAAAATGCATGGCTTATTAACTTTAATACTGATTTTACTTGGACTGTACCAACAATGTTGGTTTGCATCAGCTCTTGCCAAAGCAAGCTGGGCATTTTTGGCATCGGCCAAACCAAATCATTACTGTGTATTTGAGGTCCTGGTTTTCCACTTGAATGTGTTACCTTTGAGCAAAAGTGACATTAAACTGAAGTGTCAGAGTTCTATTAATGTGAGAAAATAAAATGTGGTCAACTGTTTACGATAAATTGTGCTGAATTATTGCACCTACAATTCGGCTGCATCATCATGTCAGCTCTGGATTTTTTTTTTTTTTTTTTTTTGTATGTCTTCATTAAAAAACGTCAACGTTTCAAAAGAAAGTCCAGGTATTATATAATTATGGTGCATGAGGACTGTTTGTTTTGTCTTTTAAAACTTTAGCTGGAGATTAAAGTGGAATTTGAGTGATAGTATCTATATGCACAGAATTATTATCTTTTCCAACTTCCTAGCTAATTTTTGCGACACACCCACACATGGGCCTCTAGAATGTCAATAATGAATTAACTTCACTTTTCCGTGTTCATTCATTTGGATTAAATGGGGCATGCGTGTATAATTTATTGTAAAGGGACTGTATTCCTAAAAATCTTAGGAAAGAAAAACAAGACTTGTAGCTTTTTCTTGTAGATTTCAGAGATCGCCATTCCATTTTAACAACGAAAATAAAGCATGCACTTTAATGGTTGGTCTAGCAAGCTAGTTTATGTGATAAAAAAAGTTATAACTCAAACTCCAAAGAAAAAAATTGAGTGCAGTATTTTGCATTTTTATTACAGCTAGTTTAAGAAGGGAAGTCATTGGTGATAAAATGATTGGATTTGGGGTTTATTTAGAGTTCATTGTATGAAAAACTTTGTCCGGCCATTTGCTGTTAACTCTATTTGCGTGGGGTTTGGTAGCTGGAGATGGGGGGAGTATCCAGTGATCCAGCAAGCAGGTCCATGTGTGGGGTGCTGGCATCAAAACGTAAACTCAAACACACTTGATGTTACTGGCGCAGGCAGCTGTGTGAAGTTGGATGGACCTCAAGGGTAAGTTCCCCAGAGGCATGGGAGGAGATGTGGTGAGATGTTTAGGTAATTACACTGCAAGACAATTAATTAGTTTGGGTCTCCAGCCGTGCACCAGGACAACTCCTGTCAGGCCGGCAAGCATTTGAGGCAGGGGGCAACTCCCTGAGACCATGGCAACCCACCATAACATGTTTAACAAAGCTGAGTAAGTTCCTCTGGACACCAAAACAGCTGTTCTTCTAAGTGCAGAGAGTAATTATGGTTGTGTAAGAGTGACATTAAGCAAACGCATGAAAAGTTATTCATTTTGGCTTAAATTTGAAGATTTTGTCTGAGTTCTGCACATTGGAATTCAAAGTTTTGTACTTGTAGATTATGTGTAGATTATGTTATGGACACTAGGTCATTAGAATCTTGTTTATACACTCATTTAAGGCAGACAGTGTAATACTGTCAAGATGGGCTCACTGGTTGTAGGAATATTAAAGAATACCTGCCAGCAATACCTTACTGTGTATCTGAGACTCAAGAGTTGCATCTGCACAAGTTCTTGACTGGTCATACTCGTAATCTTTCTTTCACAGCAGGGTGTCTATGATGATGTCATGACTGTCCAGTTAGAGTCATCCTTTCAGTGATTAATGGCCGGCTGAGAGAGATTCTTTTCTCCTGACGTTGTACTGGTTACAACTTGCATTGATTTGAGGCTACTGACAACATAGATCAGATTTGTTAAGAGGGTAAATATCAGAGCCACATTTTCTTTCTTTGCAAGCCAGAAGTACTTACTACTGACAATGGTCGTGGGTTTGCTTGTTGGCATCTCCAACCGCTTTTGTGTACTTTCTCAAATCTGAAAAAGTAAAGAATAATCAAGTAATGTGCTGCATTCTTTTAAGAAGCCTTGCAACACCTTCAACTGTGGGTTTGGTATGCAAGTGCCACGCTTAAGATACCTTCTAAAATCAGGTTCAAACTGTTTGTTCTTGGCCACAGTGTTGGCAACAATACACAATTTCAGGGATCATAATTGCAAGGTCTTGTCATGAGGCAAAATAAGCCGTTGTAAGATCAAAGTATACACATACACAAATTTTGTCATAAACTTACGTGCACCACCTGATTTTTGTAACCAGTAATGCTTTGTACGTTCAGGTCACACATGTGCATGAAATTTGTTTTGCAATAATCAGTTGTTCCAAAAGGTGGCAACATTTGTCCCGGATGCTGTTTCACAGTGGAAAAAAACGAAAGAGATGAAAAAACAACAAAATAGACTGCAACAACAACAGAGAGCCGCTTTAGCAAGCTCTTGTGTGAGAGCGATATGCGATAGCAGCACCTTTAGTTTAAAAGAGTATGAAACGAGAATACGTTTTGGTACAGAAAGAAAATAAAAGGAATGACAGCAATTCAGCATGGTACCGTCACCATAGCGCAACCATGTGGAATAGCTGACACCTTTTACCAGAGATCTCACTAGAATTATGTTGTACAATCTTACATGAAACAATGGTAGAAAACTGTAAAAAATGTACATAGTGTGCCTGGCTTGAGTATTTGAAATAGTTTTGCCCCTTTGCAGAGAATATCCCAGACTCTCACAAATACGGCCCTCAGTATTCAGCGTTGTGTGACGCAGCTTTGCTAGTTCTCTGTGATGTGATGCACAGCAATTTTCACTATATTTAGTTTAGCAAGTCAAGTTGCGGTTAGAGTTCACTACAGTCAAGAACAGGTCAAATAAGTGCAGTCCTTGATCCCTTACTTATTTTAAGCTAATAACTGGTCTTGGTAAAGGCTAGCGGTTAACACTCATGGCTGGTAACTGTGTGTTTATAAGTCCAACCCGACTCCAGTTTGCTCTAGAACAACTAAATGACAATTTTAAATGGTTGGTTTTGATACAACTCAATAGTACCCATCCCCTGAGAGTTCAGAAATGAGTTTACTCTGTGAAACTGGCCATTCCTTCTCTACTTGTCCAGTGGCCTTCTGGACTGTGAAACCCTTCAAATCGACAGCTCAGTTACGGCTTTCCTCAGGGCATAGCTCGTCCAAACAGACTAGCGTAATAGTCTAACCTCTAAATGCCTCCAGCCCAATCCATAATTCACTATTATCTGTTTATGTGCACTTTAACAGACACAACTTCCAGAATAACACACAGGAAATCAGTCACATGACTGAGCTGGCCTAAATGCAGATAAAACAGCTGCAATTTGTAGCGCCTCCAAAGGATTGGATGTTTGTCACATGTGAGCTTAGCTGGTCCTTCCGACTGTACGTCATTGTTTTTTTTTTGTTTTTTTTCTATTACACACTGCTAGTGACCTGGCATGAGTCATGCAGCACACATGGTCAAATCATCATTCTCTTAAATGTCAGTGGCGTTGGAGGGAAAATATCACAATTCCCCTCAATCACAGTTTATAACTGCATAAATCAACAACTAGAGTTACTGTTTGAGAAAAACTTACTTACCATCAATCCAGCTCTCATCAGTTAACATAATATTATACTCAAGGCAGCAGATTCCACAGAAATCAATGCTATTCATTTGAAGACCAGAAGAATCGTTTTGCAGTACTGAATCACTTGCAATTAAAATGTTATGTTTGAGACATAAATGTCTACAGGGGTTTGCGTTTATATTTAATGGATAGAGAATTCAGAAGGGGGAGAGACCATTTAGTAGTCAAGTCTTTAATCTTGTTCAGTTGATTTGTTTTATGTTTCACTGCCAATTCTGTAACTTGCAATGCAAACCGTTTGACTGAAAGACTTTCCTGCAGGATTATATATGCACAAGCTGCTCAAGGGGTCCTCTTGTGGTGAGAAGAGGAATGGCATGCAGTACTCTTGCTGAAGCACAGTCTTGACACTGCCTCGTCTTTCAAGAACAATTTTGACTGTAAAGCTTAGTTAATTTTTCTTCCCTATCACGTTTAATTTTTTTATATTTAACTTGAAATTAAGTTGTTGTATTCTCTTGCTTGCCACTCCGTCTCTCTCTTCTCATTTAAAATTCATGTGTTTCACAGCCACAGTTACTAAACACAACACTGATAAATCTTTCAGATAATAAAACACAGCATAAATCATAATTATATCTCTTCCTTCGTGTTGGCTCTGAATTAATGCCTCGCTTTTGTTCGTAAAAAAAGTTATACGATTTGATTTGGTTTCCATGACGACGATGCAAACAAACAGCTGCATGCATTTATTGAAGGATGAACAGAGCATTTTGCAGGCACAGCCGCAGCACGGTAGCAGTTTCAACCCCAGACTTCATTTCCATAACGATAACTTAATTAGGATAATCCTAAAACGTACTACTTTTAAATAGCTCTGTAATACATGTGTGCAGAAAGAAGTGGGTAAAGGAGTGTCTTGTGTTTTTGGGAAAACAGTATTAAAATTGTTTCTTCTTCCAGTTTGCTATGAATGCTGTCATTGACTGTTTTTTGTTTTTTTTCAAGGCACACATAATTTCTCCTGAGAAAATTGTAGCATGAATAAAAAAGTTTTGGATATGCTAAAAATATAGTCTGAACTGTCATGCTGTGCCTCAGAGTGGAGGAGTGTGAGCACACTGGCCTGGTTTGGCTCGCGTTCCCATTAGGGCGTGTATTTATGTGTGTGTGTGTTGTGGCATCGGAGCCGGGATTGTAGGCAGACTTCATGCCCAACCCCACTTATAATTACAGACGGCATGCAGCTCTCCTAAAAAGAGTGATTTTCTCGACTGCCATGGATAACATTCGCTTTGGCAGCGACGCAAAGCGCGAGACAGATGACAAGAGGGAGAGGGGAAACTCAAAGTTGACTCATAAGTAATGCAAAATATCCTCTTTTTGGATATTGGCCCTCGCACAAATGTGTATGCGCTCCGAGCCTTCTCATAAACCGACGGCCCGTTTGATGTGCCATTTCCTACAGCAAGCCTTAATTAAAATGAGTTCAACAACGCTGATCAAAAAGTGCGTCGAGCCCCTTTATTGTGCTCCCTTCGACTAGATCTGTCATAGCCTTCTTCTCTCTCACTGTACTGGCAGTCGCTTGCGGTTGAAGGTTTGCTTTGGCAGATCGCTGGCCTTCTCTTGGCTGGGACAAACTTTGCGTCCTGCTACTGGCTGGGAGGGAGAGGGAAGCGGCGGGGAGGGAATAGGGGAGAGGTGGAGGCGTGGTCTCCAGCTGGTAATGAAGACTTCTCTTTTCATCCTCAGAACGTAGAATTGGAGTGCCGGGACTGGGGGCTGCGCTGCACTCTCTCTCTTTCTTTTCTCTCTCTCTATCTCTCTCTCTCCCTCTCCTCTGGGTCTAAACGTGCAGCACAGGAACTGCAGCAGCAGATATGAACCTCTCACTTCCCCAGACTTCACAAGCAGTTAGGTAAGAGCCACTGGCTGTCATTGTAATGCCAATGTTAATGTTATTATTGAAAGTAGGCATTTGTCTGTCTGGCTGTCTGGCCGTCTGTCTGTCAGCATGGGGGGTCTGTGTGCTGACACACTGACACATAGACATGTGCACTTTTAAACTCTTTTCCTAAAGACTGTCAGTCTGTCTGTTATATGTGAAGAGCTGTAAAAATAGCCACACTGTATTGACTTTGCTGATTATTATAAGCCTGGAGGAGCTTATGCTTGTTTAAGTATTGCTTAAAGTTTTAGCTCATTTAAAGTCTAGGCTACACAAATGTATTTGTGAGGTATGTATTTTAGGTATGTGTGTGCTTGGTACATGGACTAATATATTATCGCAAACCCAGACTGTCTGAGTATACACACGTGTGCACATGTAAACATTTGTGAGCATAGATATGCCATAAGGTGTGTGTGTGACTGAATTTGGCATGCTTATATGAGAGTGCGCGTGTGTGTTTATTTACTGTGCTGATGGCCAGAATCGTGCTGTAGGCTTTTCAAATTCATCTGTGTAAATAGAGACTCAGGGATGGAGGGGAGGGGACAGTCAGTCAGTCATCTGTCTCTCCTTTGATCTGAGTCCTCTGGACATGTCCCTTCTCCCAGAGGCCCACTCCAGATCCGGACCGGCCAGCTTTCATCCGCATTCTGAGGAAAATCTCTCCATCCGTGCACTCGTTCACCTATCTCCTCGTCCGCATGTCCACCCTCGTCTTTTTACCTCAGAAAGGATCTCCATCTGTCCATCACTCCACCCATCCGTTCGTCTGTCTAATCTTCTGGCCAATTCATCCCTTCAGCCCTGGGATGAATACAACAAACCCCTCGCTCCCCTCTTGGGGTAATGGCTCTTTTTGAAACCTCCCCCGGAAAAAAAATCTTAAGTGAGTTTCCATTAGTTTTTGAGCAGGGCCATGAGAATTATGGTTTCCCAAATGTTCTTCTGAATAGTGTACGGGAGCCTCGGCTAATTGAAAAAACACGTGCTCAGCGAAGGAGACGGACCTACTGTCACAAATGAACTTTCCAGAGCTGCAGTGGAGGTGGAGAGAGACAGAGAGAGAGAGAGAGAGAGAGAAGAGAGGGAGAGAGAGTTTCATGGTAATGTTTGGCTGGTATGTTTTGGTAGTCTGACTTGAAGGACAAAAGGATGTATGGACATACATTAGATGATAAGCATTGACAGGAGGACTGCAGGTAAAGAGACATAAGAACCAATGGATGCAGATTGAAAGCATCAACCATAGCTGGTTCTTCCTGTCTCAGCGTCGCCTGTCTAAATGTCTTACTGACAGCAGCTGAGAGCGTTCTGGATAATGTGTGTTGGCCAAGAAGTTCCTTGCACAGGAAGTGGTATTTGGTTACTAAGCTCCCCTAGATACCAGTAAAAACCATAGTAAAATCCTTCTGGAGTCAATCCGCCCATCCACACCATCAGGTACTTTCAACTTCCCAATGACTCCAAAGGCCAGGCCACTGAAGTGCAGAATATCCCAGAGTCGATCCAGCCTGTCCAGACACGGTCCAACGTCTTGCATAGGCTTATATGGGATTTAAGGAATCTTAACTCTAAAATGCCAAGCAGTCAATCTTGGGCTACATCCAACAGAGCTCCCATTCCCATTTTATCACCTCAAGCTCTGTTTTGTGGAAATCTGCTGTCCCAAACGAAACAAGAAGGGGTCCCATGTGCATGTGTTTATTTCACACATTCCTTGTTAACACTGTTACCAGGGGTCTATGGTTGGGGGGGGGGGGGGGGGGGGGGGGGGGGTAACAATCCAGTCTGACCTTTTGACCAATGCCTGACGGTGTGTAACTCTAACCCTCTCCAGATTCCTGAAGCCATCACATGTGCGCACGTGCAAACACATACAAACACATTCGCACGCATACAAACTTGGAGCTGTAATGGAATCAGCAGCAGAGATCTTTAACTTTAACAGCTCAGGAGATCAGCAGTTACCAATCCATCATTTCCTTAAAACACATAAAAAAAATAGCATGCTCCCTATTAGAATTTGGAAAACGTTGGGCTCTAATAGTATTTTATCCTCTATTAACTCAAGTGGCGAGCCTTATAAAACCTTGAGTCTTGATTTAATGTGATTAGCAAACCTTCCTAAGAAACAATTTGCAGATTTGTATTGTATCTTGAAGGCAAACACTGTCATTATGATTGTTCATACTTACGGTTAGGGATTTCAACAAACTCTTAGCTCTATTAAGTAAGTAAAATCTTTTGAACGATACCTAGAGTCTGTGTGTTGATAGTTGATAAAGTGGGCAAAATAATTCAATATTTTCAATATAGGTTGGGCTTCATAGGAATCCACTTCTTCTTCAGAGTCATAAGTATGGACTCCTATCAGAGATGCAGCGCAATTTGAAATGTCCTGATGAAGTATGATGCATTACTTGAGAGTAAAACTGAATCCTGATATAGGCCTATGAAGTGTTTTTTGTTTTGTAGATGATTTTGGCAGTGATCTTTGTTGTGACAGGGGATAAATGGCAGAGCATGGCTACGTTGCAGAAATGCACTAGGGGAAAAATCTGCTTTCCAAATGTTAAACAGGGCATTGTAATCAAGGACGTGTGTTTAGAGTAGTGTGCTCATGATGAAATTTGGGATTTGGCCTCTCTCTAACTGCATTTGTGTGTGGAAGTGTGAAAGTTTAGGTACTACTTAGTTTCGCTCAATTATGCCAAAGATTCCTGGTACGTTTGCAGGTCATTTATGTTTAGTACAACACTTACCGGCAATTAAACGCGCAAATAAAGGAAAGCACACATAAAAGAACAAAGATCTCTGTCTTTCTCTCTGTCACACACACATATACGGAACATATGCTAGCACATATAAACTCTAGCAGAAATAAAAACAATACTGTTTTAAAAAAAATGTGTCAGGTTAATTACTGCAGTAACGAATCAGTGGTGTTTGCCAAGTCATTACTACATTTAGAGTTAAGGATTAAGCCAATAATTCTTCTTGCACTGTTTGTGCTATAGACACCAATAAAACGTTAAATTGTGTAACTTGTTAAAAAGAGCATTCCATTTTTTTCTAAGCTTTCAGACTTACCTGGCAGCCAATGAAATAGTTAAAAGAATCCCATGAATATAAACTGAAAATTGACTTGAGCCATATTTAGACTGAAAAAGGTGAACTCTTTTGGACCAGTTAATTTAGCAATGCTCTAGCATCAGTGCAAAACCTGCTAGTCACTCATGATGTCAGGTTATGCTTCAAAAGGCCTTTTGTTGTTTAGTTTGAAAACAGATTTGAATGTCTTGAAGATTATTTGGGATTGAGTTCTTTATTCAGACAGATAAATGAAGTGCAAGTAGACAGGGTAGTTTTGAAGTAAAGTACCAGGAGAGTGGGATGTCAAAATACGAACCATTTGAGGTCATTCAGTTGCGTCGGCGCGCGCACGTGTGTGTGTGTGTTAGTGTTTGCAGTGTTTTAATGGTGACTAAGAGAGTGAGGTAGACAAGATGCTATTTCTTTCTCTCAGGCACATGGCTGGGGGTTTAAGCATTCAGAAAAGCCTGTTTGAGGGAATCTCCCGTAAATTAGAGCGTCGCACATCCCCAGACACTCTGGCACTTGTCCAAAACAGCTAGCTGCTTCCCCTTTTTTTCATTTCCACTCTCTTCCGCCACATTCCTCCTCTACTTTCTCTCCCTCCCCGTTTTTCTTTTCCATACTCTTTCTTCACTTACTCACTCTCCCTCTCTCTCAATCACCCTTCTTCATCTCCAGATGTGGCATTGTTTAGACACATTTGTTTTGCTCAGGCAGACAGCTGACCTGCCCAAAGCTGATGTCATGCTCTATTTAAAGGAGAAAACCACTGCAGGCTCTTTAGACGACTCACAGGCATGGGGGGGGACTCACAGGCATCTCTTTTAAAGATCAGCAGACCTGTGGAAATGGTTGATGAAAAGATCTGATGAATGGGCTGAAATGAATATGTGGCATGGATCTGAACTGATATCTAGAAGGTTAAACCCCTTTTGACTTTGAGAAAGACACAACATCTGGTTATTCCAAGGGTCATTTAATAAATAACTGATCATTAATGCATCATATTGCATGTCCTGTGTTGTGTTGCTGTCTTATACTGCTTTACTGTACTGAAACCATCACCTCACACTGCAGAGGAATGTGGTATAGTTTGAATGGATGTGTGTGTGTGTGTGTGTGTGTGTGTTTGTACAGACTGTGCAAACACGTAATTCAGTACTCAATGATTTGTTTGCACATTCCTTCATATTTCTTGGAGAACACTTATTTGTTAGATTGCATATTTTAGTCTTGTAATGCTGCCTTAATAAGATTTTAGCCAAAATAGCATGCATGTATAAGGCATGTGAAAATGCAACACCTGGGCAGAAATTATATGAAAGTAAGCATCACACAAAAAAACATCACTTATTTCAGGTTGGTTTATTCAGCAAAACCCTATTAACATCAACTTTTTTAAGTTAAAGTGCATTTACGTACAGTTTTATTCATTGTAGACCTGAATCTGGCATTGTCTTTGCCATCAGGGCAATTCTTCGATGTCTGGGGAAACCACTGTGGCACTGTTTTAACCTGTTAACGCTGCCTGGAGCCCAGCTGCTGTAGTCAGGCCCTGATGTCACATTCCCCATGGGTACGTCCAGACGCTGCAGTGTTTGTGCCTCAAACATGCATGTTTGTCGGGTCAAAAGTAAGCATCACCGGTTCAAACGGCTGATTCAGGTGTGATCCGTTGCAAATGGCACTTAAAGTAGTTGTCCAGTGAGAAGCATCTAAAAACATTTGCTAGTTTAATCGTATTCTACGATCCAGAAGCCCACATCACGTTCCTGACTTTGAAAAGTCCTTCACAGTATTATCTTTCTCACAGTGTGCTTGCGGACCGTAATGCATTTGTGTATATTGTTTGTCAAAAACAAATGGAGTGCGTCTAGTTTAGATAAACATGGTTGGTTTATCTGATGTGCACTATGTATGTGGTCTTCTTGATGTTCCCCATGCTGATACTGTATGTATCACACAGCTGACTGGGAAAGATTCTGTACTTTATTTGGATTTACAACCATCTCCTCAGCATTAATGTCACACACACTGGCATCAATAAGGCTAAAGATAACACGTGGCTAAGTTAGCTGGTGAAATAGGTCAAGCGCATCTATGCTGAGCACTTCCGGCTGGCCGTCTCTGTTTATGAGACTGTGTAAACACTGGCGCACACCAAATGAGACAAATGTGCACCACATAGCCATTTTGGCAAATCCTGAACACACCCTAAAACAGCTCTCATTCATAAACATTCACACAGTTCGTGAGGAAGCGGGGTGTATGTGTGCGTGTGGGGACACATTTTTTGAAAATGCCCATTGATGCATAGCAAAACCACAACTTTGATTCTGTTCCCACAAGGAATCAAAGGCTGGTAAAAGAGATTATACAATACCACACGTCTATAAATGTCAGCTGTATAGAATTGGTAACTTTAGAGTAATTAAAATTAGATTTTTCTTATTTTTGAAAGAAAAAAGATTGGTGTTTTTTTGGCATTGTAGGGTATCAGTGGTGGTCATTTCCTCTAGTTTTTTTCACAAATTACTCCTTGGTTGCAAGTTTATAGTTTTTTTTGTCCCATTGTATTGTCTGCCAGGTGAAAATGGCAGGTCTGATTGCTTAGAAAAGTAATTGCACACTCCTCGATGAGCCACATGGTTTGATGCGCGGGGCAAATTATGCACCAAATTTTGACACTGGGTTGTCCAAATATGTAATATGAAACGTTCAGTAGCACATAAATCAAATGTGTTTGAGCATAACTGTAATATTCAGCTTTTTGTTTGCTTGGTTGAAGAATTGCCAGTTCTCAGTGGATATAAACAGTGATAATCACTTTACACATCAAGCAGTCTCTTCCTGTGTAAGCAGGTGCTTCTTGTCTAGAATAAACAATTGCGTGGAATTACTTGTTTAAAATCTGAATATACAACATACGGACTTTCAGAGGGTTTTGAGATATTACATGCACAGAGGTACATTCCGACAGTCGCACACAGTTCAATCATTTATAAATGCAGATTCTTGGCTGCAGTGAATTATATGTCTATGACTTAGGTGATAGATTTGGAGCGTTAGTGTAGCATGCTTCATATACCAGCGGCAGTGATTTTGTGGGAAAGACTTCCCTTTCTGTTTTTGCACCTCAGTCCCAATGCCGTTTTATCTGTCCATCACTACTGGTATTTATGCTTGCGTCTGTCTGCCCCGTGTATGCGTTCAGATGCTTAAAAGCAGGAGCGTAGTAAACAATGCCAGGTTTATTAGAAAGCTAGATTAGGAAGCAAGCCAGAGCAGAGAAGAAAAGAAGAAAATGGTTAAACGTTTTGCAGAAGAGGTATGCCTTCAGCCACTTTTTGATAGTTGTGACAAGTCTCTGCAGTTCAACAAATGGAGGTTGTTGTTCGATTAAGGTTCGGCCCTCTAGTGGTGCACAAATTGCATATTTTCAATACAATGGCTAGAAGTTTCATTTCTTACCATGTGAGTTACTTGACATATTAAAACTATTACATGTCTAGAAAACAAATGTCTCCAATTAGTACAAAACATCCTGAAATCTGAATGGGGGTTTGATGAGGGATTTGGATTTGTAAGCCACCAAGGACCCTCTTGAGGAACAGTTACTGGCCGACAACATTTGCCGCCCAATGGGTGGAACAGATACGGGATCTGGAACGTGTTAAGGACATTAATGACATGAAGATGCGACTGGAGACACTCCAGCTGTGTGCAAGCTAGAAGAAAAAGGCATGGAACAAAAACGAGTTTACATTGCTGTTTTTATGACTCTGCAGGTGTAGAAAAGGAAGAACAGGTGGTGGGACAAAACGAAGGAGAGGGACAAAGCTGACAGGTTTAATGAGCAGAATACCAAGGGAGGGAGGGGCGGAATTGTAAAAGGGAAGGTTAACAGCAGAGGGAGGGAGTGCTGGCCTCATGGGTCACTTTCTCCTTTACCCTCAGGCTAATGTGTGTTATGCACACTTACCTTTCACCCTCTGCAATATAGGGCATGCAAGCATTTGGAGAACACATAGATGCTTTTATGACAGGTCCTAACAGGTTCTTTCTTGGGAAAGCCTGCATAAAGTATATGGAGTGCCTTTAGGTGGGCTGGCCAGGTCATGAAGTCACGGAGTGTGATTTTTCACTCCTCTTTGATTTGCTGAGTCTCTTTTCTTAAGATTTATTTCTGGCATTTTCGCCTTTTATTACTATAGGATAGATAACTGACAAGAAGCGAGGTGGGAGAAAGAAGGGGTGGGATTGGGAAAAGTCCGAGTGTCAGGACTCGAACCTGGGATGCCTGCAGCGCAACAGTCTGAAATTCTCATCCGAAATGTGTGCATGTTAAGAAATAAATTCTACTACACGTTGACGGAGTCACGTTTACACACTGTCATAAAAAAGTAGGTTCAGGTTTTATGCATAAAAAGCATTTAGAGAAGTGTTTTGACAGTTCAGAGCCACCATTTAAGGGTACACCAAAATCCAGAATAGCCATCCGACAAGTTAATCCACATTGTCTCGCAGCACAAAGCAGTGCATGACAAAAAAATGGAATATAAACACAGATTGCGGCAGATGATTGTTTAAAATCAATTGGTTTATGGAAATAGGTTGTTTCTTTTTTAATATGTGGCTCTAGTATCGCTAGCAATCTTTGAATGTCTGAAGAAAACGTTGAGTCAGTATAATCTTGATATGCCCCTGTAATCAATATATCTTTCCCTACCCTTTGCAGCAACATCTCTGAGTCTGAGAATGTGTGCACCACGTAAAGGTGGGACAATAATCCCTCCCTCCAGCTACCTGTCACTCACATAAGATTGCAATAATTAGCAAACAACAAAGATCCAACATTCCAATCAATTCCTGCTGGACAAAATCAAGTCCCACCCTACACTTTTCCCACACCCTACAAGTTGTTTCACTGGGATATGCATCGCAAAAGGAAAGAAAAACAAAGAAAACTTTATGTCATGCAAACTTTATCTATAGCAGTTGAAGTTGACTTACATGCATTTACTTTTATTTTTTTTGAAGGATAAACAGGGATAGGCGCATGCATTAGGTGATTATAGCACTCTTGCGGTTGGGTTCGAAACATACTCTATGCAAATACAAAGATTATTTGCATGCGTAGTTACTCAGTTAAATTTTACACTCCCTGCTTTTGATGCAAGGTGCGATATTGTGGACGGTAGCATAAACTCTTTCTCTATGGTCAGTTGGTTTTCAGGTCTAGTATTGTCCATAACATATTAAGGCTGTCTTGTGATCTGTAATGAAAATCTTTGACGTTTATCACCATCTTCATCACTACGAGTAAAAAAACTGTATCTGATTTCAAATTGGCTCTTGGCTAATCTGGATAGACACAAGACCTTTTAATGTCCAATCCCTGTAGATCTGATTTCCTTTCAAATGTGTGGCTCTGCATAACCAAGGATATGAGGGGAAAAGCCTTTGTTATACAAACCATCTGTGATTTCTCAACACAGATGGCTCAGGATAAAAGACTGAGATGCTTACGGACACACATGGACATCAAAACGTCCCCACCAAACGTTCATGTTGGTATGAAACCTTAATAGCTGTCGAGAGGCTTCTGCCACAGAATAAACACTTTAATTTGTGAACCCGCAACATCGGATTTGACATCAATCTACGCTTTGGTCTTTTGACAGTCCAAAGCGACAAGATGACGTTTGCGGCCGTCCCACAATGTAGTGTATGTGGGTGTCCATGTGCGTGGAGTGTGTTTGCTTGTGGCTGTTCCCGGAGATGGAACAGATTGGTGAGATGACCATTTATGGATTTGCCATTTTTTGGGGCCTTTTATGGGGCCTTAGGGATGAAATATGTATAGTTGCTATAAAGGAATTTCATTTAAACATCATTAGCATATTTGTCGATGTCTATATGCAAGAAATTAGGCTATTTTACACACTATATATCTTTAATGTACACTATTGCATTGAGATCTTTACTGTAAAACTTCAAGAAAAAGACTGCTTGCAAAACATAATCATCATTTTTTGAGGGTTGCATATGTTATGTGTGAAACAGAGCTCCAGGTCTGCTAACTACATAAGTGCTTTCAAACAGCTAGAAACGTGAAACGCCTTCAACATCCTATTTCCCTCAACAATAGAATTGTTTTGTTCACTTTCGTCTCCGTATGTGGTGCCTCTAATAGAAATGCTTAAAAGGTTTAGGGTTTTCTCTAACGCCCACACATATACCCTTACACACACCAAGAGACGAGTATGTTTGATGTCACACAGAGATCTGTCTCTTTTGCCCTCCATTAATCTGAATCCCCAGATCCACTTCAATTCTCAGGCTCTGTGGCAGACAAAAAAATGGTAGAGTCATAGAAAAAGGTCCTCTTGGGTTGCTCCAGTCCTGCTAGGCAGTTCCTTTACAACTTGCTTCAGGAAGCCATATTAGGTCTTCTTAGTATGGCACATTAATATTATTTAGATGGCATTTCCCCTAGTAGTAAGTTGGCATTATATTTATCGCTTACTGATGTTTATTCAATCAACTGTTGAGTCTCAAGGCCCGTTCACACTAAGCACAATAATGATAAAGATAAGCATCCATGCCGGCGAACGACAGCGTCTGTTTATTCTAAGTGTGCATGCATCTGCAGCTTTAAATTCTTGAGCTTGTGAGAACAGGGCGGATTCTGATTGGCTGTCAATGTTTGTATCGTTCTTCAGCTGGAAGAACTAGTTCTGAAAATGATTACAATGAGATTGTTTCTCTGTGCCTTTATCATTACAGTTGTAATGGACGCTGCTATTCTTTAATACTGAGAATGATTTTTAGAACTATATCTTTATCATTATCGTGCTTGGTGTGAGCATGTTTGCATCTTAAAAAATAAATTTGACCTTACGTATGTCAATCTTGTTTTCAAATTTGGTTGGATTTTCAGGTTTGATTTTCTGCATTTATCGTATAAGTAGCAAGCATTTTTAGAGGTTTTTTAATGCATCCGAAAACTTCAGACTCAGAGTACAAGGACCTTTAAAGGTGTCATTTTAAGTGGCCATCTAGTTTATTATTTGCACTGCAACAAAGCAAACTAAGCTGTAATGATTATCTCTCAAAATGCGGGGGGACTTTTATAATGGCTGTTACGCCCCTGCCTCTATCCTCCCTCTGATTATTAAATAACATGCTAGCAGTCGTCTGCTTCATCCTGCCCCTATCATTATAAGAGATATTCACCGGTACTGCTGAGGCGGAGTTTTCCACTCTCTCCCGGGGAGCAGGCGCTCTGTTGCACTCAGCAAAATATTGCGGCTCATTCCCAAATAATTGCAGTGGTAAAAAAAAAAAATGACAACATGTGCTTTCAATTATTTGCATTGAGTTTCGACCCCTACTTTTCCTGTAGAGGTTGATTGTGATTGGCAGGTTATCGTTGGCGGTTGTGAATCATAGGGTCGGCTCGCTCGGGCTCTGGCCTGAACCAGTAAGCACTGCTACAGTAGCTGCAGTCTGTATCCCAATAAAGCGGCACGGGTCAAGGCGAAAAAGCCCTGTAAAAGGCAAGGGAGCGTGTTTCCCCCATTGCAGCACCTGGGACAGGAGTTTTGTGAGATGATGGCAGCAGTGATGCGTGTGTGTCTGTGTGTAAATGTGTGTCCGAACTAACTACAATCTCAGCTCGCACAAATACAAAGTAAAATATTCTGTAGCATTTAATGTGCAATTATATTTTTATCTTTGATATAGAATCCACAAGCCCAAGCAGCGCTCACTATTTCCTCAGAAAACATTAAAATCTAGATATGCATATTCGCCCAGCTGACAGATTTTTTTTTTTCGCTGTCATTCGTGATATGAGTGACGAAGAAGGGATACGGCTCACTCAACAGATGCAAGCAGGGGTCCTGGCAGCTGGTCCGCTCCGAGCAAAGTAAGAGGGTATCTGGGGGTAAGCATTACATCAGATTTAAAGGGGCTGAGTAAGGAGAGAGAGGGAGGAAAGGAGGAATGTGTGGAAAATATGGAAAGTGGAAGAGAGTCAGAGCGAGAAAAGGAAACGTGAGAAACACCACAGAGGCCCTGATCGCAAAGTCAGAAACAGAAAAAGAGTGAATGAGGAAAAGAAAGAGAAGGCTTTACAAGGATGAAGAAGTAAATTCCACTTTTAATCTGTATTCAGTCTAAAAATAGCCGTCCCGCGCTGTGCCAGCTGCTCACTGGGTATGCTTATTAAAGTCTGGTCTCTCTGATTGAGTGTGTATGTAGTGTCTGTGTGCCAGTGCTAGGGAGAAACTAACTAAAAGTAGTTACGCTATTAACATAACTACTATTTCTTTCTTTAGCATGACTGTGGCTCAGCTGTTTTCAAAACAGCTACTTTCTTCAACATACTGTGTTATTAACATACAGGTTTCTAACAAAACAAACTTCTATCTGAACAATTCTGTCTGTTGTTCACTTTAAGTATATGCAAATGCATATGTACGTTTCACCAATTAAACCCATGCAGCCTTCATGGTTTAATTTTAGGATTATACAAAATGAAACGGATTGACTGTTCACTGATTTCTGTTTTCATTAGTGACATTGTGATACTGTTCTGATTGCAATAGACAAATAGATAATCCTTAAATATTCAGAAACTGTTATATTGTTCCCAATGTCATTTCATGGATTTTGAGCAGCGTTAGGTCAAAGCTGGATGGATAGTAACCAATATCGCCATCAGTCACCATGATACTTCTTTTTGACCAGATTTTTGTGAGTCTTTATTCTCTTGTAAAAGCACCTAGTGCTTAGAAACCTGCAATAACAGACACAGTTTTATTAGACCCAATGGCATAGCAGTTTGTCTCTCTATCTCCCTCAACCTCCCATTTCTCACCTCCCTAAGTAGCTGTGAATCTTTGGCCGCTCAGTTTCCCCTCTGTCTGCTTTATTTACCGTCTTTTTTCTTTCTCTTTCCTTGTTTACTCTGTTTCACTCCCCACCAACTTTTATTTATTTATTTTGAAGGAATACCTTTGGATTCATGTCACATCGTTTCTCTAGTTAAGATCTAAGTCCATTTCTGAATAGACTCAGAAACCTTTGTGACAGTCTGAGGTCACACGTTCAAAAGCTCAAGACCTCATACAGACATAAACAAGGCCGGCCCTAAGGGCTAGTCACCCAAGGAAGATAAAGACAGATAGAAAGAGAAAAAGAGACAGGAGAGAGGAAAATAGCAGATGGTAAGATCTGCAAGACATTTTGGCAGTAAAGTGAGATGAAGTGCTACCTTGATTGTAGCTTATTAAAGAACTATAATAGACTTCCAACTTGAAATTAACTCATCAGTGGGTTGCCTGAATGACTAGTTGACTAATTAGTCGTAAGGTCAATGTGATTTCCGTTTGCGTAATTTTAATTCCGGCAATGTGACGTGTTGATTTTTAACAAGAAAACACGTAGGACAGGGAATTGTTGGATTAGTAGTAGTATACACATCTACAAACAGTAAACATCTGTACGTTATGGAGTTTAGTTGGGCCTAGTTTTATTTAGCATATGCATTGAAATACTCTCATGAATTGAACAATTTGCCTCTGAGACCATGGACTTAGCATAATTCCAGGAAGTTGAGTTTCCAGTAAGAGTAAGTAGGCAAAAAGGATATGTAATAGTAAATCCAGATATTCTGTTTGCACACTATATACATAAATGGGAAAAGAATGAAAGGTAATCTGATCTTCTTCCAAGACTAAACTTTTCACCACCTCCACTTCTGTCCAGTAGCTCAAAGATTTAGAGTATGGTTGGATCAATGCCAACAAGTTGGTGCAAGTACAGTCCTTACTAAGTGTCAGTATACCATGCAACCTTATTATAGAGGGAGACCAACTCTGTCAACAAACTACTCAAAGAAGTTCTAGAAGAAAACCAGAACCTCTAAGAACAGATGGTCACACTGAAAGGAAGTGGAGAGTGAAACGCAGAAGACCTTCACCCATCAGCTGTAAATTAAAAAAGAGATGGTTTTTCCCATGCTGGTTTAAGCTAGTTGATTATTCTTTATTATGGAGCTTGTTGAATATAGAAGTCCTGCTGGTAACGCTAGTAAGAAAAGCTATGTTGGGTAATAAACGCTCCACAAGACTTGTGATACAAAATGATGATAAACCATTTTAAACAGATCCCACGAAAGACCTAAATTCTAACCATAACCACATCAAACAACGACTATAGCTGCTGAGAATACTCTGTAAGAGCAGCCAGAACCCAGTCAATTTCCCATTACCCATCAAGAGCTGTCACAAAACATCTTTAAATTCTTAAAACGCCAATGGCCCCAATGATGATAAAAATGATATGCTTAAAAATAGCACAGCTTGGATGCTGATTAATTTGAGGTTTGAAATCGGTCCATTTCCCTGACCTCCGAAGGAGTCATAAACTCAAAATGTGATAAAAATGAGCAGTAACCAGTGAAAGATCTTTAATAGCATCCTAAATAAATGACCATTGACAAAGTGCCAATGTAGATACAGTAAACTTTTTAAATTCTTTTCCAAAACAACTTTACAAGAAATAGTGCCTTCCAACCCCAAACACGATTTTGGGGTAATGTTCATTTAAAAATAACTTTGTATATGTAGACCTATATATTAAATTCAAAAACATTCAAATAGCTTAGATGCCCAACAGTTACAGTAAAAGCATAAGGCAGAACAACTCCAACTAGAACGACAGATGAATTACAGGGACAAATATCAACCAGATAACTAACTAGAAGCACATGGACCACTGGGAAGTGAAACCAAAGGAGTTTAAACCAAAGCAATTTTAAGTTCAGCTGCAGCCTAAAATGAGAAGATTATTTGGAGAAGTATCTCATTACAACTGGAAATACCAGGACAAGACAAATCTTGACCAAGTACAGACTAAGCAATCAAAAAACTATTTGTGGTCAAGCACAAAACTGTGTGAAAACGAAAAGATGTATTGTTTTAGATGCAGATCGCTACTATATCCAAACTTTATTTGTGCAAAATCCCCATCATTTAACTGTTTCACTTAATTATGTTGTAGGTTTGTGCTTTTTCTTGAGTGGCTTGGCTTTATATTCGGTTAATACACGCATAGCAATAAAGCTTTGTTGACTCTACTTTGAAAGGGACACAGAAAAAGGCAGAGTGGAAAGAAATTTTGAGGGAAGGAACCCTGGATCTACCCAGGTTTCTCCCTCCCTCTCCTTCCATCTGACCTGCATAGCAGTGCTGGCAGCCCTTGCACCAAGCCCAACATTCCAGCAACAACAGGAGCTGCTGAGGTGAGGACTCCTCATTTCCTCACTCGCTCCCTCTCTCTCTCTTCCCCCTCCTCATCGTCCTCTGTGTGGTGTTGCAATTGCCAGCAATTACACTGGCCTCAGACGTCTGCTTAGACTTAAAGAGCAGTGCATTGCCTGCCAAGGACTCGATTACAGAGGATGCAATTACCATGCATAGCCTGACTTAGCCTAACATAGCTTTGCTTAGCTGATAAATGTGTTTAATGGCATTAGCGTAAAGTACGCGTGCTATGCTAACAATCCTTGTGTCATTCAGGTCATAGATGGCATTTTCATAAAGGTAGAGCATAATTCTTCCCGCTCCGGTTAAGAATCTGGGTTTTTCGGAACGGAATACTAGCCGAACGGAGCAACCGCATCACAGGTGGGGAGGAATTGCGGAGTTGACTGGCAATGAATGACTTGCTCAGATGCGGTTTCCCAAATTCCTTGACGAAGACGCAGAGGACAGATCCAGGCCCAGCTTTCCAAAGACGATACGTACTAACATTTATCAAACCAAAGTCAAGTACTTTTTTTACGCATATATAAACAACCCCCTGTAAACCACCCTATCCCCACGGCAGAGATAAAAGCTCATACCAATGTCTTGTGAAGCAGTTTTTCTGTCCCTTTTTAGGAGCCTTTGGGAAGATACTCCTTTTACTCTTACTGCAGGGTGGCTGGACACTTTTAACATTTCAGAAGCTTTTACGAGTTAGTATATCATTTTAATCACCTTCCCATTTGGAGCCTGATAGAGAAGAGTTTTCGGCTGGGTCACTCCCCTAGAAATGAGATTCTTTACAGCCTTCTTTCTCATATTACTTCCTTTCTGAAAAATAAGTACAAAAATGGATAAACTGTTTTGCACATTTTCACGTCTCCGAACAAGAGCTTAAAATAAGTAGTGTACTTCTTACTGTACCCAGACATTCGTGTGAAGTTTAAAGCTGTTTGTCCAACTGAGGTAAGGAAAAATGTCGAAAATTTGAGGGGCAGAGACATGAAAGGATCTATTTTGGATTTGGACCTGACTGCTGGCCCTTAGCTGGTCCAGCACTGGCCCAACCCTCAACCAATTAACTGTAGTTGGTATACAACTTTATTGCCGTGGGATTCTGATGCTGCCAAAGCTATAGACAGACGTGCTGTAGAAAAGGAAAGAGAGGCACTTCTGAGAGACTTCCTGACCTGGATGGAGATGTAGGAGCAAGCATGATGAGAAGAAGAGAACAGTGGAATCACAGACCCTAGATTGTCCTTGCTGGCGAACCCTGTAATGGCCTGTGACAGCGTTTCCTCAGTGGCCCCAGAGGCAAATGGTTTATTCATCAGCGGCACTCCAGGGTGTGACCACTGCGTGCTTTACTCACACGGAGAGGTGATACATAAATTACACCCTGCATTCCTCACTTCTCACTTTAGATTGGACTGATAGCCGATCTGTTTGTCTTTCTGAAGGTTTGTGCATGTAAACCCTAACATAACATCTATGTGAACTGCAAGAGCAGTTAATCCAGACTGTAATGATACGTAGTTGCAATGAGTTAGTAAATCGAATAATAGAAATTGTCAACCAATCTGCTGAGATCCATGTGTCTTTGTGATGTCTACAAGATTTTGCTGAGTTGTATGTTTTTTTAAGGCAGCCCTTTAACCTTGCAACCCCGTCCTGACCTATCCTCCTTTGCACTGGATAACATCTCAAACATGCTCAGTCTTCTTTATATGTTTTGTATTGTTTCAGTGCTACATATATAGAGGCAGAAAAGGAGTATAAAGATGCGTCTGCCTGATTAAAGACATCAGCTCTTAAAAGGAATACACATAAAATAGAACTGAAGTGTGTGCTGATTAACAGGTTTCTTTTTAATCTAATTCAAGTTTTTCAATTCTTTAATTGTCTTTAAATGAATATAAAAGAGATGGATGGAAGCTTTGCAGTCCTGACTGTAAATATCTTCACTTTTTTTTTAATTCAAGTTGTAGTAAATTGTTTTCCCCCATTTTTTTCCACACTGCCATCTATAGATGCATTAACAATCTGTAGTTAGTGATAGCTTTGATTTTGCCATTATGGGCAGCTGGCCTGAACTAGGAGGGGGGAAAAATGAGAAGTTACGAAACCTTCCCTTGATATCCACTGGAGTCAAGGGCTTGAACAGATTAGTGTAGTGTCCAGCTATAAAAACAGACATAAAAAGAAAGGGAAAGTATGAATAATGTCCTGTGGAACAGGATTACAACCTGCTGTGCAGATCTTTCTGTCTTAAGAGAGGTCTCTTGACTCTCACCTGAGGCCCAAGAGTCCTTATCAGAAAACAACTGGCTGTGCTAGTTCTTCGACTGGCATGGAAAGTAAATGTTACTTCCAGCATTTAAAATAAGTAGGTTTTATCATTGTGGCTGTAATAATCAATTGGTCACAGTCTTTAATTTTCTGTGATTATTTATCTGTGCTTTGTTCATTGTTTTCTGCAATGCAAATTAGATTTATAGGTATTTGAGAAGCAACCAAACTTGGTACAGCTAATTGTATTAGTAAACATATATATATATACAAAGTAATTTACAGTACACACATTACAGAGACGTATCTCCTGTTGCAACCTGGGATAAGGAACCTTGCTCCTGTACTGTATACATTTCATGGGCAGCACCTTGTGAGGTTTTCGAACTTGCCACCTTTCTGATACCAGCACAGACCACTGGACCATACCACAAAATGAAAGAGTTGAGTGATGATTGAGATTATATACTATTTGTGGCATGTACAGTATGAAAACTATGAATTAGTTAGTCACACTCTATCTATGCTCAATCTAGCTCCAGGTCTTGCTTTGGTTTGGCTGCTTCCCTTGAACCACTGAAAGTCTACATTGGTCTAATAGACAGAGGACACTTGTTGCAGCTGGGCATCAGGTTCATACTCACTCAAAATGAGCCAAAGCTGCCCACGCAGGAGGGGGGCACAGACAGTGGCTCACCTCTGGACATCTACGCTTGGAAGCATAATGCTGCCTGAAGTTTGTTTTAAAATGAGGAGGAAAGGTAACCTGAATTAGTGCGACATTCCCTTAGAGTTGGACATGCTTATTAAGTAGCCCTTTAGCAGAAGCTTTTATCTCAAATAACTTGCAGTAATCTTATTAAAGCAATGGTCTCCTTGAAGTGTCATGATCAGGGTCCTCAAATCTTGTCCTGGAGGTCCACTGAGTTTAGCCCAAACCTTGATCAACCTTCCTATAGATCTTGAGGAGCTTGATTTAGCTTCCTTAGGTGTGTTTGATTGGTTGGAGGTAAACTGCAGGACAAGATTTGAGGAAACGTGGTCTTGATCAAGGGCACGTGGTGAAACCCCATTATTTTCTGTTGACCACCCTTCAACATTAACCTCCATGCTAAACTCACTGTGTCTATCCCAGGGATGTGCTTACTATGGTCATAAAGGGTCACTGTCCTGCAGAATTTAAAATTACAGACAGGTGTGATTGATTAGGGATGTAACTAAACTCTGCAAGAAAGTTTATCAGTGTTGCTCATCCCTCATCTTCTCATCTGAATTGTGGTTAAGGTGATTAGCATTTGTGTGTTAATCCATTTTTTTGTGGCATTTTGAACCACTACAAACGAAAAATCATTTCTACCTTGGACTTTTCCACAAGAGAGTATTTTCACATTCTTAGTACTTTATGCTATTAGCATAATGGGGGAAAATATTTGGTTAAGCCAAACAAGGAACTGAGAATGATGAGAGATTTAATGGGTTCTGATCAATCCAGTCACTCTGTCAATAAACAGGTCCATTTATTACTGAACCCAGCACAGCCCACCTGAATGGGGTCTCTGCCAACAAATCTAGATCCTGCTGACCCTAGACCAGCCTTTTGAGTGGACCATCAATACCAGTTCTGTGCTACAGAGAGTGGATCAGTACCAGTTCTGTTCCAGAAGATCTCAGTTGGTTGTACATGCTGTCTGTGGCCATACTAACAGCTATGAATGGTCCCATGCAGCCACTGTACAGAGCGTCATTCTTCTCTCTGTGATGTGGGGCTGACATCCAAGGGGTAACCCAGGGAGGAAGCCAGCAGCGCTGGGTGAATATTTTCCTATCCCCCCCGTCAGGAGTAGACGTATCGGGTGCTGTTTTGTGTAAATGTGTCTTAAGCTTAAAGAAATCTAAGCTGTGTTCATTGACGGGGAGTGCGGCAACTGTAGAGAGGGAGGAAAAAAATGGTTCTTTCTCAACGCCCCGCTTTTTCTCATTAGATGAGCAAAGTAGAGAAGGAAAAACATCCAGGCCCTCGTGGCCTCTCCATTAATGCCCCTGGGTTTGTTTGTGTTCCCAGTTATTCACCCACTTTGCCATTTCCCCAGGAATCTTAAACACCCTTGCCTCCCTGTTCCACCTGGACAAGGGCCTCTGCACAAATACGGTGTGCCCCACTATCACAATCTTGTCTCTTAAGCTGTGGTCAGGCCCAGATGGTGCTCTGTAATTCCAAGAATAGCACCTTAATACCCTTCTACCCAATTTCATTTCCATACCTATCCTACCTACCAACCCCCTTCTTTGTGAGCCACCCACTCAAAAAGACCACCAAGACTGGATTGACTTGATTCAAGAGTCCTCTTCATTTTCGGGAAAAG
Organism: Enteromius treurensis; assembly: GCA_032275025.1. Lineage (NCBI taxonomy): Eukaryota > Metazoa > Chordata > Actinopteri > Cypriniformes > Cyprinidae > Enteromius > Enteromius treurensis. The sequence goes on along the minus strand of JAUCMU010000053.1, from coordinate 15,488,957 downwards.
TAACCTTCCAGACTTCCCTTAGACATCTTGATGGATCTTTGTAGCCCCTTCAAGACCCCTTGCAGTGAAAGACACTGCACATGACAGGATTTTTATAACACACACAACGAGGACCCAAACGGTGCCTCAGATCGGAGACACGGAGAAAAGTCAAGCATAGGCGCTCTCCTGAATCTCAAGGGCTTTCACAGGGAAATATTTGTGAATTTGATAAATAAAGTCATCCTGGAACAGCAAAGGAAGATGAATGGGGTCCTGTGCTGCACTGCCGGGCGTACTGAACCCCTCTGTTTTGACTTTTTTTTTCCTCACTGGCCAAGTGGGTACACTGGGCCGCTTGTGAGGAAAGGGGGCGGAAGCAGGAAGTGGCTGTGTAAGGTGATCTCGCAGCCCTGCACAGAGACTCTTTTCAACAGCGGTCTCTCACTCCATCGCAGCGACACATCAGGCAGTCCTCAGGCCACATAAACAGCAGCTCACACCAGGGACATCCCAGCATGCACTAGCACCCCACCGCCAGCCTCAAAGACTCAACATATGAGAGAGAAAGCCATTCAGCGGTGGAGTTGGCAATCTTAGTCACCAAAGTATACAGCTTAACTACCGCTTTTTTTTTTGAGAAAGAAATTACATATTCTGTCACTTGCTGAATGTCTGTCTTTGACTCAAACCGGACATAAAGGGTTGAAAGTGTCATAACTGTATGTTTCTCTGTTTCCTGTTTGTATTTATATAGCATCTGTGCAACACATAAAAATGCTTCACGCAATGGTCACCAGCTCAACGCCGATAATGCACATGTTTCGGTCATTTCTCCTGAACTTTAATACTTCTTTGGCTTTCAATGCAAAGGATGTTGTTTTTAAAGACTTGTGTGTAAAAATGTAAGCAGACATGTCTTTAGTACAGTGTGTGCTGTTTGACTGAGTTTTTAAAAGCATGTTATTGTTTCCAGAAGCAGCTAACAGCATTCGTCTGAGGTACCTTGTGGTTCTGTTTCCTATCGCATGTGTGCATAGCCACATTATTTAGTTTAGTAGCTCTCAAAGACCATCAAAGCTTTCACCATTATAAGACACTCCTCAGACAGAAAAGCACTCATAAAATCTTCCAGTGATCCGTTGGTCCAAAATTAACTGGAATAAATTGTATTAGGTGGCTGCATGGCACTTTCTCAACTTAAATTGTTTTTGTCATCTCCTTCCAATAAAGCATCACACTGACTGGTATATTTAAAAAAGGCTGAGTTGTAATTAGGTCATTTGGACATTTCTTTGGACTATTTAAAGGAGGCATGCATTAGGAAAATGTGGGTACGAACTGACCTACCCGTTCATTGCCTGGAATTCCCTTCTACTGTTGGCTAGCCGACTAGTGTTTTTTGGCCTGCAGGGACAATTTAAATAGAATCTGACAAATAAGTGGAATAATGACAAGTGGCTGAATGAAGCTCTCGTCACACTGACGCCCATCCTTTATTTTAAGGAGTCAGAGGCTGCTTCAGTGGCAGGCCTGGAATTTTATCCATGGCTGTAAGTGCTTTCTCATTCGTCTTTCAGTTCTTTTTCGTACATTCTTCTGATTCGTCCGTCCTTTCTGTCAATTTTTTTTTCAAGCGTTCACCTTTTAATATTTTACTCGCCCTAAATGTCACTCCCTTCCAGTGCCATTTAACCTTTAACACCAAGAGAAATTACTTTGCACGCCATTGTTTTGACCCTGATTTTGTACTTTCCTGAGTGGAAAAAATGACCTGACTTGCCTCAAGCCACAAACACCCTTCGCATGGCCCGTCAACTCAGGACCAACCTTACAGTCATAACTTTCACAGACTGGACGGAATCTCTTTTGTAACATCTAGCAAGTCTGGGAAAATTTTAAATGAAATCAAAAGGCCCTGAAAGGTGCAATACTTAATTTGAAGGTAAACACATAAGCAGCCAATCCACACAGAACAGACATGTGGTTTTTAACATTTTCCCCCCTTAGATCAGTATTTCCCAACCTTTTTGTATCCCTGCAGCCCGATCAGTAGTGCTTAAACCCCACAACAACACAAAACACATGTGTTTCTATGATTTCAATTTATCGGAATATTTATTAGCATTACTATTAAGTTTCACCTATAAAATTGGACTTTGGATAAAAACATACCCTGTAGATCTGTTATACAGGCAATCGTATAAATCATGTATTTGGTTATTTCTAAATAACAATAAATAATTTAAGAGAACCCACTGCTGAGCTAATTAAAATGTCTATGCCTTTTTTTTCTTGTAAATAGTGCTTTAAAATATCATCCACTGTTCAGTAATTAGGTAGTCATTTTTAGTTCAGTCAAATCAACAGCTGACCTGAAGAATTTTAGCAGAAGGCAAATTGGAAATATGATTATCGAGAGAGACTTTTTTAGAACCTGCTCCTTAACCTACATCATTAATCAGAGTTGATGGTGCTGACTTTTTAGGAAATGTCTGACTTCCTGTTCATCAATCCTTTAAATTCTGCAGTAAAGGCAGAGAATCTGAATTACAAATTATGTTTTTGCTTGCATGCATACTGTATGTGTTGCTTTAAGTTTTGTTTTGCGCATTTTGATGTGTAGACTAATGTAAGACTACATTAAACAAGACAACATATTAGCCATGTAACTGTCAAAATACTTTATCCTGTAATATTAACTCATGTATGAATTGAAAGTCTGTGGACTAAGACCTCATGCTCGCAAACTTTCCAACTAAAAGGTGCTCCGAGGCTCTTCAGATTGTGAAGTTAGGAGAAATCAGGGACAGATGCAGACTACAGATATTTATATATTAGACATCTTGCTGAGTCATGTCTCATGGATTGTTAAAAAGAGAAATCCCAAAATTTGAGGTCGGAGTTCATTAGCCTGTGGGCAGAGAGCCAAACTTTTGCATTCTTCACTGCAGTCCCTTATCTCGTATCTGTACACAAGACCCCACCCGGTCCACACCTAAGAACATAAACACCAGTAACAAGGATGAATGTGGACATCTGCGATTGCACACGTTCACAAAATTTAAGAATTGTAATATTTGAGTGAACTATCTCTTGAACATCTTTAACTCATAGCAATGTTAAAACCCATTAAGCGTTAAAGCCCAACTCATCACAACCTTAGAAACCACAAAGCAACATTTCCTTAATTTTATTCGTGTTCGTAATAAGACTAAACTCATAGTGTAGATCTGTGGTATTCGAGTGGAAGATACAAGTTCATAAAGCATATCCCAACCCTCTACTCTTGCTTTATGGCTTCTATCCAATAAAGAGGGAAAAGCCCATATAAAAAGTCACATTTAAAATGAAAAAAATGCATCACAAAGTGATGTAATGTGACTGATTATAATCACAAAATTGTTTGGGCAAAGGTAATTCCCCTTTTAGGCGCTGAGTGATTACCCTGCCACTCTCTCTCCGTTTGGACCTAACTGAACCTCAACGTCAATTGAACATACAGCGTTTTAGTTGATACAGGCATTGAGCCGAAGAATAAGGGAGTTTAGCTCATGTGGTGCTGGGCTGTCCTCTGTCTTTGAGAGCTGCTGAGAGGATATGAAAGAAAAGTGGAAGTAAACGGCACTCGTTGCCAAACTTCTAGAGCTCACTTATCTTTGGCTTCTAGAATCATGTCCACTGGCTAGTGTTTTAAAGTTTCAATCTCTCTCTGTCTCTCTCTTTAAGCAAGATCTTAGGCTTAGAGCCAATGATCACAATACATAAGTCTGATTTTAGCTTTATTTGAAAAGGGTTTCAGCGTAATAAATGATCAACTATTAAGAGAATTTCCTCTGAAAACAGGGGTCTATTAAGAAGTTGAGCTGAAGAGGTGGAGAATGTACACATTATATGAATGAAATAGCTGTAACAGATTAATGAATAAATATAATCTCATGCCGGGCGCAGATGGACGTCTTTGTACAGTACCTTTGCAAAGTGACTGGAGTTATTGTAGCCAGTTCAGAGCGTTTGGGGACATTTTAGTCATTAGCGGCGATCATGTCTCACTTTCTCCTTTCGTCCTTGATGAAGTTCATTTTACAGTTAATAAAATAAAGCTGATTCAGAACAGTGACAAAATCCTCTGGCCTGAAAGAGGAAAGATCAGTGAAGGCTGATATTTTAAAGGGCTTAATTAGTGCTAATAATGCTCAAGGTCAACAGGTTCATAACGAGACTAGGAGCCTGACCTTCTTCTCAACTTATTAATGTCCCATTAGTTTAACCATCTATTGTTAACGCAAGACATTTTCTCACTCGCTCCATGCACGACTCATGAGTAATGTTCCATATCCTTGTAGGCCTTCGGGAAATTGTGTCAAAAATGGGGAAAATCTCTTTTTAAACTGCTTGAAACAAAGATTCCATCATGTTTATGGAATGCTGTGGTTAGCAATATGGAAACAGACTGGGTCAGAAATTACATAGTAAAAATGGTCTGGTCTGGGGTTGGAAAGGGAAAGTTTGAAGGGGGATAAAAGGGGAGCTTCTGGTATTATGCTCTGGTCTACCCCCACAACACAAACGCATGAATGCTTCCTACCTCTATCTAAAATTCTTCTCCACACTGCTCAGAACATTTCTGGAAAGGACGGTTATGAGGTAACTGTCTAGCACAACTGTCAGTAACTCTGTAACCTGTAACCTTTTAAAAAAAAAAAGTGAGACAAAATCTGATATACGTCCTTCTGGTACCCTTTAGCTATCGTGCATGCCAAAAGCTAAAAATAAATGGGTTTGTGAGCTACTGCAGCTGTGTTTGCTTTCTAAGCTACTATTAAAGTTCTTTATTATCTGCATATCAAACACATCAATTTTACTAAATGAGTTATTTTTAAGTGTCATGAAGAATTAGGCTGGGTAATTTACACGAGAATGCAAGCGGGATACTGAAAAGTGCCGCCACTCATTGTTGACTTTAGTCTGCGTCTAAAAACTCAGGCAAATTGCTTAAATAATGGATGTTTTCAAAAAACAATATAAAGGGAGCTGATTCTTTTGAAGGCCGATTTGGCTAATAGTCGCCTACTCTGGCAGAGCACCAGGTGTGTGGGCGTAAACGCTGGCAATCCTTGAGCCAGTTGTTGTGTTTTTGGCGCGAGCAGTGCAAACTTAAAGCGATTTAGCCGCTACCTGTGAGATGAGAGGCAGTCCCGTCATCCCGTGAGGGTCTGTCATAATCCTCCCAGTCTTTAAGATTCTCTTTTTGTTGTCTTTGTCTCCCCCCTTCCTTTCTCTTTGAGGAGATCTTTTGCCACAGTGAGCATCTGGAAAAAGCCGACAGTGTCAGAGAGGCCACCCAACACTCCTTATTGGCTTACAGGGACATACAAGGAGCCTTTGTGTTTAAAGGTGCAGGATTCTAGAGGATGTGCCGTCTTGAGCAGCGCTATCGCAGATGGACCCTTCTTTGTTTTTGGAGCTCTGTGTCGAAGCCAGCTCACCATTCCTACAAATGCCAGCTGAACCCCTGTAGAGCATCTGGTAAATGGGAAAGACATATTTATAAGAGTTTATGACTACCATCCAAAATAAAAGAACTACCTACACATGCAGTGTTTTAATTCATCATAGGCCACTGCAAAAGGTTGTTTGAAAAGAGACAGAATTCACATAAAAACGCATCCCACAATACACTGCAGAGTGCATTGTAATAATGATTCACTCAATCCTGAAATGGATTAGGCTACTTAAATTACATTATAGTCAATGATAGTCAATTTATGCTGAGTTTGATGCACAGTTTTTGGTACCTTTGTAGAGCTTTTTGAATTGGTCACCGGTTCTACGTTGGCAGCACACTGGCTTCTGGATCAGAGCCTATGTGTGGAGGTACTTGTGCGTAGAAATAAATCTACAGTGTGCAAGTGTGACAGTATAAAAGATGGACACTGTCACTATAGGTTTCTTATTTAACATGTCAGCTTCTCTGTATTTTGTTTAAGGCTTTGGCCAATGCCAGTGTTTTCCTTCTTAGTGGAAAAGAACTGATAGTTTTGGCTTCCTGTAACTTATTGTTCTTAAGTGCTGGCTGGGAAATCCGGGTGCACTGTGTCAGGCGTGAATCATGTGTACATTTATCAGAATTTAGTCTAAGTTAAACACACAGGAGTAAAAGCAATACCATTAGAAACAAACAAATCATTTCAGACCCCAAGAGTTCACACCTCAAGGTCATAAAGACGATTTATAATTAATTTACGCCAAAGTAATGGACAGGTAATTGCTTGGGTTCCATACGCCGTAATAAATAGAAGGATTGCCAAGGGAAAGAGACAGAGAAGGACTAATGGAGGTTTAATTGGAGATGATATCTGACAGGATATTTTCTCAGAGGTGTTCTCAGAATGTATCTCAGGAAATTAAGGTTTTCTCAAAGACATTAAACGGTTTAGCTTTCCTCTGAGGAAAACAGCAGGATAAATGTCTGAGACGCATTAGATAATTAGCATTTGAGATTGCGTTCACATGCAAAAGATGTTTATGTATACGATTTGACGTGCAAACTCACTGAACGTTCTCTCTGACTTGGAGTGGGTGCATGTGTGATACAACCATATGGAGCTTTTGGTAGTGTGTGGGCAGGCTGATTTGACACCCGGGCTGTGGAACACACAAGCTTGCCTTAATTGACTTATAAAACTGCCTAAAATGCTGTTTTATGGAGCCATTTTCAGACTACTCTCACGGGATTTGATATCAAGTCATACTTTCAGTGCAATGTGTGACGGGCACTCTTTATTTCCTGGCCAAGTTCTCATAAACTTTAATCTTTCATGAGTGAAAAAAAATAAAGTTGGCTTACCAGAGAGTTAACGTTTCACCAAAAATGCACTTTAAATAGAGTATGCATGGATAAGGGCATTAATTCATGGTCTGTGTGTGGCGAGGACTGGCTGCAGGAAGAGTATAGATAGGGTGGAGAAGTCAGACTGACAGTTGTAAGGATATAAATGACCCCGCGTTCTTTGTATGCTGACAGCTCTGGCTTTGGTGATACTTCTAGTAGGCCCCTGCGAGTCCTGCAACTGCAGTCTTTGTTGTCACAGTCAGCTTGTGTTCCCCTCTGTGGCCATTCCAGGGGGCTGGCCGGCCTGGGCAAACACAAGAGGGAGACGTGATGTATGGCTCTTGGCCAGATCAAGCTTCTCCTCTGCAGGGTGCTCCCAGCAGTCGAGTGGAGTTGAGTCATCCTTCGGGCTGCACGGAAACGAACAGACACTCCAGCTTTGACTATGACAGGAGCTGGAGGGGGGATGTGACTTTTCACAGTCAGATCCAAACCAAGGCAGAGCTCGGACTCCAGACCAACCTGCTAAATACCAGAGCCAGATGGACGATGGGATAGATAAGATAGCCTTTGAGAAGAATGACACCGAAAGCAGAGTTGTTGAAAAAATAAAGCCGTTCAGTGCAACAGGCATAAGGAATAGTTCATCATAGGTGTATTTATTTAGTTATTTTTTTAACATCAGAGACATTAACTTGATGCACTTGTCACATGACACATCTGTCACAAGATTTGTCATTTTTAGAGTTTAGGTAGGATCAGATAGGATTTGTAAGGAAAGTGCATTCCTTCAAATATCAACCTTAGGTTCAGTTATGATACTGCTTGAAATATTAAGATGGATGTTAATCATTTCTACAGCAACAAAAATGAATAGGTATGTTAATTCTAAGCTATTAAGCTTCAGGTTTTCTGTAGCCGGAGGTTAAAATAGTCATAGTTATAGTTTATATTTGAAGTTTCAATCTTTTACTCTCTTCAATAATCTTAAATGGGCTTATTATTTATGAATTGGCAGAGTGATATGCTTGGGCAAGAGCAACCAGATCTAAAGGTCCTTTCTCGGGGTGAAACAGTGGAGATAGACTGATTTACATGGTCTATTATTTCCAGTCTTCTCTGCCAATATGAAGATCAGTGGCTCTTAGGAGTCAGTGTGTCATTTTTTTTTCTTTTTAACAAAGTGCTTCAGGGATTTGTTCTTAGGCCAGGTATGTTGAGCCACACCTTTATCAGTCATGCTGTCATATTTTAAGAGTGAAATACTCACTGTACACTCAAGGTTATGAATTGCCCGTCTGTCAAAATGCCTTGTTTGCTTCAAAAGAAATCTAATGCGTAGCTCACATGTTTTAAAACGAGTCATAGCAGAGCTCTCATACCTTACACTACTTTATCAAAAGATGAGACCAGCGCTGTAGCCCGTGGCCTTGTCAAGGAAGCAAGTTGATTGCTCTGCATATACAAAGCATATTAAATTTGACAGGAAAAACAGCAATTGTGGAAGAAATCTGTGAGAGGGCAAAGGTAATGTATTGGCATCTAAGATGGAAGTAAATAGATGTCGAGATGGATTACACAGTCGTTTGTCTTACACAAGTTGCAATACAACCCATTTCTGAATTATATACAGCAGTGCACTTATTTGTGGGAGGTATGAATGAGATGAAAGGTTAGGTTAGGGTGATAAGTGAAAGTGAGGGAGGCAAAATGTAGCTTGACCGACATTCCCCACTTTCTCGCCATATGACGCAGATGTATTGTTAGTGCTCTTTAATTTTGCTCCTGTACCATACCATTATGGATGCTGGGTCATGTGTGCCACAGGGAAGAATAAATCATGTGATGAGGTTGTGGGTTTTGGTCCAGAATTTGTTGCCTCTAGAGGGGGAAAAAGATGCAATAAAAAGTAATCTGCAAAAAAAAAGAAAGTATTTTGCACAATGTTCGTAGGTCACATCTGTACATTTCCCCCCACAGCTTTTCCTCTTGTGGATGTGCAAGTGAGTGAATGAGAGGCAAGTATTGACCAGTGATTGTCTATCCCCTCAGTCCCCAGATGGCCTCAAAAGCAAAAAGCACTAATAGTCTCTTTGGACATATAAGTTTTTTTCCTAGGGTCAGCTGCTCAAAGAACACACTTGAAAGGCGCTGTATACATAGATTTTCCAAGCAGAAAAATAGCACTTTACTGCCAAACTCTCAGCTGCTTATAGTCTGGCCACAGCCAAAACACTCTTAGCCAAAGTAAACTTGAATATAAGCAATGTCTGGAGCATCCAAAAAAGGTCATACACAATAACGTGTCTTTTCACTGATTTGTATGTCGTAGTAGCTAGTGCTGTATATTTTGTGTACAGTTCCATCCTTTAATTTGCAATTCATGTTGATTTATGTGAATGAGGAGTAGGCCTACTGTGCGCCAAAACTGATTCAATTCTGCCCTCTGTAGGTGAGAAATGGAATTGCTTGATCTGTCTATTTTTCAATGCTGCAAAATAAATCTTTAACACCTGAGTGATTGCTTTTGTGTGTATTTATGGTTTATTCATAAAGACAGTTGGCTTACATATATTTTTTGAGATTTTCCATGTAAACAAATGTAAAATCTAAAGTGAAAACTGACTTTTTTTATCCTCTCTCTTCTATTTTCAGAACATCAAGATGACAGATGAACATTCCATCATCAGGGAAATGAAGAGATAAGGAAGAGAGAAAATAATCCTGTGCTTTGAGCTTCTGTTACCGCAGGCCTATTGATTCTGACTGGAACACAATGTGTCCATGTCGCAGCCTGTGCAGATAAGGACCAGCGTGCTAAACTAGCCACACCGGCATCATGACTGAAGAGACTAAACAGCCCTTGGCTGCCAAAGAGCTGAATAATGAGTCCAAAAAACAGGATAAGGGGGCTGTGGACAATAAAAGCTTAAAAAACTCCCAAGAGCACTTTCACAATGTGAGTCTGGAGCCACAGGCTGTGAACAATCTTGCTAAATTTGCAGAAAAAGAGAGAGACAACACGCAGCAACGTGAGGCTGTGATTCGGCCACAGCAGGCTGGAAAGATTGATTTTAAGTCACTACAAAATCATTCTTTTAACAGCAACAGGACATGGTCCAGCGGCAAGGAGAGTCCTCAGTCACCGAGCGGAAAGAGTCGCAATAGAGACAAGAGTAAAAAGTCAGGAAAAGGAGAGCGTGGCAACCCACAGCAGTTGTACAGACTGAGTATTACAAACCCACGCTCGAATCCCACAATTGGGATAGCCTATCCCCAGCAGAAAGTCTCACCTCCAAAGAAGATTGAGTCCAGCAGGGGTCCTGTCTCAGGCAGCTACCGCTTCCATGTGCCAAGTATTCCAGAGCGAGAGGCTGAACTGCAGCAGGAAGACCTACAGTTCAGATGCTTCCAGGAGAGCTCGCCTAACCTTACTTGCCAAAGCTATACCTCACAGGCTGTTGCCGCCCCCTCTGGAGGACCTGCTCACCAGAATCCACCACAGCAGCAACAGAAGCCCAGCCCAATCGAGAGCAACAGCACACAACCTGCCAATGAAACTTTATTCCCTGACTTTCAACTGAGCGAAACGGACACATGGCAGTCTCCAGACAGGACTTTCAGAAACACGTTTGGACTTACTTCACAAAAGCCGAATAAGACCAATGGTACTTTTATGCCCATGCCATTTCAGTATGGATATCCATTGTTAGAGGAGTCAGCCTCAGATTCCTTCCCCTGTGATCGAAACACACAGTCTCAAGATTACATTGACATTTCTCTTACCCCTAACCAGGTTTCTCATAATTCGTTTTCCTTTCCACCCTCTGCAGACGGACATGAGGCCATGCAAAGTAATGCACAGTTTGGTAATGACCAGGTAGAGGACAGGCAGTCATACCAGGTACACTCTAAACCACCCCAGTACATGCAGACACAACATGGTATGCAGGCATCTGTTCCCAGCAATGATGAGAGCTCAGTATCGAGCACTCGCCAATCAGAGCAGAGTAAAATTGTTACAGAGAATGCTTTTAGTCCAGTAGACAGCAGGGATACAGACTTTGCGATAGTAAGTAAGAGAGGCTGCCATCTTAAAAATGGCAGCACCAGTCAGAGAGTTCTTATTCAAGGCAGTGTTCATCATATTAGGAATATTGCACAAGGTTCCAGTTCCCAAGTACATGGCATTAGCCCTCCACATAATAGTATTCACATCAGCCCAGGGCCGCTTGACAAAAGTGTAACTAAACACCATGTCAGGGTATCACACCCATGGGAAGGGCCAAACAAAGCCTTCCCACCACCACTCATAGACCAGACCTCTTCGTCTTACCCCTTTCAGTACCAACCAGCACCAGAACAGAGACAAAACAGCATTAATGGCCGAATGCCTTGGCAGCAGATACGCTTCACGTCTGCCATGCCAAACCAAAATAGGATTGATCTATCCAGGCAACTGAGCAATCAGCAGCTTACGTTTTTGATAGGTTCATCAGACTGGCAAGATGACAATAAGCCACACAAAAACAGCAACCAGAAAGACTCTAATAACTTTCCCAACAAAAAGATAAATGAGGCCTTTTCAAACCAAAGGCAGGACAGTGTCAAGCAAGGCTGCAACACAATTCCACCATGTCATTTTACAAACAAGGTAGATACAATTCAAGGCCAAGTTGGTGATGCCAAGAACAAGTCATTATACTTTGGTATTAACCCCTCAGTGCCAGTGACATCGTCAAGAAACTCTAGCTACCCTCCATTACATGTAGCACCTTTAGGGCTGAAGATGGTTTCACCATATGATTCTCCTTCACAATCACCTACTCAAAATCCAGCATCTGGCAGTACATGTTCATCACTCTCACCAGCCTCCACAAACTCGGTCACCAGTAACTCTGATGACAGCCAAATTACAAAGGTTCTGTCCCCTCAGTTTTATCAGCAGACACCGGACAAGGCAATAATATCATCTAGCAGCACTAACACCAACCAGCATCACTATCATTCAGAAGCATCCAGAGGCTTGCACTATAAACAGGAAAAAACCAAAGAGAACATTGCAAGCTTCATGTCACATAACAGGCAATCTAAGTCCAACATGGGCAGCGGGAAAGGTTGTCTGGAGACCTACAGAACAGAAAACCATCCCCCACCTCCGTATTCTGCCCACCAACTCGCCACATCATTAGTCTCGGCAAACCTTGACCAACTGGATGTGCTTTTGACATGCAAGCAATGTGATCAGAATTTCAATAACCTTGTCTCTTTTCTTGACCATAAGCAATACTGTGGACAGCATGCATTTGCACAAAATGACTTTAAAGATGTGGCGAAAGTGGAAGACATAAGGAAGTTTCAGACAGACCACACAAAAGCCATTTCATCTGGATCCAGTTACACAGTTTTGAGAAGTTCTTCAGATTTGCATCTGTCTCTGCTCGGACTAAACAAGAATGGAGAAATAGTGCCAGATAATGAAACTAAAGGAGACATAAAAGATGATCCAATGAAACTGATGCTACCCTCTGTACCCCTGCCGGATTTAGAAATGGAAGATCCCAAATTGGATAGCCTTATCACAGAGGCTTTGAACGGACTAGGATATCAGTCAGACAATGCAGAAATTGATAGCAGCTTTATTGATGCGTTTGTTGATGATGATCTCGCCACAACTAAATGCACATCAACAAGACAGACTTTGACTACCAAAGACTCCACAACATTTGAAGGTAGAACAAACAGTGAATCAACATCCAGCGAGAGATCTCAAGCTCCCAGCAAATATCCTTTTGACTCAGACTTGCACAGCCTTAGTTCAGACAGCAAACTCACAAATAGCCCTTTCAAAGAAAGCCAACATGAGTTGACACAAAAGGAAGTCCTCAAAGCAGAAACCTCTCCAACAGAATCCCAGTCACAGGAGTCGAACTGCACACAAATAGAGTGGGAAACAAGAAAGTCAGAGCAAAGAGAAGAGGAAAATGATTATGGTTCTAAGTTTCTTCTATCAAGCAAGTTTTCTGCAAGATGTGGACTTAAAAGCTTGCAGAGTAGCACAGCATTAGTGAAAACCACATCCACCTGTGCCAGTAAAAGTCCAACAGCTCAAAAACCAATACCAACAGAAGGAAAAAGGAAGAGGACAGGTGGTGGAAGCTGGAGTAAAGAGCTTATTCACAAAATTGTTCAACAAAAGAACAAGTTACATAAACTCCATGTGAAGGGAACCAAAAACATGCAGTTTTCACTCGTAATGGAGAGAGTTACCCCTGCAGTGCAGAACCCTACTTTCAGGGAGTACGATTACGTTTCTGATTCAGACGATGACTGTGAGCCTGTGAAGATAGCCAGTCAAGGGCGTCTCAGCCAGAGCATTCGTTGCAAGTACACATACACTAAGGAGTGCAAGGGGAGGATTCGAGCTGACAAGAGCCGGGAAAGTTCATGGAAACAAAACAAAAATGAGTGCTTTGATCCCAAGAAAGCTTTGGATGTCTCTCCTACCTTGATGAAAGACAACCCTAGTCACCAAAGGCTCAGAAGACGAAGCAGTAGGTCTTCAACAAGCAGTGAACTGAGCACATCAATAAGTATTTGCAGCGATAGCATTAGCAGCCCGAAAAGTACTGATCATACAGATTCTGACTCTGAGAAACGAATAGAAGTACAAAGGAAAGATCAAGACTCTCTTGAACAGAATGCATACGAAGAATCACTGGCATTGACCTTTACGAAAAATATGAAAAGGTACAGCACTGATAAGATACTACTCACTGAGCATAAGGATCGATTCACTACTTCAAAATGTTCAAGCATTATCTGTAAGACTGAAGAGACTGCATCAGAGCATACAATGACAAAAAGTACAGTCAGCCTTGCCAGATTCAAAACCACCAGAGTGGAAATAGAGGAAAAAGGGGACCACTTTGGTTTTGAGGCAGGAACTCATGCAACCACAGATGAGCCATTCAAAAAAGATTACCCAAAAAATGTCACTTCACCAAGAGGGTCTGGTATAACACCAAATCCAATGGAAACCACCAACAATAGAGATTCTAGCCATATGTTTAAACTCAAAAAAGATGCTGTCACATCAAACGGTAAATCTCACAAGAAAAGAACAAATAGTTCTGAATTGTCAGCACCCATTTTTGAGAAAGCCAGCAATGACAGCATATCAAGTGAAGAAGTCAGCAGAAGCTCAAATTATTTATTCCCTGACCCGCCACCTTTCTGCAGTTCATTTGTGGATAAAGTCTGTTTATCACCTTCAAAAGTCCATGATGCTACAGCACAAAAGAACGGTCAATGTCTCATTCCCTATCCTGATCAGAGTCTTATAAAGTCGCCCCTTTCTTTTGACACAACGTCGATGTTTGGTGACCTTTCAGTGGGAGGTTTTGAGAGCAACCTTTATCCAGATATTCAGCTTGCCAAAGAGAGCTTTAGTCCTTTGGAAACCACAACAGACAAGAAGGAACTTTTTGAGTCGTCATTCTCACCATTCTTAGGGCAGAGAGACTGGAATCTGATGGTCCACGTTACTCCTGTGCTGCCAGATGAGATTTCTCAGTACAAAGAGGACTCTGACTCAAATGAAAATAAGACTAATTTTAACCATGTCCCATTTGCTCTGCCAGAGAAATTAATGGATTACAATCCTAATCTCAACAGTGGCATGTCAGTTGATGATCTGGAAATAAAAAGGATTGTTACTGAGCTTGAGAGTCAGCTGCAAACAGCCAAGCTCAGCAGCCCTCCACCATTAGACAGTGAGCTTTCAAAACAGTTAACCATGAGCAAATTCTCTCCACTGAGACTTGACCCTGACACTGAAGATGAGGACAGTAGCTTAGAGATTAACTGTTCCTCAGAGAACTTGCAAATTGCCAGACCAGTTGACTCACAATCAGCGCTGTTCTCAGAACCTGACTTGCCATGGTCTAGTCCGCTCCCATTTGGATTGATGTGTGGACAGCAAGGTCTCCATACGCCGACTCATTCCTCTACTATCAACACACCAAATGATTCAGAACAGGACCATTTGGATGTGAAGGGGCTCACTGTTTTGAATACAGAAAATGGTTCACCTACGCATCCAGAGGACAAAACAGAGAATGACTGCTTAGACAAGTCAGAGGAGATGCTTGAGCATGAAATCTACACTGAAAATCTGATGAAAAGCTTGGAAGTGATCTCAGATTCTTTGTCTTCAGGTTTTACATCACCTCAGTCATCTCCTAATCAAGAGAGTGTGGTTCCTGAAGAACATGAAAAACAAGACAACGAATACTCTGAACAAAATCAGTCTGAACATATAGAATCTAGAAACACAAAAGCAGAGCTAACAAAGTTCTCAGTCGAGACATTTGACACAAACACCTCTACACTAGAAGAGACAAACAGCGAAGTTTCTGAGTCAGGTAACAGAGCAAAGGTCTGCATAAATGAAACTAGTAATGACACTCTTCATGATGAATTAGAAGCTAATGAACAACAGCTTACGGACAGTTCATTTGAGAGTCCACCAACTACATGTGTGAACTCCAATGAAATCGATTCACAAAAGTTTTCAGTCTCCATATATGAAGCCAAGTGTGAGTCCTCTGTCAGCCAAACTGAGTATGCTGGGTGTGATATGCAGTTTGATATTAAGGACTCAAATTATACTATTCAAAATTCCGACTTCTCCAAAATTTTCAATTTCTCAGCATCTCCTACCATACTAAAAGATGAAAATGCCCTGTGTGTAGAAAAAATACATGAAGATTCGGCTCTAATTGCAAAGCCAGAATTAACCTCTGAAGACAATGGGCAAGAAACAGGTGGAACAACAGACTGTCCGTCTGATCCAGACATCCAACAACCCATTT
The DNA here is from genome assembly GCA_032275025.1 of Enteromius treurensis. NCBI lineage: Eukaryota > Metazoa > Chordata > Actinopteri > Cypriniformes > Cyprinidae > Enteromius > Enteromius treurensis. The sequence goes on along the minus strand of JAUCMU010000053.1, from coordinate 15,473,267 downwards.
CAAACATCACATCTCCTCATTGTGAAGACTACTTGTCAACCCATTCACAGTTAAGTCAAACACAGCAGGTGGTTTCTCCTAAACATCTTCCTGTAGTTCAAGATGAACATAAATGTATAGACAGTGTGGAGAGAGCCATGCCTGACATTTCATTGTTTTCTGTGCGATCAGAATGTGAAGAGAATCAACAAAAGAACATTGAGCAGAGTCCTCAACTTCTTATTTTGACTCAGGCAGAGTTTTCTTACAACTCTATCTCAAGTCCTTCTGAGCTGAGTGATAATGGTCTGCTACCAAGCACACTTACCCCTGCACTAAGTAAAAACAGACCATCCCTGGAAGACAATAACTCGGATCTCATAAATATTGGCAAGTCAAATACTTTTGATCCAGCAACAACAGAATTAGATGATTCATTTAATTCCCATCTGGATTTAGTAGAAATTACAGGAAGTAAAATTTCTAGCCCTGGAACACTTTTGGCTGTGGACAAAATCTCAAAACAACCTTTTTCTGAGAATTCTGGGGCACTGGATACCTCTCAAGATACGAGTGCAGTGTATGATTTGAAACTCAACCCCCTAAATTACAGTGAAACATGTTTAAATGAATACAGTTTTACCTCTAAATGTTCAAACAAAGGAAATAACCAGCCTGATGTAAAACTGAACTCTACAGACAGTTATATTCTCAATGCCTGTGGTTTCTCTCTTGAAAAACCATTATCATCCAGCCAAACATATAACGCAAATGAACAAGAGCCACATATTCAGGACCATCTGACTGGACTTGATATACCTGAAACCTCTGTAAACGAAAACCAAAATGATCTAAAATATTCAAGTATCTCAGCTTCCTGCAGTAACCTAGTTGGGGAAGACAGTGCTGTTGACATGGATGCTAGTCACCTTCCTCCTGAAATGGTTGATTACATAGATCTGCACCTCAAATTTCACAAGAAAGCAGATTCTGAAAAGCTGGACCACCAGATGATCGCCAGGGAGCATGATGCAATGCAGAGGTCAACAAAGTCAGATGTTAAGGAGATACCTAAACCTCTGAAACTATGTGCAAAAGTGCCATCCATGAGTCTTACATTCACATCTGTCCAAAATGAAGGACCAAGTTTAAAGTCAAATGAGACAAAACCATGGCAGAAAAAGGTTGGTACACAGAATGCAGTTCAAGGAAAATTTCAGTGTGAAATATGTGCAATGTTCTTTCGTACACAACCTGGACTTAAAAGACATAAAGCCATGAAGCATGTAGTAAAGATTGAAGGAATTCCTCAGATTGAAAAGCTAAATATAAGCAGTCAAATGTTCATTCCCATATTAATGCCACACCCAACGGAAAAAGCACTGAAAGGTAGCATGGATGCTTTAGGTCCAGCAGTTATTTTACATACAAATAGAAGTGAAATCTCAGATGGACAAGAATCAGATTCACATTTGATCTTTCAAGGGATTGCAAGTGATTCCAATATCTCAAAGATCCCAGGAAGTTGTGATATTGATCAGATAACTTCTCTAAATGAAAAGGCAAATGACGTTAACACCACTGTGGACACGAGCACTTTAATGTTTGCTCCAAAACTGGTAAAGCCAAACAGTTTTTCAAATGAAATACTCAGTACTACTAAAACAGATATATTGCAGGCTATCTCTCCAGGTTTTCCCCCAATGGTACAACAAAACTCTCCTAAGTCACCTGAAAAACAGGTCCAAGATAGCAGTCACAGCTATCATGAAGTCTCTGTGAGGGAGGAACAGAACAGCATGGTGGTAACCAACAGCAGTGAAGAGCACATGGAAGAAACAACTTCCATAACGCATTCTATATTGGATAAGGAAGGAGACACATATGAAATTGACGATGTTGTGACGAAGTATTGCGCTATTAAGCCAAATTATGTTCAGACAGAAAATATTCACTATCCACTTGGGAATTCTCCTGTGGATATCAAGCATGAGAGCACCTGTACTCCTACAGAAAACAGTCATGCACTTACTGAAACTTTAGGAATAGCAACTGATCTCAAGGCTTTATTTGATGACGAAAGCACTTTTTCTCAATTATTCCCAAGAAATGAAGACAGAAAAAGAAAGAAATGTGCAAGGGTCTATGGCAAAAGCAACAAAAAGCAAAAACAACTATCCACTTTAATTTTAGATTGTCCTCCAACTGATGCCTTTATTGATACATATGATGAGTCTAAAGAAAACAAGATTGGGCACAAGTTGACCAGTGACATAAATGACCCTTGTGAATATGAGATGGCCCCCAAGAGTTCTATGGACAACGCGCATCATTCAAAAGATGATCTAATGGATAACCAGGCTGATTTTGAGGAAAATGTAGAGACTGGCATTCAAGAATTTGTATGTGAAAAAGAGGGCACAATCAGACAACCCTTAGAGCATCAGGAGGATTTGCATGATTGCATTGTGTCAGAGAACACAGTTTCTCAGGAAGATTGTAAACCAGAGAATCCTGCTACAGCCTGCCCTCTCCAAATGGTCTGTGTTCAAGATAACTCTTGCTCGCCAAGCACTGAGATACCTAACCTTAACACTACAATTCAGATTCCCGTACCATTTTTTGAGCCTGAGAGAGATATGCCTTTGCTTGAGACCATTGCAAGCACAGAACTGAAAGACCCTGAAAGACCTTGCAAAAAGCCTGTGGAGCGGAAGTGTAGAAAACGCATTGAACCTGGACTTAAACCTAAAGATAAGCAGTACAAATGCAAAGTGTGCTTCACATGGTTTCTCACTTTGGGTGAGCTCGACTTCCACAAGCTCTCACACAATCCATCACCTCCCCCAACTTGCTATATGTGTGTCCAGCGGAAGTTTAGCTCACGAGAGCAACTTAGGGACCATCTCAGGGAGAAACACGCCAAAAACAAAGCAGGTGTTTGGACTTGTGGCATGTGCTTGAAAGAAATTTCAGATGTGTGGATGTACAATGAACACCTGCGTGAGCATGCCACACAGTTCGCACGAAGAGGCCAGTCTCAGAGCTCCCTCTTGGACATGCCTGGGTGTTTCATGCAAGAAAATGCTGTGAAGAACTTCATATCTTCAATAATGCAGCACCGACCCAACAGAACTACAAAAGGCGACAATCTTAAATCATCATCTAAGGAAGAGAGAAGAACATCTTTAGATGTTAATGGACAAGAGTTGAAGGTTCCAGAGGAGGTTGATTCCATAAGCCTAAAGAATAAAACGAGTGTTGGGGGAGGAAATAAACACTGTGGACTGACAACTCTTGAGGTTCTACCTAAAGCAGAGACTCCTTCCAAGAGTGCTGAGATGCATCCTAATTGCAAAGACCCTTCAAGGGACTGTCACCACTGTGGTAAGCAGTTTCCAAAGCCCTTTAAGCTCCAGCGTCACTTAGTTGTTCACAGCTTGCAAAAGATTTTTCTTTGTCATAAATGTCCAGTGTCCTACCAAGAGTCTAAGGAGCTTAAAGACCACCTTAAAAACAAACATGAGGAGACAGATGAGCCAGACTCAAAGCATACCACACTCTATACTTGTGAGCTCTGTGCCAATGTCATGCATGTAATTAAGAAGTCTTTCATCTGCAGTACCTGCAACTACACGTTTTCCAAAAAGGAACAGTTTGATCGTCACATGGAGAAGCACCTTGCCGGAGGGAACAAGATCTTTAAATTCAAGGGAGTAATGAGACCTTGCAAACCTTTTAATTCAAAAGATGATATATCTGACATGCCACCAAGCAAGAAAAGGAAGGCGATGGTGAGCAGCTTGGACATCACAGCATCACAAGTGCAAGGCATCAAATCAGTGTTGTCAATCGTAGATGACACTGCACAGAATAGTACGGAGGGCCATTCTATTGAAACAAACAATACCAGTGTGAAAATTGAAGATGTAGCTGAAGACTTCGCTGAAGTTGCCAAGGACATTATTAAGTGTACAGTGCAAACTGATACAGCAGAACAGAGTGTTTCAACAGAGCTGAAAGAAGAGGATGAAAGCTCTTCTTCATCTCATGAAATCCTAGTGAATGAGCCCAGGGAAGTCAGTGCAACTGAAAAAGAAGCTCTGATGGAGATTTGTGACGTTAAAATAGAAGACGACTGTTGCACAATTCCAACAACGATGTTAGATTCAGAGGTTAACATTGAAAGCTTTTCCAGGCAAACCGAAGACGGGGTGGAGACGAACCCCTCAGAAAAACAGGGAGACTCAAGTGTATGCACCATTCAAGTATGCAGTCAAACAGATATAAGTTTTCCAAAGCAAGACATGCAAGGACTCTCATCTGTGAAGCAGTCTTTAAACGAGACAAGCTACTTGAAGCAGGATCAAACAATCGAGACTGTGTACTTCATTGACAGAATTGACAATAAGCAAGATGTTCACACTCATGACATTGAACAGCTGACTACTGGCCAGACTAAGCACATAACTATGGTCAAATCTGAGGAAACTTTGAAACTAAATCTTGAAAATAACTCAAGGTGCCTTAGTACCACTGATTCTGCACGTCACACCAACAGCTCTAATACATGTGAAGATAAGGAGTCAACCAAACAACAAAAGAAGAAGAAAGAACTAAAGACACCTCACAGCTCTCAGAGAACACAGTCTCCAACTGCAAGGGAGAATCTGGGCATTGACCCAAGAGTCAAAAAGAAGTTCAGGCCTAACAGGTGTGAAAATATTGATGGGCAAAGAAAAAGTGATCTTCCCAATGACTATCCAGTGCTTACATCAGTAAAGGACGACACAGTCAGCAACAAAATAATCTCCAAGCATAAAATCGGATCCTCCAATCTGGGCCTTCACCTTAAGAAAGGTCCTGTAGAGTTCTCACCCAAAAAGGTTGAGATTGTACGCCACTTCAACGGAGATTGCAAAGGAAAAAAGAGCATTCCTAGGAGACCCATCCATTCCCCTTCCTCCAGGGTCTCCACCTTGAACAACCCGTTTAATAAATCGCGGTCCAAGCCAGGGGTCAGATCCATAGAGTCTCACTCGTATCGTACTGCAGAGTCACAAAACAACCTCCTCAGCCAGCTGTTTGGCCAAAGACTAACTAGTTTCAAAATTCCTTTAAGGAAGGACACTTCTGAATCTATTAATTAAAGATTAAATGGATGCTATTAATGAGGAGATAATTAAGTGATCCACTAGGCATGTTATTAAGGCAGTTTATTCATGAGACTAGGATTGTATGGCCCTCCTCTGTGAAAACATTTAACTCCTTGTTTAGTCACTTTATTGCATTCCTCTTGTAAATGTGTATTTACATATATGTGAAGACCAACAGCAAAATGTATGAATATAGGATCAATTTGTTGGTTACAAATGAGTTTATTTTCTCTATTTTATAGCGGAGCATTATCTCTAAGAGAGTGTATTTCATTAGCAACAAAGAAAGGTTTTCGAAAAAAGAATTTACTTGAAAATGAAATGAGAATATTTGAGTTCCAAATAATGCATGACACTTTTACATTACATGTTCTTGATGTTTTCCTAGCAACACGACCAAAAGACATCCTAAGTCTGGATCATGTCAATGTGCCTATTGTATATGCTTCAGAGAATTACTTCTTCATACTCTTTTACTTTACTGTATTGCGAAGACACTCATTAGTATTAGCTTTTATATCATCACTAATTGGTGCTATTTTATTATTATTTGTGTAATGTGAACACAATGTCTTATAACTGAAGGGAACATGTAGCAATTACACTCATCATTGCTGGTACTCAACAGTTTTAGAGTAAACGACACAAAAATACTGTCTAGGATCAATCAAAAAGAAAGGGTTCATTTGTGTCTTAATTTGATGTGTTCAGAGGAGGGCAAGGACAAACCCTTTTCCAATACTGAATTTAGTTTCATTTTCATCTATAATATGAACTCAGGTGCTATTATTGCGCATAAAAAAACCCTTAGGAATTCTTCCCATGCACTGATGTTACAATACACAAACCCCACACATGTTCATTTATAATGTCCCCCATTTCTTTAATTATTACTATTTACCAGAACAAAAGGTGCTTTTTCATGTTTATATGTATCTTATATTGTATAATATTGTAGGTTGATCTTTTCCAGTGCAATGCATAATGTCAAAGTTCTATTTTAATAATGTGCAAAAGATGAAGAGAAAAAGGAAAGGAAAATACAAAGCCTACTGAAGGCTTATGAGTGGATCACAAAGTGCATCATATAAACTTGTTTATTAAAAAAAAAAAATTAGCATTAAGTCTTTTGTGACTTTGTCTTCTCTGATGGTTTCCTTTGTTCCAATTTGACAGCTCCACAACATGAATATGTGCTTATAATTGCTGACAGTGTTTCATCCTGGGAGAACTTTCTCAAAATACAATGTGAAAGAATAAACTGTGTGCAGCGTGCAATAAGAAATGGAGAGTACAGCTTTGTTTTAATCAGGCAAGAACTGCACTGTGTCTTTGAATTCACATTTAATGATCAATTTACACTGACATCAAAATGAATAGGTGAAGATCATAAAGCCATCAAGAGTTGACAACCTGTTTTAACAGAGAGAATGACAGCTTTCATCAGAAATAAGACATGCAGTCTTCCAAAAACTGGTGTAACAAACACATACATTGGAGTCCAAAATGAAGACTAATACCAAAAATGCTTCTATTTTTTAAATGCCATATAAGTTACAAATTCAATGTTAAACCAGCTGTTCGTTCTAAGTATTTGGGTTTTGTTTTTAATGGCAGCAGAACTCGTGCTGATATGAATTCTTGTGTATGTTTGTTATGCAATACCTGATGATGATGTTTTCCAGTAGCCTTTGAATTCGAGGATGTTCCAATAGTTGTTCCAATAGGATGTTCCAACATATTTGATTAATGACCTAGGAATTTAGTTTATGTTATTTACCTAAGTTTTACAATTTTCTGAAAATCCTAAACGTAGTTTGTCTTTACCTCCAATTTAAATTAATTAACTATTTAACTATTTACTAAAATGTAACATTTTTTAGTACAGTATTCGACTTTTGAACCCCACTGTATTTATACAAAACTTTCACATCTAAACTATTCATTTATTTTTGTAAGTTTTCCCCCAAGTAATGCCAAACTTACTCTAATGAGAATTTTGTCACAATTATTATTATTATTATTTTTTTTTTTTTGTGGTAGACGGTAACGCCTCTGTTTAAAAACAATGGCACATCATTCCATAATCATTCATACACAATAGCACAGTAATTACTCAAACGAGAGCTTCAACTGGTTATGCAAATGCCCATCTCAAACAACAGGAAATAAAATTTGGCTGTTTGATTACCGTTACTTATTTGCTGCTCAAAAAAGGACTAACACAGACAGTTGTTTCAAGCCGATTCATCACTGTGTGTTTAGTGGCTTGTATCCCTACATGAGCCTTAGTCACCTTCACATAGGAATAAAAAGCCATAAGACACAACAGCGGTATAGGAGCACGGCGGTGAGGGAAGTCCAAAGACGTAGGGGCCCATTTTGGAGAGGCACCTGGTAGAAGAAAGAAAGGGGATTGATAACTTTAGAAAGGAGATGACAAAGCTTAGCAGGCAGAAAGACAGATATTATAGTGTGAAATTGATATTATGATCTCAGCTATCATAATGTGTCACAGTAGGCGTCAAGAGCGAGGCATTTCCAAGACAGCTAAATTTCTGTGAGGTCTAATGCATTAATCAATCAATACAAATGTCATGCAACACGCTACACACACACACACACACACACACACACACACACAAAAGCTTCTGTCGTCGTGAATCATGTAATTGCCACTGATTACCCTTTTGGTTTTAACCAAATATGCCATGAATCTCACGATTAAATGTTAATTTAATTATGCAAACAGTGATTAGTTCAATTATTTCAAACTAATTTTACCACAATGCAAGGTGCTCGTTAAACTACAGTAACCGAATGCTAATGAATGCATTTTTATGCAGGAATAATAAAAAATTGTGGTAAATGGTCAGGGCGGCTGATTTGCATTATCGACTGCCAATCACTCGCAAAAAAAGCTAACTTTTCATTGAGTTTTCTCTCAGTGCTGTTTGTTGGTGCCAAGTAATAATTGTACGATTTCTTGTCAGGGCTGTTCTGATCATTTCATCTCCCGGGAGACAGGACAGCTTTGCTCTTTAAAGTGGAGTGACATTATGACTGTGGCTGGCCCTGAAAATAGCATCAGTTTCGCCATACTGCCACTCACAGAGGGCTGAAGATCAGGGCCAGATAGAAATGGATGACTGGTCAGCGGTAATGACATGGAGTCTAAAGGGAACAGAGGCCATCTTCAATCTCACCTTTCAATCCCAGCAACCCCCAGTCCCCATTCAGAAGCGTATAGTGCCACTCACAGCTTTTGTCACTGATGGAAAATTACAGGGAATTCCATCACATTGCCCCGATGTCAGAGATGGAGAGCGACAGCTGGGAGAAAAAGTGATAAATGTGACTCTATTTGGTTGGAGGAGAGCTTTCGGCTCCCTTTGCCACAACACAATGATTAATAGAAAAAAGTCATTTCCCTGTTAATTTATGACTCATTTGGGGGATAATACCAGGCTGTCATCCATTTACAAGACTAACAGGTAAAGATGATTTGATGAGAAGCTTCCCCAAGCCTCTCAGTGCCGGAAAACAGGAAAGCGACATAGGTAATGCCTCTGATGGAGCATGCCCATGTGTAAACCGGCATGAGTTATGAATATGTTTTGTCAGTATCAAGGCACGAATGAAAAGCCAGCCCGCAAGCCACCAGCACTTCATCATAATAGCAAACAAATGACAGACCGAAAAAAAAACCCTCAAAATCAGTCCCACTTCTGCATTTAAGTGAGCTTCATTTACATTAATTTTTTATTATGAATACGAAACATATTGCATAACACTGTATGAAGATATATATATAAATATTTACATAGAAATTAACTATAAAACACTAGAATAATATTATGTATTTAATGTTCTGATAAATAAATGTAACCGTTTTTGCATATTTTTAACGCTTTACAGCTTTTATGATTCCTCAATTCGATTCAAGTAAACGCTGCTCCAAACAAACAAACTTTTCATTTGCATGAGATGTCTCAATCTTTAATACTTGCCCCTTTCTTGACAGAAATGTTTAAGTTGACGTTTGAATTGTTCATTCAATATTAAACTAGGACTAGACTGAGCAGTAGATTGCGAAAACAATCATCAGGCCACTGGCGCTCTCTGCAGGCATTTGTTACAACATGTATATTACACACTATTATCTCTATTGTTTAAAATACACTGCAATGTATTTTAAGGTTTGTTCAGTAAAACCATATGATTTTATCAAAATATATTAAACGTGCGTGTGGTAGGAGCATCTATAACAGGGGTAGGCAAATTCAGTCCTGGAGGGCCGGTGTCCTGCAGAGTTTAGCTCCAACCCTTATTAAACGCACCTGCCGGTAACTTTCTAATGATCTTGTAGACATTG
>JAUCMU010000053.1:15423349-15434263 GCA_032275025.1 Enteromius treurensis | reverse complement strand
ATTACATTTTAAAATAATTATATATATATATATATACACACATATACATACACACACAAAGCTGGTTTTAAATAGTCAAAATATTAACATTTTTCGGGTTTTGCTGTATTATGAGTCAAATAAATGCATGTTCTGTCAACAGAAAAAATGAGTGGTAGTGTACTTAATTTTTTTTTGGTTTCTAAAATACAGGTTTGTTCTTATTCTACCATCAACTGCGCAGGTGCGATTCTGAATATATGCACTAAATCTCTTTTCAGTCCTAAAAATAGGTTTCTTTCTTATAAAACGCAATTTTGGGCTGAAATACGAGCTGCATATTTCATTGACAGAACGCGAGATCCACCCAAGAACAGGCGTTAAGTGCTATACAGATGTTGTTACGCCACAGCTGGGCTGCAGACGGGCAGCGCTTCACACTTACCCCTTTCACATCAAAACACATTTTTTAAGCTTGATGCATTGTGTCGTCTTTTCTTCTTTACTGAGTTTTCTCAGCCGGTATTGCCTGATCTCCCGTACCAGAGTATAAAAGGCATCTTCCACTCTCTGCAGTGCAAAACACAACTCCCTTCAGTGTTAAAGAAACAGTCCCGATTCAATTTCGGGAACCAAGTGGCACGTTCAGCATTGGCACAACAAATATTAGCCCTTTCTTTTGATCATTTCTGAGAATTTGGAAGGAATCTGGCATAATAATTTTTTTTTTTTTGCAACATTTTCAAACATTTTAAGAGTTTCTCAATTAGTGATGTCCCTGAACATACATAAACACATACACACATAAGAACATTAGAAAGTGAATCGCCTATTAGCGCAGTGCGCACAAAACCACTTCAGCTTGCAGCCAGAAAGGGAATTGTGGGTATTAAAGATGGCGCTAAGGTGTCGGCGGGTAGCATGTGAGGCTCGAAACAGAGAGAAAAGGAATGAATTGAGGAGCCTTTATTACACCCCAGCACCACAAGGAGTTGTGATTTGAGCACTGCAGAGGGAGGTAGAGTGTTTGCCCTGATATTTAACGTGACAGACAGAGCAGTTCAATATCCCCAACTGCGATTAAACCCCCGATCAATCCATCCAAATAGCATTCTTTGCCATTAAGAGATTAATGAATGAAATCAAACACAGACAAATTATAATGAACGCACAAGAGAGACCAGGCACAAACCCAGAGGCAGAACAGTCGTGTTGTGTTATATGACCTGATTGATTATTCATAAAGCCCGTCAGAATTAACTCATGCATACATTTACCCAGTGTAGAGCAGAAGGACACAATGACCAGCTTATTTACAATTCTACACATGTCAACTGCCTTAAGCCGATGGGTGAAACTATGTCTAAGTCACAGTTAGCTCCTGGAAAAAAAATGCTAATTATTTAATTTCAATAAAGATTTTTTGGTAAGACTTTATTTTAAGGTGTCCATAACACAAAGTAAATACCTAGTTGTAGCTGTTGTACTCGCATTAAAAAAAGCGTATTTATGTAACAAAGTTATGAAACGGTTCGCACTTACATTTTGTAAATATGTAGATGTAACAGGCTGCTGCTGTTACACATTTGTTACAGGCCGAGTCTGTTACACAGATACTTACGTAACAAAAAGATTGTCACACGTGCTGCACTCTTAAACAACATAATTATAAATTCAAGTACACAGACATAAGCTACTTAAAAGGAAGTGTATCAAGACTGTACTTAAGTGTAAGTAGCCGTGTAACAGACTCAGTCTGTAACATGTGTAACAGAAGCTGTCTGTTACATCTACATAATTACCAACCGTTTCATAACTTAGTAACATAAGCACATTTTATTACATGTAAGCACAATGAATACTACTCAGTACCCAATTAGGAAATACTCTGTATTACGACACCTTAAAATAAAGCGTTACCGATTTCTTTTTAATTGTGATAAACAGCAATTAGGAGGTGTAACAATACACTGTTCAACAGACGAAACTGATCTCATGATACAACACTCTCACAATAAAAATGTAAACGGATAGAAAAAAGAAAGGTTTTTTTTAATTTTTTTTTATTTTAAAAGTACTTCTAAAGAGAAAGTACTGTTACTTTGAATGTTATGGTAACACTTTAGAAAAGGTAACACTTGTACCACTTTATAAATTCTTAATTCGCTGTTTATTAATAGTTATTAAGGTAGTTGTTAGGTTTAGGTATTGGATATGATTAGGGATGTAGAAGCAGTATAAATGTATAATAATCTAGTAATATGCATGCTTATACGCAACTAATATGTGTAACCCTAGTGTTACATTTTAACATTACACAATCGGTAGACTTTAATCGGGCAATGATGATACCAGAATAGAAATATTTATGATTCTGCTCCGCTGCAAACACAGTATTATGACCCATATTCTTGGTCTCTATGCCTGATTACATACATTTAAAAGTATTATGTCTTATTAAAATGTATTTTTTATTTTTCATTTATTATTGAACAACATGGAAGCTGAAATGTGTGAGCTCCTGGGTTTACCGTATTTAATTAAATTTGTCATTTAAATGAAATTTCCTTTTGGGTGAACTATACAGATCGTCATTTATCTATGATACATATTGTTGCATTTTTTTTAACATTTAGTGACAATTTGTTACACCCCTAATAGTGGTACTTTTTAACAAGCAGGAAATGTTTTAAAATAAGCAAATACATTGCAACAGACTAAATTGTTAGCCAATCTCTATAAAAATAATAATAATTTCTACTTTATTTTGACTTAGGGGTGAAATGTGACCCAGACATGTTCTTGAAATGCTTTACCCTAATTCTCACCCTTAATGGCTGTATATCTAATGTGGCTACAGTACATTTTTATTAGAGATTTTAAAACCATATTTCCATCAACGTGACTCTAAAGACTCTGCATTTACTACGCGACCGCCCAATGTTTTCCATACCTGTCTCGTCTTTGCTGAGGTCTCTATAAACGGGATGCCGTAGCTACGTGCTAAATCCTGAGCCTGCTTTGTGTCCACGCTGCGGGAAGGAAGATCACACTTATTCCCCACCAGGACCATGGGGACGTCCTCGGAGTCCTTAACTCGCTTTATCTGCTCTCTGTCGAAGCACACAGAACATTGCACGTCTATAACTAATTTGACTTTGTGAGGCGTTTTAACCCTTTACAGACCCGATTCTGCAGGTTATGCGAGTGCACACCGTGCGGTGTATACCTGTAGTGGTGAATGTCCTCAAAGGACTTGGTGTTATTGATGGCAAAGACACAGAGGAAGCCCTCTCCTGTCCTCATGTACTGATCCCTCATGGCGCTGTACTCCTCCTGACCTGCAGTGTCCAAGATGTCCAATAGACATGTCTCTCCGTCAATCACCACCTGCTTCCTGTAGGAGTCCTGCACAAATGAAGAGTAGCATATGAAGCCCAAACTGTACTGGTTCTGTAATATCAATTTAATAACAGTAGTTAAATCTAAAATACCACAAAAATGATATTAAAAATCTTGCATTTGTAAAACGACATTGTACTTGTAGGCACAAATTGGATCGGAGTTTTAAAGCACTCAGGTGTAGATAAAGTCTAGCAAAAAGCTGTACAAATCAACTTAAATTTAAATAACAAATATTAAACGTATTTTTATGCATGCTCTTGGTTTTATTTCATCAGCACACATCATTACAAAGACAATTAGTCTCTGAGATCTTCCATCAAAACATCTACAAAGATAAAAAAATATGCTAATACAGTCAAAACAGTAGCAACAAACAAACTACAAAACACAGGTAGAAAAAACTACAAACACACATTTAACTACAAAAACAAACATCGAAAACCATGAAACAAACATCTAAGCGACGCAACAAAGCCACAAAACAAGCTAAAAGTACAAAACAAAACTAAACTCCTTTAACAAAACTAAAAAACACCTACAAATAACTTCAAAACCAATTACAAAAACGACACTTTTTAGCCAAACAGCAATAAAGAAAAAGCGAACAAAAACTTATTTGGCATTATGCAAATGTGCAATCTAAACTTAGAAGGGTGCCAGGCCAGAAAAGAGAAAGGCAAGAGACACAATGGCCTTCAAAGTGGAATCCACCTCTGAAACCTGAATAACCGGATCACACTGTTGAATCTTTCACAGTAGATTTTTTGCATATTCACATATTGGTGAGTTCGGCAGCTTGGTGTGGCATCGGAGAGCGAGTATCCTGACAGCGCTTGAGAAAGAGGTGCACATGCCTCACCTCTATGGTTGGGTCGTATTCATCCACAAAATGGTTCTGGATGAGTTGAATGGTGAGAGCGCTCTTGCCCACGCCTCCAGCCCCGACGACCACAAGCTTATATTCGGTCATTCTTCACCTGCAACAGAAACAAAACAAAACAACTGAAAATCAACGGAGAAGTTGCTCTAGCTTTGATGTACTTACCAGACTTCAAATAACGGTCAATCGACTTATGCTATTACTCTAAGCGACTTACAGTTCGCTAATGACAGGTTCAGCGCGCTGGAGTAACCTAGGGTTTGACTAACTATGTTGCTCATGGGTGAAACGGTGATGGGTCAATAAAAAAGCCTTTTACGGTTTAAACGGTTTCCAGCCCAGAGGTTTAACCATTATACCACACAGCACCCTACAGTTAGGCAAGACTGCGAAGGTTTGTGTCACATTGACATTTACTTAAAATGCCAGGTGTACTGGACTGACCCAAAAATAACTGTATTTAAAACATTTAACAGGCTTCTCAACTTTACCATATCTTACTATTAAAACCATTTCGAACTATAACTTACCTGTTTTAAATATATTGACAGAAGTAACCATTATGGCACTGAATCAGCTGATCTACAAAATAATGCTACATTAAAATTACATCTTAATAAATAAGATATAGATATATATATATATATGACTTGCCATGTTGAGAATGCATGTTTTATCTTACATGATGCTTATGGTGTATAATCGTTATATCATTTTTCGTTTAATATAACTCAAAATCGATTCATCGACAATAAACTATTCAGTAAGTTATACACTAGAGGAATTTATTAGTTTTAGGTCGCACATCTTTTAACTTTATCTTACTTATAATATTAATAATTTAACATCCATCAACTAACTCATAGACTGACACATAATAATAAGATTTAACGTGGTTTTACTGACTGCCAAGTGTTTTATGTACATTTTTGAGGTTGAAATGATTAACGTATGATATAATAAAGTGCGATTTAGATTTTAACTTGAGTTAAAATAAGTTAATCGTTAAAAGGTGTAACAGTTAAGCGCCATTGTATCGCAGGGCCCGAACTCACTTGGGCGTGCGATGACAGGAACACACTGGAACAAAATATACACATACAAAAGCCCACATATTATCAATTCTTAGCTGTATCTTTATTTGACTGTTAGTGACTGTAAATATATAGGTTAAAACAGCTTTTCTGTTATTTTTACCTCAGGGGTTTGTTGTAAGTTCCGCGTCTGGAAAGCCTCTAATGACTCAAGCGTTTATCATGACCTTGCCATAACGTTATTATCCATTTAAACAGCGTGTATAAAGCCGCATATATCCGTTGACAATCCCGTTAAAGCGTTTAAAGGGTTCTTCAAACCGAAAACCGACAGTTTCGTACGGAATAGAGATGAATTTAGTCTTTCTAGGCTACATGGCCTGCGCTCGGAGGATGTGCTTCACATAAATATGGGCGGACACACTGTTGCGTCCTGCTAAATGATCACTTACCCCAAAATATCAACGGTTTTCAGTTGTTTACGATTTTTTTCAGTAGGTGGAGGAGGTTAAAAGGACCAGTAACACGCAGTCGAGCAGCCCCTTCCGAGCATCAGCATGCATCTTGCATTATAATAGACGAAACATCTGTAGGTGCAAACAATCCCGATCGGTGTCCCCTCAGTGAGATGTGCTTGATCAATAACTGACCTATAATCAACACTGGTAATTAAAGGCTAAATATGGTTAGACGACGGATAATTAATGCACTTTGGTTTACAGTGTAGAAGCACACGAGAATGTGCTACGACATATTCGATACTGGGCAAAGACCGGCTTTTGACAAGCGCTAAGGGCAGTGTTGGTATGGGCTGGCTTGCTGCTTAAATAGGCCCTAAATATAACCGGAACGTATACGTGGGCACGTCATCACGTATGTGGAATCTTATTGGCTGCTTCACTCGTCAGTCAGAATTAAGGGGTTTGCATACGGTGTGCGAGGAGCCAATCGTTAACGGTTATAGACAGAATAATACAAATTATTCGACCTAGATGTTTATTGTTTGACTTGATACTTTACTAATGCACTTTTCTCAGCCGTTTCATGCAAATATAGTTAACAGATGGACATAATTGTGAAAAAACACATTTTTAGTGCTTTTTCTTATTAAAATTATGGTATATTGCATTTGTGTTTGTGAAGAGATGTTTTGGTTATTATGAGAATTAATTTATATGGTAACCAAAAACTACTAACACGTAAAGAAAGTTCACTTAAGCATTATGAACAATGAAGACAATAGAATTCCAGAAATACACTGCGAAAAATTTAATTATTAAAATTGAAATTATTGAAAAACTAAATTGTTGCATTGATGCTTGAAATTCATTCAACATAAACCTTGCGGTAAGTTTCAATTTTGAGTTCACTATTAATTATTATTACTCCACTATAAAGTGGAAGATTTACGACTTTTGTAGGGTCTGTTATTTGATCTAAAACAAGTTACACACACCTACATAAACATATGTCAATCATTTTGTTCAATCACGTTTAACTTGTAATAATAATCATTTATATTTTGATTTTAAGACGCAAAACAATGCAGAAGTCACAAGGGGTCAGTATTTCCATGGTTTTGCAAGTTAGTCTTTATTTAAATAATGACGTCAAAGCGTTTTGCTGTATTTAAATGCATTGTCTTTTGCCTTTTTTAATTGCTTATTAATTTTTTAAGCAGCATTACTCGGTTGTTAACCGCTTATAAAACTCTTTGATATTATTGATTGTCACGTGGTGTGTAGTACTTTTCTCAAGCTCTGGCAGGATGATAAAAAAAAAAACTTTTTTTACATAAAGAAATAAACAAATAGAGATTGTCGGGGCTATTCATATTTTTATATATATATATATTTTTATTATTATTTTATTGTTGATGTTTTTAATGTTAACTAATGTTTGAAATTATTTAAATTACTTCTCTTATTGTGCAAATATATATATAGGCTATATATAAAAAACGTGCAAAGATTACCGCAGCTTCTTCTGAGCCGTCAAGCGCCCTCTTGAGGAAGAAAACTGACTTCATATCCCGCCTGCTGCGACGAGATGGGCCAATAGGAGCCTCTCAAAAGCGGTCTCCGATTGGACAGTTTAGAGGCACTGCACAAGCTTTACCAATAACATCACACAATGAAGAGGTTGAGGGCGGGACTTGACAGAATGCAGCGAGTAAGATCAGATGGTAGTATTTTCCACATTTTAGCTCGGATGGACTAACTGCAGCACAGCGTAAAAACTTTTTCCTGTGGGGCGGTGATCCCTACGGATGAAATCCGTTGATTTTCTCAGACTTGTGCGCTGTAAAAAACAGAAAATATAAGTGCTGTTCGTTTATATTTACCAACCGGAGTTGTAGAGTAAGTCTTAACACAGAAAAAAACCCTGAATGTTACAGTGTCCTTTTAATTTATGGCACAAACTTTAACGTTAGTCGTTGTAACATCGGCTCGGACAAAAAGTGGATAAATGTTTTTCAACATTTAAACATAAAGGTAAGAATTAACAGATTCTGCATGCGGAAAACCCAATGCTTAATAAATACAACTTAAAAAGCCGTTAAATGCTTAATTATACGCGGTTAGCATCTGAAATATTTAGTTGCTTAAATTAACTTTAAGTCTGAATTGTAAATACATTTTACATAACAAAATCAATGTGATTATGTCGTGTATTGTACAATTTTTCTCATTTAACTCAAAAAAAAAAAAAAAAACTTTCGAATTAACGCCGTTTTATTTTTCTGTGTACATACCGTTACATGAGTTGACATCAACACAAAACGTGAGTTTATTAATCAAATTCAGATAATAACAGAGTTGAAAAGTGTTTTTTCACTGCTACTTTTTTGTCCTCATCTATATGTGGATCCAATGAATTGTTAACCAGTATACCTATAATACAGATGGCAGATAAGTGTCTTTTAATTTGTAAAGTCATTTTTATTTAATTCAGTTAATGATATTTGAAGGATCAGTCAGCTTAACAACATCACATGTCTATTTGATGCAGTACGCGGCTACTACCAAACCCAGTTATTATTTAGCTATTAAAACATTTAATACACTCTTAATTATAAGTATGCCATGCAGAATCTATGTTGTCATGCCATGCAATATAAAGTTGGCTTTGGTGGTTCTAAGAAAGATTGATAATTCTTTTATCATTTCATATGGAGGCTATTTGCTGCACAATAGTCATTTAATCTTATAAAGTGTCTTCAGTGCAGTTTTGTATTGCCACAAAAGTATGCAAATGCTTCACAGTGGGAATGCGTAACTGCTTTATTGAAAGTGGTAAGATGAGAGATTATTAATAAACCACTTAGTCACGTTGACACTTCATCCAGTAACCTCGTAACTCAGTTTTTGGCTGGTCCTTCAAAGCTAGCTTGCCGATCACAACCATGGCAAAAGAACAAAGGCAGTATTATATCCAGCTAAACGTGCCATCCAGATGTTAACGATTCTGCCAGTCCACGTCCTAGCCGTGGGCCTGGAGGTGGGTTTTGGGGGGGCCGGCGTTTATTTCTCAAGTTTATTAAAGCACCTCAGCTGAGACTCGAGACTCAACAAACTCTGAGATTTACAAGAGCGAAGGCGGCTCTTGCCGGTGCGTAGTTAAATACCACAGTAGGTAGACCGTTCTTGCCATCTAACGTCCTTAGAGAAGGACTTTGTTTAAAACCTGGCATGGTTTTATTCCGTTCATAGTTTTGAGGAAAGCTTTGTTTTCCTGTTACCTTCCATGAAAGCGCCTCATTGTTTTTTACTCTTACAGGCTAAATGTGCCAAACTACATAGCTAAATACATTTCAGGACACCCAGGGGATTTCGGAGCAAGATTTCACTGTGAATCCACTCGCTTTCTTCCAAAACCTCAGGTTATTGTTTTACTGGGGTGGGGGAAAGAAGGTTTGTTTTCCTTCCTCTGTCGTCCCAGATGGGGGATTTGGTGAGGACACGGTTCTCCTCTGTGCTTGGCAGATGGGAGGTGTTTCGTGGTTCGGTTTGAGTGTGTAGTGGTGTTGTTTATTTACTTAGTGTTTTGATTTGGACCTTCATTTTCCCCAGGGAAGGGACGGGATTCAAAACATGAGGTATAAAAATATATTTCAATTCTGCCGTAGCTCATATAAGACAATACCAGGAAAAAATGGTCTACTGCCATGGTCTAAATAACATTTCTTAGTTATTCTTAGCTACAAATGAAAGTTTTTGATTAGAGAAAGCGCGAGGGGGGCTAGAAACCTTCTTATCTCCTACAGCGTTCAGTGCCCAGCTGTGTGGAATGTGTAACCTCAATGTTATCAGTTTCCATGGTGTAAAATCAAGGCCCAAGTCTTTGGATAACCACCTGCATGCCTTCAGTCCTCAACAATGCCTTAGTCACTGGCTAATCTTTTCAACAACTTCACTATACAGCGAACCCAAAAGCCTCTGTCACCTTTTCCTCACCCTGACACCTTTCCAAAACTGTATGACCTTCATTTGTCCGTGTGGAACATAAAATAAGATCATTTGAAGAACGTTTCAGCTGTATTTCTATCTATCTATCTTTTTGTTTCTTGAAGTGTTTTTACTGTTGGAACTGTTTCTGCCGAGGCCTGCAACTAATTATGGGAGACTGCATAAATTGCTAGTAATTACATGTAGCATGGCAGCTAGCGCAAGCACAAGCAGAATAAAAGGTTTATCCAAAATAGTTCAGCGATAGTAACGTCACATCTTTCCACGAGAAATTAGCTCATTCTCTCTTGCTGTGGACAGACTTCGAATCTTGTATCATTTGGTTTTAATTTGATCCTTTCCTTACAGACTTTAGGATTTAGCTAACTTGATTCTTAACAACTAAAGGTAAGGTTTGTTAGACGTATGCCATGTTAACTTCCCATTTGGAAGAATATTTGCTTTTAGGCATTTATTTTTGTATAAACCAATTCTTGAGTTTTTCCTAAAGAATATGCGAGTGCCTGTACAATACCTAGAAATGCCATCCAAGGTTTAACTTGGGGTAGGCGGTTAATTCAACATTAAGTTTGAGCAATAACAAGTTTTGTTTGTCTTAGCAATCACCACAAATGGTTCTGTTGGTCACGGACAAAGCATAAGGAAGACGGGTTTGCCAAATGTTCTCAATAAGCAGGTCAAAATCAAATATGTTGTTTATATTAACTCAAAAAGTTGGACAAGGAGTGCAGTGAATTTGGCGGGAAAACGTTGGGTACCTTACTTCATCGATTCCTGAGGGAAAACCCGGATGCCTGAATCAGAAGTATGAGTAATGGTAAGAGGATATTACTCAAGTTGAGTTCACTGAAATGATTCGCCTTATAAAGACGGACAAAATCAGTGCTGGTGGAATTTATACCTTTTTCCTGCTTTCTGTCGGCAAACAACAGCCAAAGTCACAGTGCAAGAGTTTCCTTCACGTCATACTAACGGTCTGAATTACCAGTACCAACCAGCTCGCGAAAAACACACTTAATCTATGGCGGCAAATCTATAATATTAATAAGCAAGCGCACCACTGATGCTGGCGAGCGCGGTAAATCATTTCCATGAGAGGAAAACAGAAACAGGGCCTGCGAGCTCGCATCAAACCCTTAAAGGCACC